>JABFEB020000079.1:412218-428533 GCA_019775895.2 Stomatorhinus ivindoensis | reverse complement strand
CCCCCCCCCCCCCCCCCCCCCCCCCCGTGTGTCAACTCACCCAATCAGACACCGGTGTAGAGGCGGAGCTGTTACTTCGGGAGGTGGGGTTAGGAAGCTTGCTGTCAGGAAGAGTGTGGACTCACCCAATCAGACACCGGTGTGGGCAGGTGTGATGTGTCAGGGGGCGGGGTTAGGTCTTTGGGATGGAGCTGGAGTGGCGTGTAGCCACAGCATCAGTGAGGCTAAGTATCGTGTGGGGGAGGGGTGGGGGCGAGTCGAAGCCGGGCGCCAGTCAGTGCTCGGAAAAAAGGAACTCAGAATATCTATCAGAGAGAGAGAGAGAAAAGAGAGAGAGAGCATGTGGAAAATTAATACTTATGGTTGCCAACCATTTCAGCTGAATGAAGTGGAAGAAGATGTTACATATATAAACGAAAACAAAGATAAGCTTCTGCTCCAAATTCACATCGACCTAATGAGAAGATGATTGTTGTTGAGTTTTCACTGTACGATACACGTGTATTCCGAGTTCGCACAGCAAGGCCTGACAAACATCTGCAGGTGGATTACTGGATCAACCTGAGGTGCAAGTTTTAGACGTTTAGTGATTTTTCTTTCGGTAGAAGATATGACAGCTCTTAAAGTGAACAGTTGGCGTAGTTTCCAAGTATTTTAGCGGAATCTTTTCTTTAGCTCGGATGAAGGAGGATTGAACTGGGCTGTATTCGGATGTATTTGCCCAAATCTGGGCCGATCTGCTCTTTGACGGGGGCCCAATGGCGCAGCGTCACTATCCCGCCCCTTTGTCTCATTGACGTCAAGCCCTAACTCCCTCCTTGCCCCCCCCCTTTCATAAGGTTTATTTTTGAGTCAGTTTGCTGGCGAGTTGGGCCAAAAAGCTTGGTGATTTAGGCATACTCCCCTCCCCCGCCTTGACCTTCTCCCCCTTGGTCAGCTCCAGTTCAATGGTCATCAGAACTCTGCCCCCCTTGGGTGACTGGCCTGCCCCCTGCTCCCCCTCAGGTTTTGGTTTCTGTTTCTGGGATTTCGACTGGTTTGGGTGGGGTTTTTCCGGGGCCGCTAGCTCTCTGCTCCCCGAATCCTATTTCTTATCCTTGCGCGACTCCTGCTTCTTCTTTTCGGAGGCCGAGGCTTTCAGCTTGGACTGGTCCAGGGTGGCGTAGAGGACAGGGCCCTGGGGAGAGGAGCGGGGAAGACGGGGAGAGTCACATTAGGAGGAAAGGAAAGAGAAGGGGGGCGTTCTCCGGGGCTGTGGGGGGAAGGAGGAGGGAGGGGACAAAACAGGGAGCCGTCAGTTAGAGAGCATGACGTGTCACATGACCTCCGCGCCCATCAGCAGCTGGGAGACGCGTGCGCCAGCAGTGCTATCATGCCTCCCACACATGGCGCACGCCTGACCCTCAGACCATCTCAACAAATATTTTGCATTTCCTTGCTCTCCATTTTAATTAACTCTGCAGAAGGCTCATTTTTATCGTTACAGTCAGTCCTGCTACGATGCAACTAATGTGTTCCTGAAAAACTTAAATATCGTACTAAAATATACATATCCAATGAGAAAAATCGGGCTAGGGGAATAAGATTCTAAAACTTAGTTAAACGTAAGTAAACAAAATGAATTAATTAATACACAGTGATACCAGTGACCAATAATGTAATTATATGCATTTTTAAAAAGATATAATAATAATACATGAATAAATTAAATCATAAACACCTTAGTGTCTTATGAGTTTCAGTAGAATTGCCTAGAAACCACTTCAACCCAATGTAACAAAGTGGCTAACTTATGATAGCCTAAACATCGTTTCATGAACCATTTGCTGTATTTTCTTGCCCCACTAGATGGTGCTCTTGGTTTACTTTTGAACATCCTTTGAGCTCCTTTTTTCAAAAGAGGGCACCATCTTGTGGAGTCAGAAAGTACAGCAAATGGTTCATGAAACATCATTTTGGCTATCGTAAATCGGCAATGCACAGCACAAGTATAACGGATTACTGTATGCATAAGGGCACTGAGGCAAGATGGCTACAGACAGTCTATGAAAAGCAAATGTAAGTGGATTGAAAAAGGTTGCTGTGTACTTATTTTATGATACTTTGCCAAATATTTTTAGATTTTTACAATCTAAGACTTTGACCCATGCAATGGTGGGGCTGTACAAAAAAATTGGTTATTTTAGATTTGAGAAGCAGTTCGAGCATTTCACTGAAAAAGTTTGAAATACCAATTTGTTCACAAATCACTATCATTCCCTTCAATGGCTGTTTTTGAGTGTAGGTAGTGTTTCTCACTAAGACCACATAGCTTCATAGTTTGCGTAGTGCTTTTCTCTCCAACTGAAAATCGCATATATGCAAATGCAAGTCTTTTTTGGACTTGGGTACTAATATATCAATCACGTTACAACGGATTCGCAGTGTGATATCATGCGTTGTGGCAAGACTGACTGTATTTTAATCTCATTTATTCTTATCTTTTGTTTTTCTGGTAACGCTGTACCGAATGGGGCACAAATAATGTAGTATTATGCTATTACTTATGTAGTATTATGCTATTACTTATGTAGTATTATGCTATTACTTATGTAGGCCTTCAAAAACCACAAAAGTCTTAGTTACATACTAATCTCATATTAATTCATCTCAAGCAGTAACTATATTTGTTCATGATTTGTATTTCAGTAGTAACTGAGGTATTACTAAGTATTTGTGCCCCGTTGCGTGAAATGTTACGGATTTCCTTTGCATTATCCCTTCAAGCACAGTCCTGGCAGCGGCTGGAACAGCATTTCACTGCACAAATATACTGTGTATTTTTCAGTATATGACAAATCCTAAACTTTTCAACCTTCTGCCCATTCTGATTTGCCTTTAAAATTGGTCCAGCAACGAATGAAATCTTCAAAGGGCCTTTTATTAGTTATTTTCTACGTCGTTTAATATTATTTCAATTGACTGGCATTGCATAAAACCATCGACACACATTTTCTAAGGAGAACACATTTGTTTGTGTGGTCTGAGTCGTCAAAGCCCCTCCTAAGATAATTCCAGCACTCTGTCGCTAAGACAGCTAATCCCAGTGGCTAGATACTGCAGCGGCTGGGGATTTTTCCCAAATTATAAAATTTCTCCATGATTACCGTAGCATCATTCTGTAACTCTAAGTCAAGGAATCGAGGCTGGGAGAAGAAACAGCCGCAGAAAAGGGGGGGGGGGCAGAGAAGGAGGTCTGGGGAATGGGAAGGAAGAGAGAGAGGAATAGGAGGAGGAACTCCGGTTGGGGAAGGAAAGTTATGGCTCTCCAGGTCATTACCACTGTTCATTCAGCAATAACGGAAAGGAAGGCCCCTCTACGCCTCCCCAGGGAATGCTGGGTACTCTGTGGCAGAACAAACAACATTTGCGGACCACTGCACAATAGTTTTATATCGCTCTACGCAGTTCACCTGTGGAGAAAGAGGAAGACTTCCCTGTTTCCTGGAGGAACAAAACAAAGGACAGATGGGGAGAGGAAGAGAAATTGGAGCTGATTAAATGTGTACAGTACAGGAGAGGAGGGGAAAGAGGTTAGTCTGGGTAGATACTGAGGTAGGAATATTGACAGCTGTTACACCTGACCTCTGACCCGGAAGTAAACCATTGAGCCCACAACCTGTGGCCAACCACCAAATCACTCAGTATTTTATATTCATGCAACAACAGAATACTACTGTGAGCCTACATTGGTTTGTTATCACTTTAAAATAAGTAATTTACTTGTGTTTGCATTTCATGTTCCTTGCATCATGAATATTATTTGTTCAGTACGTTGCAGGGGTTTTCAACCAATATTCAAGGGGGGCTTACCGAAGACAGGAATATTAAAGCTTAGATACGCATGCGATCGTGTGTGCTACGGGGTCACTCGCCCTGCTCTGTTTTCATTTTGGGGGGGGGGGGGGTCCTGCTCTACGCAGTGGTGAACCCCCCCTCCCCCCGTTATATTGCATTGAGCTTATTAATGCTGAAGTATTCCACCAGTTTTTCGCCCCGGATTTGGAACATTAAAAAGAAATCCAGTGATTAATCATCTTCATGGACAGTCATCCAGAGAGGAATGCCAAGTTCACAATAATCAAGCCAGGTCCACTCCCATATTGTCGTACTAGACTGGCTCACACCAAATGCACGGGAAATTGCAGTCTTTTCAGAAAGTGCATGTCAACACTGAACCATTAATCTTTGTTCATACATCTGCCCCCAGGATGTTGTACTCATATTTGCAAGTAACAAAGTAAATGTATACAAATACTGCAGTTGTGTAGCCTTTATTTAATTTCATTTGCCGTGTTTTTGGTGTTTGGTGCCTTAAGTGATGGTTAAAATTTGAAAACTGAACAGCATGGAGCCTGGAAGCACATTCAGATTGAATATTCATTCATATGTGCCACAATGACTGGTTTCTCCAGACTTTACATTTCTGTAGGAATCTGGTACCCAGAGTGTTTTTTACCCTCAAGACCATCGAGCCGGCGTAACAAACAAACATAAAGCAGGAATCCTGTGGCACTGTGGGCTAACTGTACGGAACCTTCTCTCTTTTTTGATTTCACAGGAAGTTTGGACTCTGGACTTTGTGCTTCATGCACTAATATGTAATAACATTGATACATTTGTGAAATTAGCTTTGCGTGGCGGAGCAAGGGAGGGCAAAGTAGCCGCTTCTACCTGTTCTAACGTATGTACTTCATCAAATAGACCCCCTGATACCTTTAACATAGTGCTTCTCAAGCCAGTCCTTGGGAATTCCCCCCAGACCACATTTTTGATCCCACCGGGGTCTCAATAGACCTGTATCAGATATTCAGTGTTCTTGATTAGCTGGGAGCTGGGAGGGAGCAAAAACGGGGACTGTTTGGGGGTCCAGCGAGGACTGGGTTCAGAAACACTTGTAACATAGTCTTGGCTCTGATCATGTGATGGCATGTGACTGCATGCCAATACTCTGAAACGTGAAAAGTTAGCTAAACGTAGCAGTATCTCTGATGTTTGGGCTGAGTCCGTAATACCAGGTCGGCTGAAGGCTTAAGGAGTTGTAGACACCGTCTGCCCCATTTAATTTCACCTTAATTTATAATCTGTACGGCGAATCGACACTGACCTGTCTCTGTTGAGATCCCTCTTTACCTTTCCCTTTCTTCCCGTGTTTGCTGTAGGAGATAAGAAATGAAGGGTGTTAGCCATCTAGTGGTCGATGGCGAAACTGCAGCCGAGAAGAACCACGCTGGATCGATTTGTCAATCCATTGCTATACAGGGATTGGTTCAGGGCTACCTTATTCAGAGCGACTAGATACCATAAAACGCTAACACATATGCAATATAAAAACCATCAGATTAAAAAACGTCGTTAATTTAGGTATGCACGGTAAATTAAAAGTAGCCTGAATGGTATTATGGATTGCATACTGGAAAAAAAGACTTTTAATTTCGGTATTATGACTTTACGTCCCATGCGACAGACGTAATAGATTAACTTCACAAATCTAAGTTAATTCATTGCTACAATACTTCATTAAAACGTTATTCGGAAGAGCAAGATATTCTCAGACAGGATTTATAAAGCCGCAGGATTCAAGTAATGACGGAGTACAGTGTTTGGGAACTTGATGCTTCTAGAAAAGTGCTACTGGCAATGGAAAGACAGATCTCCGCGACACGGCTTCATGTGGCTGGGGGATTTACGTCAGAACACCTTCCACGTAGAAATCATTCGCAGCAGGCCAGCAGATCCGTGACACATACGTTGAATCTCGAGACTTTTCAATAAATGCGAAAGTGTATCAGGCCGACAGGGCGAGTAAAATTGTAAAGGAGTTAGAGAAAGATAAAGGGATATATGAGTTTGGACAGGGGAAGGAATGAGAGGCGAGAGAATCCCGGTACACACCTGACACTGAGGTTGAAGACACGCCGGGCCACAAGGAACCTCATTAAATAGTAGATCACCACGATCAGCACCAGGAGACCCAGAACGGCCCCAATGATGGCCCCAGTGATAACACCGGCTTGGACAGGCACTGACAGAAAAGCAGAGAAGAGGGTGTTATTTGAGCCCACCCCCACGGGTAAGATCGGCACTTTTTGGTTACACACGTTGCCATGGTAAACAAAGTATTATTATAACTATATAAAATAAGGAGTGCAGGGGGGGGGGGGCATTACGCAGAGAGACCAGCCTTACAATTCTCAAAAACCAGCAGGCGGACGCTGGAGGGGCGGCCCACTATGTCGGGGGGGTTCTTTGCGTCGCAGGTGAAGGTTCCGTTGTCACTGAAGTCCAGGTTCTTGATAAGGATTGAACCGTCTCGTCTGCTTGGGTTCCCGACGAATTCCAGCCTGTCCCGGAACGGGCCCTTGTTATCCACATAGGGGGCGCCACCGGTGAAGTGGAAAATCTGAAAGACGAGAAAACGGGACGAGCGCCAGGCAATTAATTCTAACATCGTGAATTTGATCAGCTGTCAATAAGCGCTGGTTTGGGGAGCAGTTCGCATAAAAGACGAAGGGAGCGGTGGACTTTGATAGGGGGCCATGCATAAACGAAGACGTACGGAGATGCTGTCACGAGAGCCGTCGGGCCGGTAGCTCCAGGAGAAAGTCACGTCTTCGGAGGTCCAGCGCCATGAGAAAAACGAGCAGGACAGCCGGACATCCGAGCCGATCAGGGCGTGGCGCTCCCAGCCCGTGTAGATGACGATAGCCTGGCACTGCGGGGCTACCGAAATAGCAGGAATAATAAAAGTACTTTTAAAATGCATGAGTGATAAGCTACGGGCGCACCCAATACCCGCATTTAATGTCAGTTAAATCATATAGGTCGTTTTAAAAACACTTTTTAAACATGAGCTTCAAGGTGGTTCTTGCACTTTCTGGCCCACTTTATTCTCGATATAGCTTAAAAAGTTTTGGCAGGTGAACAGGTACTGATCGGAGTGCGCGTTTTTTGTGGAGGCGTTCGAATACATCAAAGCTGGCAGCAGTAATGAGGCGAGACAAAAATAACTGCAAACCAAGTCTAATTTGTGAAATTAAGAAAATGTAATTGGGTGCAAGGTATTAACGGTGGCTCTTCACTGCAGAAGTGGGGAAATGTGCAGTGCATGTCCACATGTTGTCTTTTTTCAACCGTGATGCATAAACATTACCTCAAACAGAAAAAAAATACTGAAAGCTCAAATAGAATCGCTTATAATAACCCTTTTGACTGGTTTTAGCTTATTGTTTAAATTGTGATTTTAAATTATCCATTTAAATTGATCCATATTAAATCGTGTAAAACATTTTGTATTGCCTCTGTGTATTAAATTTGCTATATAAATATTTTTGCCTACACTTTATAAAAACTCTGTCCTTTAATTTATCTCAAAAACAAGCACATACAAACATTATTTCTTATCATTTTAGTGTAAGTCACTTAAGGGTTAAGTGCAAATTGCAGTGAAATTATTGTATAATCATGCAAGAAATTTTAATATTACTTCAAATGTTTATAAATAAAGTGATGTCATATTTAAATACATTCACCATATTTGATAGAAGATTCTCTTATACTATTTTGAACTGCTTTTTCGAATATTAAAATCACAAGCCAAGTTAACAAAAGTCTAGTTTTACTGTATTAATTTTCTGTACAGATCTTACTAAAAAAAGAACAGAAGGTAGGCCTATATACTACAGAATATATTGGAATTCTAGCAGTATACGTTTCCTCTTTCAGACCCAAATCCATTGGCTTTAGTTGATTTTAGAGAGACGCGTAAGCTGTGTGGGCCTGTGTAAATACGGTAGTGTTTATTTGTGCTTTACTTCATGTGTGATGTTAGCAATACCGCCAGGCTAACAGGAAAGCACAGCTGTGTCTTAATTAGAGCCGAGGACAGTCCTCACGATAAGTTACGGTGCTGTGCCGTCAGCAATGACTACTTAGAGAGGAGTAACGAGCTAAATTTATAATGGTAAGAGACTCCCTGGAGTCTTGCAGACAAAGGTGTGATTGTGATATAGTCAGTAACGAATATAACACATCTGACGTCTGGGATGGCTATGTGTTAGCCTGACTTTGCTTCGCAAAGTATATGCATAACAGTACCTGTGCCGGGTGAAGGTGTGATCTGCTAAAAGCTTCCCGTGAAGAACATTGGTCTACTGTGGATTTTGATCTGCAGCTTTTCCTATACGGCCCTGAGATAGCAGCTGTCACCTTCCACATCAATCATAGGAAAAACGGTAGTAATAATATGATATCTACGGAAATGTAGTCAACAAAGCAAAGACGATAATGGAAATCCCTCCATAATGCTGAATACATAACCCCCCGAATACAGGCCCTTTTTCGGAATGGGATCACAATCATATGCTATTTATACACAAAATAACATAATTAAATGCATCATACACTTGTGTTTTTCTGACGACTGCTGAATTATGCCTTTAATCTCCAAATAAGGCAAGAGAACATTAAAATTCCCTTAGCATCACTATAAGGCGACCGCGGGCGTTATTCTGTCAGGCTACTGAACCGCAGAACGTCATTAGTTTTCGGTTCTTTCGAGACGGCCGGTCGGTTTCCATGACAACACAACTTAATTCTACTATACTGTCAGATCTTGGCCTGTGTTATGCTCGTGTGTATGTTACACTGCCAAATGTTTAAAGTGAATACGAAGAGACAATATCATTCAGAGTACTGGTCTTCAAACAAACCGTAACGTCCCCGTCATTGATAACAAATGTTCTACTGCAGCTTTAACCGTGGCAGTCACAAATTATGGCTAAATATGTCGTGCTTACGTTTCATTATGGAAGTTTACGTATCGTTATGCAAAGTTCAAGTTAATTCTGAAAAGCCAGGAGCGATTTTTGGCAGCTGTGGTCGAAATTCCCAGGGGTCGCTCTGTTATGGAGGATAACTTGCTTAAGCAGAGATATAAAACATTCTTTGCTTATTAGTAACTAAATTAATACATATCCATCCATCCGTGGTGATAAACACATAAAATACATTCCTGTATACACATAGTGATTTACTTTTGATTCCTTGGAATAGAACCGTTAGTGCAAAAACTTCAATAAATTAGAAATACAATGTTATTAATTAGTAAAGGCAGCGCTTGAAGACGTGAACACCTGAACCCCCAGAATCATGCACCTTTCCAAGCACTTATGCTGGATGTTACTGAGTCACAGCGGACAGGGAAGCTGGATACCAACAAATATCACAGTTAAGCGTAACTTTGGAGAAGTTTTACCTCAAAGACAGGTTCAGCTCGGGGCTGAAGGCTGCATGCATTAGAGATAGTGTTACAGCGGAGACGGAAAAGAAGATTCACTGGATGAGAAGAGAGATTTGGGAATACGTTACCTATCCCTACTAGTGCGAAGGACGCCAAAGCCAAAAATGCTAACATGCTGGGTTCTTCTGCACAACGCAGTCAATGTGCCTCCACTTGAAGGTAGAAGGGTGACTCAGTCCCTCCGTGAGCCGAAGGTGTGTCCTGCCGGAGAGGGTGATGTGCAGGGTGTGAAGACCAGGGGCTTCCAGGCAGGACACCTCTGTGCCTGGGTTTATACCCAGCCACACCCTCTGCTCTGCCCTGCCCCCCACCCCTCCCCCCTTCCCTCGTGGCCCCCTCTTCTTGACACTCAAACACAGGCTTCACACGGACAAATAATCAAGGGCGCAAACTGTAATTGATCACAAAAGTGAAAGCAGCACAAAAACATGATGTCCAAATTGGGGGGGGGGGTGCAAAGAAGTGGGGAAAAAATATATTGAGTTGAAAATTAGCAGCAAAAACAATACATTCAGGCAAGAGGTAGAATGAATAGGACAGACTGCTGGCAGACCAGCCATTTACAGCCACTGGCAGTATGATTATTACATTCAAACCCCAGGCACTGCGACAGGCCCTCGTCCTGTATGGTGTAAGGCCTGCCCCATGCTCCCGATGCAGCCGAATTCTGCCTGTGAGGTCCTGCAAGTGGATTGGGGAAGTGCAATGTACGGTATCCATTAATCAGCCATACGGCTCATTTGGGACAGAGGCAGAGTGCAATAACACGCAGGACGGCCGTTAATGTGCATGGAAACGGCAAAAGTGCGACACAGCTGAATATACCCAGTGTTATGTAAATATTACAGTTTGGCTGCAGTGTGGGGGGTGTTTCAGGAATGTAAAAGTTGAATCTTGGAGCGGGGTCACCCCGCCCCCCGCGTCCCCAGCCACAGTCGTCCCGTTTGTCCTCAACTCGCTCTTTCCCCGGCATGAGCCGAGGGCCAAAACAATGGGCCCGTCTCTTCCTTCCCCTCCCTCCCTCCCTCCCTCTCTCCTTCTCCTCCCTCGCTCCGGATTCCTGTCGCTTGCCGATGTCTCTCCGCAAACAATGGAGAGAGGGGGACTGGAGGACGCCTGATGCGTCTCTGTCCCTCTCGCCCTGTCAATAGGCCTTTCATCCGGCCCCCCCACCCCTCCTGCTTTCTGACACGGAGACAATGGCACCCTTTCTCGCCCCTCCCTCTGCCATTCTCCCACTCCCTTCATTCCTGCAACTGGAGAGAAGGATGAGGGATGGGGGGGGGGGGGGGGGCGGCTATAAATAGGTAGGTTGATGGAAGGCCGACCGTGAGGCAGCCCAGCATTACGGCATACCTTGGCAGGGACACCAGCGGCCGACGGCCCCCGGGGGAACCATCACCAACTGACACCTGTGACCAGACTTAACGAGCCAATTATGACGCCCCCCCCCCTCGTTAAGTCAATTACAAGAAGCTTTGCGGAGGCCAGCATTCATGAACAAGGGTGCTAAGACTTTGCTGGGGGGGCGCTTTATTTTAATGAAAATGAATGGGAACACCATTTAAACTCTTTAATGTACATTTTTTGGGGGAGGGGGGGGGGGGGGGTAAGGAGCCACCCAGCCATGTCCCTGATTAGAATTATAGAAGCGAAATGAAAAACAGAAGAAGAGAGTGAAGCAGACACAGGCAGTCGTTGCGGATCCAGGTCTGCATGTCGCCGCCCTTGTCAGCGTTCAGCAGGCAGCCTGCACCTGGGCTGATAAAGAGGCTGAACTCGGCCAGAATCGAAATTCTCCTGCTCACCTGGGGACATCCGCCTAACCCCCGGCAGCAGAGCGGCCGGCCGCGCACAGAGACTTTCCCTCTCGCCGGCTTGGCAAGGTGAGGAGTCGGCGGAGACGGTGAGAAGCGGAGAGACGGCGTTTTAAACTGGCTTCTCCTTTGCGGAGGTTTTCCAGAATGATCTCAGGGGAGTAAACGAACCAGGGTCTTATCCAAATACATAAAAGAGCCATAAAACTCATTTGAAGTCACATTCACTGCACTCCCCCCCCCCCCCATCTCTTTTATTTTCCTTCTGTGATGTCCAAATAGCAAGGTGCAACCTGCCCAATTTACCCCAAACCGAAGATAAGCGTGTTGCCTTTCACGCTGAGTATTCTCTCATTATAGGACCCAGGAGACACAGTTTTGTCTGGAAACACATGTAAGGAATATTGGAGAAGAGAAAAAGGAGGGGGGGGGGACTTTTTCATTTATTTCCAGAAAAGAACAAACGCAGGGGCGCCGTGAATAGGCCGAGCGGCTGACTCGGTGCGACCAAAAAGCAAGATAATGAACAATTTTGCAAATCCATGGCATCTAGCGGAGTGAAATAACACGGAGTGTGTTGCGGACTTGTGGGGCGGAGGGGGTTAGCATAAAAGCATACTTGCAAATCAAAAAATAAACGCGTAATTTACAGTAAATCAATGTGAAAACCAGGCCTAATCACGTTCATACAGGAAGTTATTGACCGACTCACTTCCTGTAAGCTAAAAGGCTGATGACCCATTGTGATACTTTCTTATATCTCTTTACCGTGATCAAGTCATGCTGCTGTTGAATAGGGAATCAATCACCGGTGTGTGCGGATGGAGATGCACGCATATCGCAAGCCAGCGAACCTCGGTAAAAGCTGCTTGGTATTCAAGTGCTCAGTCAATAGTGAGTACAATGGCCATGCCGTGGGTTTGCGCCGGGACAAAGGGGAGAGTTGTCTCTCTCGCCCCTCCCTCTCTTTCCCTGGCATGGCAGAGATGTCACAGAACGCTCCAAAGCAGGGATGAAGAAATGAAGGCGGGAAGAAAAACAAACACATTGTTGCAGCCTGAGAGGGGGCCATTGTTCACGGGGCGGAGGGCGGGCGCGGGGGAACACCGGCGAGAGGCGTCCATCAGCCCAAATATCTGCCTGCGGTTCTGAGGCGAATGGCCCGATAAAGTCCTGGACCCCATAAACACATGGGACAGATACACAGGTATGCTAAGATGGAGAGGAGGGCAGTCCAACTGCTCAGTCACTCTATTGTGGGTGCAACACCCGAGACTGACTCCCCTCGGCACGGAATGCACACCCCACGAAAAACAGGAATCGGGCTTTACAGCATCCGTGTGTTGTGCAGGAGACAGATCAACAGGCAAAGCAAACTGCACAATGTGCTGCTCCCGCCTCGCTGTCTGCCAGCCTTCAAAGGAATCAGACTCTCTCACGACCAAGAGTCCAAACCATTCATATGGGCTGAAGTTTCCTCTCATTTTCTGATTAAAACCAATGGAGTCGATTCATCTATAGATCTGATTAATGACGTGGTGGGAAAATACAATCCGGAAAGATGAGGAAATGCGGGAAATAGGAGAGCGAAAGGGGAACATGGCAGGACCATAATATTTTACATCTACAGCTTCCCAAACAGGCACAAAATTCACAAAAGCACTATTCTACTGACCTGCCCCTCTGCTCCCCCCAACCCCGACCGTAGGAAAACAATCCTCTCAGCACAAAGCCCACGTACTTCACACACCAACCGCTCAGAGCACGCGCACACGTGTTAGAGAGGGTATGTGGTGACTGAATACCCCCAGTAACACGTGCACACGTATTCCGGCCTCCCACTACAGCAAAACATCTGAGACGAGGCTGGGGGGGGAAAGCGCGGCTTGTACGCTCACCCTGTGCTTGTACCACAATCCAGGCCCAGTTGGGAAGCATGACTGTTCCTGAGGAGTCCTCGGGTGAACACTTCCAGTAAACACTGTGCACAGCACAGGTTTTTACCATTTATTATTTTATCATTTATTTAAGAAACTGCAGATTCCTTATTCTTCTGATGCATTGGAAAGTTAAGTCAACAACTGTAAATGAAAATATGTCAAATAAAATGTTTCCTTTATAACATGGTGCATGTCTGACATCCTATTACCAGGTTTTGTGATGATGGCAGTCAAATTCTAGGCCGTCCTTTAAACACACTAGTTAACCATTTCATCCCGTGAAACAGAGCAGTATGTAATGCTGCTGTCATAACTGCTAAAGAAGGTTACGTTGATGAATCAAAGAAATGACATTTACTTGCTGTTAAAGGTACTGAAATGGAGAACATACTGTAAATGTTGGCAAAAAAAAAAATATTTTTAGTAAATATTGAGTGACGTGCAAATGTGCACAAAACTGTTTGACTGGTAGTGTATCACTAAGTGGAGAGATGCAGGACACGGCCAGGAAGCATGTCTATTCACGAGGAGTGTTCAGGTGTGTCCGTGTGCCGCATGGGGTGTGCAGGACACTTATTTCACACAATCCAAACCTACTTCTCAAAAGATTTATTCAAGTTATTTTAACATTGGAAAAAAATAGATATTTACAGGGCTTTTGGTCTCATACGGAGCATTTCCCTACAACACGCTCCCTACAGACGCACACAGAGACATTAATAAATCCTGGACAGCCTTTTCCAGCAGGAGTCACTTCCTGCTCCGACACAGACTCCCCTCCAGGGGCACACGCCGAACCGCAAATGCCACAGGGACCATCAGGCCGGCAGGGTCAGTAATAGTCCTCAGGCTCAGCCCTGTCGGATCCCTGGTTCTGGATCTGCTGCTGTTTCTTGTACAGGTCAGCGATCTAAAAAGACGGGAGAAGAAGGCAAGGCGGCTCATATTCGCAGTCCTTAACTAGCCCGGCAGCTGTGCCGCACAGTGCCGAACGTGCTTCACCTCCTGAAAATCTCCCCCGCCCCAACTTACCTGTGCTCCGGTGGTGGAATCTTCCGGCTTTTTATCATCCCGGATTCTCAGGAAGCGAGGGAAGCGCAGGGAGATGCCCTTGTCTGCATCCACCTGCCGCAGAGGGACCACAAGGACCGTCACACGTCGGCTCTTTCCCTAATAACCGCACAGATCGCCGAGACGCGTGCGGCCGCCAGGATCAGCCCCCGGCGTCAAACTGACCAATCCCGTGGCAGCCTTGTGGACGGGAGACAGCGACAGGTCCGCACACTTGACTTCCCACACCTGCACCGCATCCAGCCACAGGTCGGGCTCTGCTGATTGGTCGACACGGTAGTACGGCCTGGGCTTTGGAAGAACGTGCTCCTGGATGGGGAGGGTGGGGGGGTGGGTGAGTATTGTGCCATATCTTTGAACAATCCGCCTTATATGTGCACCGATTTCATCTCCATACCTTAAAAAAGTTAAAATGCTGCTCGAGGTCCGCGTCTTTAAAGCCCGTTCCGATCTGTGGAGTGAAAAATGATCCATTTTGAAAAAGTTACTTCTTAGAAGGCTAAGAAGGGAAGAAAGAGAATATTAGTAATATAATTCGGCCAAAGAGCGGACTGCCACGCAAGCGAGAGCCGAATACAGACAGGCCAAGCCGCTAGCGGCGGGAAGGTTCCTAGCCCGAGGCTGTATGAACGCCGCCTGTTTGTAGAACATGCCAGAAGGATGAGGAGGGGGGAGAGAATGGGCCGTGGGAGGGGGGGGGGGGAGGTCGGCAGCCCAACTTGCACACAGACTGGAACTCCTCATTGTCCTCGTCGTAGCAGGCGAGCAGGAAGCCTCCGTAGGAACCGGCCCGCTTGCCTTTCCCGACGTAGGCGCCGATGACGCAGAGATCGACCGTGTCCCCCACGCCATCCAGGTAGTCCTTCTTCAGCTGACAGACAAGGGGAAGAAATTACAGCCACTGCGGGGTTGCAGGAACGAGCTTAAATCAGCCCTCTGCTCAAACCCCAGGAGGGCGTGAGCTAATCCACAGCAAAAATGGGCTTTACTGTTAAGCCGGAAAAGGCACCTTCAGCCAGTTGTGCGAGCGCTTGGCGATCTCATAGGTGGCGTCTTTCTCCAGGGTCTTCACCATGAGGCCTTCGCAGGAATCTGCGAGGCGGAGAGAGCGCACTCAGAGCGTGTCGGGACCGCGTACCGGGACAGGTGCGCACCAGGCCTCGCAGCGGCCATCGCCCACCTCGCACGGACTGCTCGAGGAACTCCGCGATGGCGTCCGTGTTGTCGCAGTCCAGCGCGCGGGCGAACACGAACTCTCCTTCACGCTCCTCGAAGCTCTCCTTCAGCAGAGCCCGCCGCCTCGATAAAGGCTGCCTGACCAGGGACTGCGGTGGACAGGCGGCAAGTCAGAAATCGCCGCCGATTGAATCCGCTGGCGCACCAATCAGGTCGCGACCGACACGGTCCTTACCTCCCCGTTCAGGTAGAGCAGGTCGAAGGCATAAACGCAGACCTGCACTTTAATCTCTGAAGCATCCACGTCCTGAGAGAGACAGTTACATGTGGTTACATGTGCAACTGACATGCGTACACACACACACACACACACACACGCACGCACGCACGCACTACCTTTCTCTTCCGAGTGGTGAGGACCTGGAAGGGCTGGATTTGTTTTTTCTCTCTGTCCCAGGCCACAGCCTCGGAGTCCAGGATGCAGGACTGCACCGAGGCCTTCCTCACCTGTGACGGGCATGCGAGTCGAACGGAGGAGACCACAAACAAGTTGTGCATTACTGCCCTTCCACCACTAGGGGTCCCTCTGGACTCAGCATTACAGTATCTTCAGAAGCCTAAATACTAGATCGTGAACGAATTGCAGCAGCGACGGCACAGCGAGGAGGCTCCTCACCTGCGGCACTCGGGCGATGATGTCCGGGTATTTGCTGGTGTTGTCCTCCTGGTTACGGCTGAAGATGTGGACCTCCCCGTTCTCCAGGATGTGGATCTGCCAGGCGACACGGAATGGGACGCTGACAGATCAGCAAGAACGGCAGATGCCCCCTGGCACCCAAGCGGCCGGCAAGAGCGACCACAGGAGGGCGCCGTGTTGGGGCGCGGCCGGCAAGAGCGACCACAGGAGGGCGCCGTGTTGGGGCGCGGCCGGCAAGAGCGACCACAGGAGGGCGCCGTGTTGGGGCGCGGCC
>JABFEB020000079.1:304747-315412 GCA_019775895.2 Stomatorhinus ivindoensis | reverse complement strand
ATCTCAGTCAGCGTACTCCCAGTATCTCAGTCAGCTGACTCCCCTTATCTCAGTCAGCGGCCTCCCCGTATCTCAGTCAGCGACCTCCCCGTATCTCAGTCAGCGGCCTCCCCGTATCTCAGTCAGCGACCTCCCTGTATCTCAGTCAGCGGCCTCCCCGTATCTCAGTCAGCTGCCTCCCCGTATCTCAGTCAGCTGCCTCCCCATATCTCAGTCAGCGGCCTCCCCGTATCTCAGTCAGCGGCCTCCCCGTATCTCAGTCAGCGACCTCCCCGTATCTCAGTCAGCTGCCTCCCCGTATCTCAGTCAGCGACCTCCCCGTATCTCAGTCAGCGGCCTCCCCGTATCTCAGTCAGCTGCCTCCCCGTATCTCAGTCAGCGGCCTCCCCGTATCTCAGTCAGCTGCCTCCCCGTATCTCAGTCAGCGGCCTCCCTGTATCTCAGTCAGCGACCTTTCTGTATCTCAGTCAGCGGCCTCCCCGTATCTCAGTCAGCGGCCTCCCCGTATCTCAGTCAGCGGCCTCCCCATTCCTCATTCAGCGACCTCCCCGTATCTCAGTCAGCGACCTCCCTGTATCTCAGTCAGCGGCCTCCCCGTATCTCAGTCAGCAGCCTCCCCATTCCTCATTCAGCGACCTCCCTGTATCTCAGTCAGCTGCACTTCCCCCCCACACACTTCCTGTCTCTCTGCTTTCAGGAACGGAGCATGGACGCCATGGACCCCATGGGCACCTTGCAGCACCAGCTGCGGCATCGGCTTCCAGGTCCGCCGGCGCTCCTGCAGCAACCCCAGCCCTCGGCACGGGGGCCGTGTGTGTGTGGGCCAGAACCGCGAGGAGAGGTGGGGGTCCCCCAGGCCGGGGTTTCTGCGTCGCTCCAAATCCCACGGCCTGTTTCAGATGGATGTATCGATGTGTCTTTGTCCAGTGAACGTCAGGCTGAAAGGCATAATTACAAAACACACCTTGGAAAAGCCAGTTTCCCAACCCAGTTCCTCTGGGACCCCCAGACAGTCCGCAGTTTCCGCCTAGCCGACATGGCGTCACTCCGCTTTCAGGAACACAGCCTCGACTGTGGACTGTCTGGCAGGGAGCTGTAAGGGAGCAAAAATGTGGACTAGATGGGGAACACTAGATTGGGGGGCACTGCTCTGATGCAGTGGTGGGCAGGCTTATCCAGGAAGAGTCGTCGTGTGTGCGGGTTTTCACTGCAGCTCCCTAATTAGATTACAAATTAGAGATCTGATTGGCTGAAGACTCCTCACACCTGGGTTTGTACAGCTGACTTACAGGTTATCCCAAAAACCCGGATACACACCGGCCCTTTGCGGATGAGATTGGCCCCCCTACTCTAATGCGTAACGTGTCTGAGGAAGACTCACAGTGCAGCTGGGGGATTCCAGGCAGAGGTGGGAAAGCCTTCGAAGGGCGTCCTTGAGGATGATGATGACGATGGTGATGATGATGATGACGATGGTGATGATGACGATGGTGATGATGACGGTGGTGATGATGATGAAGATGGTGATGATGGTGGTGATGATGATGGTGGTGATGATGATGAAGATGGTGATGATGGTGGTGATGATGATGGTGGTGAGGATGGAAGCCTCACTGGCATATTTGCTCAGAGCTTGATGTCTGCAGGCTGGTTTGTGTGATTGAAGAAGTGAGCTCTGGGCTTTTCATTGCAGTTTCTGGCAGTCTGACACGTGTGCGGTATTGCAGCCATATATGCATTACCTTCCGCTTCCTACAGGGGGCACACTTGCGCCATGCATCTGTTTCTTTACAAGTTAGAGATACTGCACTGTTTACATTTAGCAGTCTTAATCATCCTGAGGTGAGATTTTAATGTTCACTCATTTAAACGTGTGCATCTACGCCCAATGCCTACTTATCAGTTAGAAAATGAGTGGGGAAAATTCACTATTGATTCACAAGGCACGTAGATTAGAATCAGGAAGAGAGCAAATTGCTCCCATTGACTGTCGCGGAATCGAGCTGAATTATAAATATCTCTCTATAGATTTTTCTTTTCTCTCTTGTCCGCCACCCAAGGTACGAGCTGATCAATGACCTTTTTAGGGCATTTTAAAGTTCTGACAGCAGAGCGCTGGAAGTGGAACAAGAGGCCTCTTTAAAGACCCGACAAGTAACAGATACATGTTGCTGCAATTGATGTTGCCATGACAACGGATTATGGCCAATTTGGCTTTATTGCAGTAGCACAATTTGCGCAGTTCAGACTTGAAAGTACTATTATTTAGAGTTCTTTATCTCAAAAACTAATTCCCCGTCATTTCTATGCTCACGTTTAGACCAGATTAAGTTGGAGTAATATGTACGAGAAGGATGGGGGTGCGGCCATCTTGGAGGGAAAGTCAGGTCACTGAGTCATATCGATTGGTTCAACCTGTTGCTCTCTCCAGGATGCAAACGCTGGGCTTCACCCCGAACCCTGCTGCCCCTGGTGACCTCGATGGCGGCTCACAGAACCCCAAGGCCTCTCATTCCGTTTCACATCTTCATTTCCCCATTCAGTCTTGATGCATCCATCCAGTGTTGATTTTTCTTGCTTCTGCTCTCAGTTGCCGGTATTTCCCAGTGTGAGTCTCACTGGAGCCCCCCCTCCTCATCACGGAAGCGGCTCTCATTCTTTTGCTGTTCTTAAAATTCGTACAGAATTGTACATCTCATTGTAAAAATCGCGCACAAAGGAAAGTCGCAGAATGTCTCTGGTCCGTGGGAACACATAAGCGGCTTTTCAGACCAGCATTCATGCATCCGCTCTCTTAATTTTGCTATTTTAACCGTATCTCTGAAATTAAATGACATTTCACAAGCCTCTGGTCTGACATTATCCCCCCAGTTTTGCTATGGCCAAATGTGGAAAATATTACATAGGTAACATAATTTAGTGGGAAATGTAGTGTACGATATAAAATTACCTATTAATTTATGTTCCAGCTGATTTCTTAAAATTGTTCTGCTTTTTAATTTTCTTAATCATCTGTACTATCGTTGGCTATGTTGTAGGGTGGGAAACAAGACGCTGGGTCCTTATGAAGGTGTTTCTGTTTCTGGAGCTAGGCCCATCTATAGAGCAGGATTAACTCTCCGGAGGATTATTCTCTGCCACGTGTCATTTCAGTGTGGGGTTTGTGTTCATTGACCGTAAACTGCATGCAGGCCTTTGGGATGCTCTTCCAGTGCTTCTGGTCCTTCTATCCTTGCGGACGATCAGCTCAATGCACCCATCTATTTTACAGAACAAAGTTTGGTGCAACTGGGCCTGCATTCCATTTCTTGTTATTTCCGGAATAACTAGCCTGCTGAAAAACAGTCTATGTCATGCGTGTGCTGAAGCTACACCTGGTCTGTGTTTCCCTGAACAGGCCGCCCCCCCTAACCCCTGCATTCTCCCCGAACCCCTTAGGTACTGCAACGAGCATCTGCCCTGCCCACCGCACATTTATTGGTCCAGCTGGTCGCCGTGGGAACGCTGCACGGTGCCGTGCGGCGGAGGTCTCCAGGCACGGCGCCGGACCTGCGAGAACGGCGATGACTGCGCTGGATGCGGCCTGGTACCCTCTGACCGCCGATGAGCTCCCAACGCTAGACTCCCTCGCTCCATATCGGAGGAATTTATGCAAAATTATCACGCTTAGTTGTTCCTCCACATATCTTGTATTCCGTGTATTAGTGTCAAGCAGCTGTTTGGTTTACTATACTCAGCAATCTCATTCATAATTCTGCTGCAAGAAACTGCCTGGCAACTCAAAACAACGCAAAATCCCAGTATCCTTAGCTAGAAATGATTACCGGTTTCGTGAGGGTAAATTCAGCGTTTAATCTGACACATCTACACCGCCTTGAAGGTTCCCCCAGCGCTCTCCCGAGACTCGAACGAAACTGAAACACAAATCTGAATTATCTGGAGTGCCTCTGCAGAACCGCTAGCATCCTCTCTAAATTCATGACTGTCAAAGCAGAAGACTGCTCCAGCTCAACAGGCTAGTGAAATTAAGCCCATGCGCTGGTTACTTGGGCAAATATTATTTGTCCTGTCAAACGAGGATTTGCTCTGTTATCTGGGCTCCGTTTGTGCAACTAGACATTTCTTAGCATTCTGACACCCGCTTCTGCTGACTTTTGTCCGCGTGCCAAGAGCAAGTTTGTCTTGCGCTCTGTTTGGACTCGTTTGTAAAAGTGTGGGGTTTGTAACGCACATCTCTCCATGGAAAGAGACGCTGCCTCATGGCAAGGGAGTGGGATGAAAGAGGCCATGCTGCTGTCAGCTTGGACTTCAGAGGAATGGGCCAGTTTGTTATTTTGAAGCCGTTTTGGTAGTGAAACCAAGGGAAAAAAACGCACATTTCTTTGCAGTATTGACTAAATTAAATGTGTAAATGTGGACAGTTTTGTTTGCCAAAAGTTATGCAGTTAGACAGCTTTGAATGTACTGATTTGATAAGAGCCAGAGAGGTCTGAGATTACAGTGGTCATTCGGTCTTCAACTGCAGGCAGGAAGACCTTTTATCTGTGAACATCAACTGTGTATTTTTTTAAATTGCAGAAAAAGACAATTTATCCCAAGACCATGGAAAGTGTTTGTGCAAAAAGGCATGACTTGCAGCTTTTTCTGTTTTCCTATATATAGCCGTCCTTGGCTCCGGACCGGCCCTATCTTTATGAGAACTCCAAAGGCCGCCATTGAGACCATCTCAGCCTTACAATTACATGTCGGTATGTGTGTGTATATTTTCCATGGAGATCCATTGTACAGTTGAAAGGAAGCCTCCGGTCTCTTTAAGCAGCATTTGATGAACGTGTCCTTCAGTGGCTTCATAAACCCGGGCTTAGCAATGTTGAGCGAGACTCAATTAGAAGCTTGCTTAAAGTTGTGGAACGCAGAATATTTGTGAGGGTAACTCTGGCCTTAAGTGATATATAAGTGAGAGTGCTGTCGCATTTGTGGGATTGCACATCTGTCTTGACAAACAGTTATCCAGATGTGATGCAGATCCAATGCAGTAATGTTGCAGTTATACGTATTATTCTGGGCTTGCTGCACATAGGTTTCAGTCTCCTTCCTTGGGAAAATCCTTTTCTGCAATCGGAGTGGTTGTTTAGCATCAGGTGATCAGGTGATCGATGACCCATAATGAAGACTTGATCTTGTTAAGAGTAAGCCGTGTGTTCATCAGTTCACCCAATGGTAGGGCAGCTCTTTCTGTGCCTGCTTCTCATTGGCCGGCATCCTCATTCTGCCCTGGCAGCCACTGTTAACCATCCACCTTTTGCAGTTACATATTTGGGCATTCATTACTGTGTGTATTTGAATGAATCAGATGCCTAACAGCTCTTAGTGGCCCAGATTGCGGGGGACAGGTTGAAATGTCAGATAAGATGCCTGCAAAGTGAACTGAAATGGGATTTTACCATTTAGAAGTTTAAACTATTCAGAACCTGGGGACCTTCTGAATCTTGTTTTACCCACAAACTGAAATTTTTTAATAATCTTGAGACATTTCCATTTTCACCACATACTACTTACGCAGGAATATATGCAAATATTTACAATAATCTGGTAGTAAATGGTATTTTTTATGTCAATTTGAGTGAAAACTCAGTTTCTTAGATTTGCTTTTATCCGATAATATTCCTGTAATTCCATCTTCGCTTGCCGAATTTCGTTGACTTCCCTCTTTGATTCTGCAATGACCAAACGCAGAGTAGATCCTTTGTTGCGGCTTTGGCCGCTGCTCCAGCGAAAGAAGAGAGTGAATGAACTGAGCCTGGAACTCCTCTCCGACACGTAGCTTTTCACGGATGTGCTCAGAGACCGATCCTCAGCGAAAGACTCGCTGGCTTGTTTCGGGAAGGGCCATCCCTGGCAGCGTGTTCCTGCTGACCGAACTGCCAGGACGGATGCGATTATGTTGAAAGGCGCGGATGCTACCTCCTCATCCGCTAATCAACAAGGGCCGCTGATAGACCGAGCAGCCACCTGCCTCCGGCTCAGCCTGGGGGTCTCTTCATGCGGCAGAAAAAAGGCTTTTTTCCCCCATTCAAGAGAGGAATTGTGTTTTTCCCCCCTCTGTTGCAGCCGTGAGTTCCATGGAAGAAAACTTTAACAAAGTGAGCCCAGAATGAATGAGCGGGGCGATTAAAGGCGAGTTGATGGTAGCGTGCGGCGCGCCTCTGGCACTAGAAGGACCGCGTGCGTGGAGCGGACACAGCTGGGACGCCGCTCGCCATAAGCGGGCGCAGCTGGCCGGCTGACGTGGCTGCACACTAACATTTAGCGGTAATGTAACCACGCGCTGACGTGCGGGTAGCGTCCAGGGGAATTTCATTATATCCAGTTTGTTTTCCCACAAACAGCAAGCCACGTTTCTATAGTTTTCTACTGGATTTTTTGCCTATAAAATATTGGGTTTATTTGGAACGTTGAAAACTTAAAAAAAAACACATTTTATTGAGTATTTTCTGATCCTGTGGATTTTTTTTGCTGGTACCATTACTAACAAGATTATCGGGGTGCCAAGCAAAACAGATTGCACTCTTAGTTTAGACTGAAGAAAACAATGAGTGCATATTACTGCCTGCAGCACGAGTTCTTGTTTAATTAGTTAAACAAATATTATTTGAACGTCAGACTTGCCTTGTCACACTGCGAATAGGGTAGGCTGGTCCTGTGTGGCAAGTGCCATTTTGCCAGGATTCTCAGCAAGTTGCTGCCACCTGTTGGTCAACTCATTGTGCAACTCTGTAGCGTGAAGTAGACCTGGAAACAGATCGTATTTATTCAGCACAATTAAAGTGAACACACAGAAGGATGCATTATATACATGTTATTAATTAAAGTATGGAAAATCAATAAATTGTAGCACTACACATTGCTATTAGACATTATATTGACACTGAAACCCGTGCACTTCTTAAGGGAATGCATTCAGCTGCTTCATTAATCAACCTTACAGACATGATGTGTTGAGGCTGATATGATTGCACAACACGTTTTTCATGAAAGCAAACTGAACAGAGGCTCCTCCTGGGCAGTTTGACGGAGTACAGAGCTGAGCTCTAGGGCAAGACTATTACAGTGGACAGTCTCAGGACCCCTTTCAAAAATCTAGGAGCAAGCTGTAAGATTTAATAAAATAAAGATTTAATTAAAAAAGGTATTCCCCTTTCTCTCCTATTCGCACCTCTAAGCTGTTTCAATAAATAAAAAGGAAGAAAATCACAGTTCCAGTATGAGAACAAGCGTTACATTTTAATTTTGTTTCTCAAGTTTCTTTGTTATTCTTCATGCAGTTCAGCCAACGTAACCACAGTGTAAGAATCAGCCTTGCTGAAAATATGCAAAAGGGAATTTAAAGTTCTTTAAAAAGTCAGAAAAACAATAATTATCTGTCACCTTTAATCTTACTCTGGTTAATGCGATTTAGGTTGTTTAGTACACTTTCTAAAAAGCAACTTTAAAATAATAATAAAATAAAACAATATTTTTTGGGTGGGTTATTTATATGGAATATGTCATCGTGAATGGTGACTAATATGGCAAATTGTACACTCCTCCTCGTATTAGTCATGGGGAATTTATTCAAAAATAATTTATGGTGCATCAGTGATGATTAGCCAGCATCAAAACTGCATTTTATTTAAGGTGAGCAGGATTATCAGTCATGGCCATGGATGACCCTGGGCGATTCGGGAGTGAAAGCCATCTATCACCCCTGGCCATAACCATTTAATGGCGCGGACCACGTTAACGATGTTATCCAGTTAGATATCATTTCATCCGTCGTAATCTGCGGTGATGGATTGATTTTTCTGCCCCACCTGTTCAGCCACAAGCTTAAGTCTCTTCGCATTCTGCCCTCAGCGTCTGATCTAAAGACGCGGCCCACTCAGCACAAGATGGTGCCTGACTGCAGTAGGTAAAATGTGGAAACTGATCTAAGAGCAGAGGTGGGTGCTTCTGGTCCAGAAGGTACAAATCCAGACCAAGATGTTGTTTCAACCAACAGTGCCTTTCATAATCCTCTGAGAATGACGGTATTCACCGCCTAGCACAGCTGATGGAGTGGATCATCCACATGTATCACCTACCCCAGTGTTTCCCAATCCGGTCCTCAGGGATCCCTAGTCGGTCCACATTTTTGCTTCCTCCCAGCTCCCTGCCAGGCAGTCCACATTTTTGCTCCCTACCGGACTGTCTGGAGGTCCCTGAGGAACGGATTGGGAAACACTGGCCTAGCCTAATCCACTAACAGGACATATCTTGCTCTTTGTCCCTCTCCCCGTTACTCTGTAAGTGTTTTTAGGTCCGAATAGTGGTTCTGCTTCATTTAGTGGCGGTGATAATATTTCACAGGATCCTGAACTTTCATTGGCTACTGCAGTGCTCATATGAAATGAAGTGCCTTACAGTGACATGAATATGGAAGATACTACCCAATCGTGTACCACTGTAATTTCAGCCTTTTTTAATTATCTCCTTTTCTTCCGCTTCTCTTTTTCATCAGTGTGATGTTTGACCGTACTCCGTTTTCCTAAATCTCGTGTTATGTCGGAGATTTCACCTGCGTGTGATACAGCTGAATGTTATCGCACCTTTGCACTTTGCTCAGGAATATCAGCCCTGTAACCTGCTCCCGTGCCCCGACCTGAAGAAGACCACCCCCTGGACGCCGTGGAGTCCCGTCAACATCTCAGACAGCGGCGGCCATTACGAGCAGCGCTTCCGGCACACGTGCCGGGCGCGGGTGCCGGACCCCAGCCTGCTGGAGGTGGGACGGCAGAGGGTGGAGATGCGTTACTGCTCCAAGGATGGATCCACAGGCTGCTCCACTGAAGGTGGGACGGGGGACGGTCGCCCTTCTTTGGTCATTTCCAGACAACAGTACATTCCATGTGAAATTGCAGGAAGTCTCCACAACTCACTTCCTGTTGGGATACTGTGTTGAAACTGCTTTATTCAGAGAACTGAAATGGAAAAGGAACAGATCTGATTTCGGGTTTGCGTCCATATTGGCTTCATCGCCTTTTATTTCTGGAAGCCGCACTCACACATTGTTCTCTGAATGTGCTGTCTTGTTGGACAGAGTTGGGCTTTGCAACAGCTTTCACTTTATAGATTTCAAGCCACCGATTTGAAAGGCTCTGGGAAACAGGTGAACATGCGTCTGAGTAACTGGCCCTCCAGGAAGTCAAGGAGGTTTGAGGTCTACGTACCTCCTGTTCCCTCTCTCTCCATTCCACAGTGAAGCCCCTTTCTCCATTTCTTTCTGATGTTTCTGTGGGCCTCAACGATTGTGACACTGGCATATTTTTGGCACCGTGCGCGTTACGCGAAGGAGACACCGTTTGTGATCGCGAGCAGCCCTGGCTGTAAGAGGACTCAATTGCATTCTGTGCTCCTACAGGCGTTGCTCATAAAGGGGACATGATTCATCCCTTGGCGGTTATTTCCAGCGTAGCTTGGCATCGTAGCTGTTGTTTTGCTGGCCTTGCAGTTCCCGCGAGTCACACTGAGGTGATCTCTACCTGCCTGGCTTATTTTTGGATAGCTACTCATTATTACCCAGCCGCAGTTGTCACTATCCATTCTGATCAGCGCATAATTAGATCACTGGAGTTCGTAGCGTGAAGGACAGCTAAGCTGCGAGGAAATCAGAGTCGCACTTCTGTTACGGGCATGATAGTGGGGAAGGTTCTGAGCTGAGCTCCCTGTTTATGGCTGATCCAATCATCTGCAGCCTGGCCCACCTTGGATGCCCCCCGTCAGCTTCTCTGTAGCAAAGCCTGTGCTGCCTGACAGCCCAGCATATTACGCAGCCTAAGTGAGTGCACGTTGGCCCACTGCCGTACAGAGACCTGTCGAGGGGCAGGTTCCTGACCCCCGTAAGTTTGACGTGATCGTCTGTGTTCTGTATTTACTAGTGATGGACAAAATGACACTTAAACTATTTGCCGTGTTCCTCTTGATGGGTTGATACTCCATCCTGGGTTGTTCCCTGCCGTGCGCCTGTAGCCTCTAGGATAGGCTCCGGAGTCTGCATAGGAAAAGCGGGTACAGAAGATGGATGGATGGATTGATGAACCGTTTGCTGTATTTTGTGATCCCACTAGATGGTGCTTTCTGTGCAAAAATGGGCACAAAACATGCTGAAAAGCAAGCCAAGAGCGCCATCTAGTGAGGCCAAAAAATACAGCAAATGGAAAATTACATTAAATGTAAGAGGCAACATGAAGTGCCATTTTGTTCATTTTGTTAGTATTTAGCCAGCTGGGTACATTTTGGTAAATTTTACATGAGGGGCACTCAGGATGCTGAACCTGGGGACTTTTTTTTGTTATCAGGTTATACAAGTTACGTTTTAAATTCAGTTTTTACCATTTTCAAAACATGAATTGGGTGATTTATTAGCATATATAGGGAAAAATAACATTAATAGACATAAAGGAGAAATTAAAAGGGAGCAAAAGAAACAATCACAGAAATAAAATACCTATTAAGAGAGAAAAAACAAGGGGGGGATAAATACCCTATTGCTTTAGTATCACCCTATTGCTTTAGTATCACCCTATTGCTTTAGTATCACCCTATTGTTTTAGTATCACCCTATTGCTTTAGTATCACCCTATTGTT
>JABFEB020000079.1:244009-259368 GCA_019775895.2 Stomatorhinus ivindoensis | reverse complement strand
AGGTGTACTGCTTTGTGCATCTGAGCATCCAGGAGTATCTCGCTGCTTTATATGTGTTTCTGTCAAACTCATCAGCTAACCTGGTGACTGCAGTGGATAAGGCATTAAAGAGCACGAATGGACACTTGGACCTCTACCTCCGCTTCCTCCTCGGCCTCTCAACAGACTCCAGTAAGACGATGTTAAATAAACTACTGGGAGAGACAAGAATCAGCTCACATACCACTTCCTTAAAAAGGCGACTGGGACAGATGAGAATCAGCTCACATAACATTAGTCGAATAGCCAAATACATCAGGGAGAAAATACAGGAGGATTCATCTACAGAAAGGACCATCAACCTATTCCACTGTCTGAATGAACTGGGTGACAATTCCCTAGTAGAGGAAGTACAAAAATACCTGAGTTCAGGACATATTTCAGCAAAAGTCCTCTCACCTGCACAGTACTCAGCTCTGGCCTTTGTGATGCTGATGTCGGATGAGGAGCTGGATGTGTTTGATCTGAAGAAATACATCAGATCAAATAAACAGCACGTGAGACTGCTGCCTGTGGTCAAGAAATCCAGGACGGCTCTGTAAGTGACGTGGGGATGGGAAATCATGTCTGGTCTGGCAGTAATACATGAATATTGTTTGAAATGTTCGATGAATATTATTATTTTGATAATCTCGACTACAGCTGTTTCTATAGCAGTAGCTAATATGGACCATAGACTTTATAATGACTGAGGGTAGTGATGTAGTAACAAACAAAAAAGCGACGTTTCCGTTCCCATCCAGTCTGCCTTCTGATCACAGGCACAGCATCCTAACCTGCTATAGAAACAGTGAGGCCTCTGTATCCACAGGGTGTATAAGTGGTATGTGAGTGTTATTGTCAGCAGGTGTGTTCATGTCATGGAGCCCAGAACTGGGAGCTTCTGTATGACTGCTGTCTCTGGCTGCTCACTAGCGGCCTCTGCTGGCCTTAGCTGCTCCTGGCTGAGGAGAGAACAGAACAGAATATCTTTATTGTCACAGTATATGTATAAAGACACTCTGCTTTCCCACCAATAACAACACCTCCAGTCAGCAGTTATATATTAACATTGTTTCAAGTATATAATGAAAATGTAACATTTATTTCCCCTGAGGATTAATCATAAGGCTAGATTTTTTTTTCACTATGACCGTCTGGAAGCCAGATTTTATATTAACTGAAGTTAGTGATGTAGTAAAGTGACAGGTTTTCCATGACTGTCCCTTATGTGACAAACAGTCAGAATTTAACAGAATGTTGGGACTCTGTGCCTGTGAGTGGAAGGTCGCTGGTTCAGATCTCCAGGATGGCAGACTGATGTCATCGCTGAGTCCTTGAGCAAATCACTTAATGTCAGTCACTGCAGAGGCACTGGATGCTGGCCGGCCCTGCGCTGTGACCCCAAACTTCCTCTCACCTGTGTGTGTCTGTGTGTCTCATGGAGCAGAATGGGATGGGTGAAAAGACAATTTCTCCATGGGGATGAATGACGTATCACAGTTCATAAATATTTATTTTCAGTGATTCTTCCTTTTAAAAGCATATCAAAGGATTGATAGTCCTACGATGAGGGTACAGAAAAAAGGATTGCACTCACAGGATCAGGAATTCAGGTGTCATTTAAAAAGCATAAACTCCTCTAGACATCATTCAAATCTACACACACACACACACATCCCAGGCCGGATGGTCACCTGTAGTGCTGATTACTGAGACACAGCACTGCTCAGTGCTTTATGAAAATTCTTATGCAGATATTAAAGAGTCTCAGAGTAACTGGCCCTTTAAGACCATTAAACAGCAGTGCATTAAAATGCAGGATAGAGCTGGGTAGAGACTTTCAAGGACAATGAAACAACAAAATAACTGATGTGTTTTAATTAACCTGTGACTGAATGGATTTTAGAGCATATTCACACTCATGCCCTCATTCATACTGGCTCTGGAATATAATGCAATATAACACATACAGAACATTATTGGGAAGTTGGTCTGTATGACTTTAAAATGTACAGTTTGACTAAAAATATAGGCTGTTAACCTATGATAGACTTACCCGCTGTCAATGATTATATGACTGCAGAAAATGGCCAAAATACACAGTAACCTCATAGGAGATCCTGTATTGTGCCAACAGCTGCTCATTTGAGTAGATTGATCCGGTTCCTGAATATTCTACACAAAACCTTTCAGGATATTTATGCTTTGAAATGAAAATGTTCACTATCTTCTTTATGACAGGGAACAGGATGACCATCAGAGGATTGGCCAAAATTAAAAATGTACCATATTTAATCACTTTTCTAGCTGTGGTGATTTAATGTAGTATTTAGCTACTAATTCCGTTTGAACTGTGTTCTGTGCCTCTTATTACACTGGAAAAAAGAGTTTGGATATTTTGTATCATTATAATCACTGATGTGAAGGATAAATACTGGTCTGTGTGTGTATAATATCACGGCTCCTTTTGCAGGCTGAACAGCTGTAATCTCAGGGGGACATGTGGTGAGACACTGGCTTCAGCTCTCAGATCAAACTCCTCACCCCTGAGAGAGCTGGATCTGAGTGACAATGACCTGCAGGATTCTGGAGTGAAGCTGCTCTCTGCTGGACTGGGGGATTCAAACTGTAAATTGGGGATACTGAGGTCAGTATTATTGGGGATTCCACACTGTAAACTGGAGATACTGAGGTTAGTATTATTGGGGATTCCACACTGTAAACTGGAGATACTGTGGTCAGTATTACTGCGGATTCAAACTGTAAAGTGGAGATACTGAGGTCAGTATTACTGGGGATTCCACACTGTAAACTGGGGATACTGAAGTTAGTCATATTTGTCCGGTCAAATTGTAAACTAGTATTACATGATGATCACTATGATCAATGTTGTGTAGGATATACCTGTGTACTGGTCTGTGTGTGTATAATATCACGGCTCCTTTTGCAGGCTGAACAGCTGTAATCTCAGGGGGACATGTGGTGAGACACTGGCTTCAGCTCTCAGATCAAACTCCTCACCCCTGAGAGAGCTGGATCTGAGTGACAATGACCTGCAGGATTCTGGAGTGAAGCTGCTCTCTGCTGGACTGGGGGATTCACACTGTAAACTGGGGATACTGAGGTCAGTATTACTGGGTATTCCACACTGTAAACTGGAGATACTGAGGTCAGTATTACTGGGGAGTCCACACTGTAAACTGGGGATACTGAAGTCAGTCATATTTATCTGGTCAAATAGCAAACTGGTATTTCACTACAACAGTACAACTAGGTCACAGATTCAACCACTGTCCTGGGAAGGGCTGAGGGATCAGCCACACGGTCAGTTCATTTACTCTGACTTAAGCTCCTGTTTAGGCCTCTAGATGTAGGACTAATATTATAAGAACCTCTCATGTCTGAGGTACCTCAGCCAGTAATGCAGCTGATCCTGAATCCAAGCTGTCTAAGCATGATCTATGTCAGTACTCTATATTATAAAGTGTTTCTGTGACGTTTGCATGGCAAGTCAGACGAGCGAACCGCTGCACTCACACCATTTCATTCTCAATAAGCAGGTATAGATTTCAGCTTTTTATTTCTCAGAAAAGAGGACATGATGCAATTGTTTTGTTTTATTATTGTTATACTGACTTAAAATGTACTAGAGTAAATACCTGGGCTGGACTTTTCACAGTTTCATAGCAGAACCTAAATCACATTTACTAAGGTGGAATTACACCAAATAAAATCCTCCTTTATATTGGGTGCCTACTGCACGGGCCCCTTCCTGTATCAAATCAGCCGCCTGTCAGCTATGACAGATGAATCACTCCTGTAATCAGCTCTCACTGCACTGTATAGATCTGTGTGGACCACAGTGTTTAAAATGTTCATGTGCTAAGGTCTCTCAAGCAGGATTCCTGAAAGTACTGTTGCATCCATAATTTTCTTTGAAATTAACTTTTAACTTCATGATTTGTACGATTTTAATTTAAAACAAGCCGTGCATCAGGTAGGTCTGCCTGAAAGGCCTGCATTAGCTGCTGGGGATGTTCACATCTCCTTCGGTCAGAGTTCCTAGTCACTTTGTGGACACCTGGCAGAAAGATGGCTGACGACTGCCAGTCATGTCTGATGCTTATTTAACCCTGTGGAAAACATGACAGAGTCAATATTGTTTCTTTGCCCAGGACACTAAGCATAGCAAAACTTCCCAGGTTAGGAAGTGCAGCTTAAGGGCAGCTTAAGGGCAGCCGGAGTATGGCGGCCAGCTCCTTCCTCACGCGGCTGGGCCCGGTTCTTTGGTCCCTGGCTGAGCAGGTGGGGGCGGCAGTCCCTTCTGTGTGGTCATCCTCCAGGGTGTCTGTGTACAGAGACAGAGAGACGACAAGCAGGCTGCTCACCAGTCACCCTCCCCCCCCCGACCCATGATGCAGGCTCTGAGCCGTGCTGGGGAGGTGATCCCACCCCCTCTCTGGGGCTATTATCAGCTGTCAGCTGCCTCCTGTTGACATTCCTCACTTCCTCACGGGTGGTTCTGCGGCCGACCAGGGGGATCTTGTGGTTTCTGTCCGGCACTGTGGTGCTGATCGTCCTCTTTGGGATTTAGACGACTTTCCTGCCTCTGTGGCGTCACACTGTTTGCTCTTGGTGTCACTGCAGGGCCTCATCCTCACTGCCATCAGTGCTCTTCTTGTGGCAGGACTGTGGATGAGGGAGTCCAGCTGTAAGTTTCATACAGTGGGTCACTGTCACTGGATGGTTTGATTTTGAGCTGAGCTGATTATTCATGTCTGTTACTACACAGTCAGTGAAGCTGAAAGGTGAGCTTCAGTGAACAGTGTGTGGGGGCCGCAGGAACAGAGGCACACAGGAAAACCCGGGTGCAGAATAATGCCCCCAAATGGCAGTTTTATATCAGGAGCATGGAGAGCAGGGATGGAGGATAAGGGGGAGGTGCTGAATGGATGTTTGGTCTGGGGGGGTCCAGGCCAGTCGCTGGTCCCAGTCAGGCTGTGGCTTTGGTCGTGTCAACACTGGTGTTTTGATGGGTTGCTGCCAGCTGTATTTTGTCTGATATTTTGTGATTTCCTTTCTGCAGGCTGTCAGGCTGTAGAGTCACAGAAGAAGGCTGTTCTTCCCTGGCTTCAGCTCTGAGGTCAAACCCCTCACACCTGAGAGAGCTGGATCTCAGCTACAATCACCCAGGAGACTCAGGAGTGAAGCTGCTCTCTGCTGTACTGGAGGATCCCAGCTGTAAACTGGAGAAGCTGAAGTGAGTACAGAATGAACATTTTATGTCATTTGTTTATGTAGTACATGTTGAAACACTTCATTGAAAGTGCTTTACAGAAAAGATAAGAAATAAAATGCATCAAGTAAAAGCAGACAAAGTAAAAGCATAGGAATAAAAATTTAAATAAAAGAACATGAGACATTATAGAACAGATATTAAGTGACAAACTGCCATTCGCATCAGTCACGATTACATAGTCGACCATGGAGCTGCGGCCTGGGTGCTCTGGTGCCAGGTGCCCTTATAAAGACCCTTATGCTGGAACACGGTGTTCGTTATGGACAGACTGTGGTCAGCACAGGAGTCCAATAAGAGAGCAGCTCGGGTTCAGATCGGCCAGGCTGTTGCTCCCAATCAAAGCCCTCCAGGTCTCCCTGTCGTTACCCACGTGAGCATTAAAGTCCCCCAGCAAGACAATGGAGTCCCCAGAGGGGGCGCCTTCCAACATCCTATCCAAGGTCTCCAAGAACGCCGCATACTCTGAACTGGTTTTCGGTGCATAAACAGACACAACAGTCAGATCCCGTCCCCCGACTTCTCGCTCATTGGGGTTAACTCCAGCATACTGGCACCGAACCAGGGGGGTATAAGTAGACCCACCCCTGCCCTCCGCCTCCACCATGGGCAGCTCCAGAGTGGAATAGAGCCCAGTCCCTCCCCAGGAGTTTGGTTCCAGACCCTGAGTCATGTGTCAGCAGTCATGTTACCATGTTAGAAATAATCAAGCAGTAAAGCTGGAAACCAATAATTCTTAGCACACAATTTGTGTTGGTTAGCAGAGCTAATATATGAAGAAAAGTGACAGTTATGTTGCAGTATAAACTTAACTGTGTTTGGTTTAACAAAGGTTACAAATAAAAATATAATGGACACCAGTCAACACCGGGGTGATTGTTCATATGCTTTTTATATACTGTACAATTAAGTTATTGTTTTAAAACAATCTGCTGTGATGACTCACGTTACTGTAATATACAGTACAGCAATGCAAAAAAAAGTTTTATAAGTGTTTCATTTTCCTAAGGGTGGACCGGTGTGAACTCACAGAGAAATGCTGTGAGGCGCTGGCTTCAGCTCTCAGATCAAACTACTCACCCCTGAGAGAGCTGGACCTGAGTGACAATGACCTGCAGGATTCAGGAGTGATGCTGCTCTCTGCTGGACTGGCGGATTCACACTGTAAACTGGAGATACTGAGGTCAGTATTACTGGGCATTCCATGCTGTAAACTGGAGATACTGAGGTCAGTATTACTGGGCATTCCATGCTGTAAACTGCAGTTATTGAAATATTTATTAGACCAGACGCATTTGCTTAAAAGTAATACTTTTAATGTTGAGATTATATTATTTATTTGAGAATTTTTGTCTGTCTCTCTGCAGGTTGTCAGGCTGTAGAGTCACAGAAGAAGGCTGTTCTTCCCTGGCTTCAGCTCTGAGGTCAAACCCCTCACACCTGAGAGAGCTGGATCTCAGCTACAATCATCCAGGAGACTCAGGAGTGAAGCTGCTCTCTGCTGTACTGGAGGATCCCAGCTGTAAGCTGGAGAAGCTGAAGTGAGTACAGAGTGTGTGTCGGACACGCTACAGATACTTATGCATGTATGTGAAGAGGCACCAATAAATAAATGGATACAGCAGTACTATGTTATGGCTTAATGATTAGGGAAGCGCACTTGTAATTGAAAGATTGTTGGATAGAATCCCCAACAAGCAAAGCACTACTGAGGTACCCTGAGCAAGGTACCGCCCCCAAGCACTGCTCCCTGGATGCTAAATTAGCTGCCCCCTGCTATGTCACGATGTCACATATGGGTTAAATTTAAAGGACATATTTTGTTGTTGTGCACTGTGTGCTGTGGTGTGTCAACAATAACCACTGATCATTAAATTCTAATTATAAAATTCTAAATTCTGTTTCTCCTGTAGTGTGGACAACAGTGAAGAGTGCAGGACCAGACCAGGCTTACAGAAATGTAAGTGTATTTGCATGTTTTTAGTAATAATGCCATTTATACCATTTTATGATTGTATTCGTGCAGTTGTTGTGATGAGTGTGGCTTTTTGCACTGTGTGTAGATGGATTTCCATGTTTGTATTTAGGTGAGTTTCCCTGTGTGTGACAGAAAAAACAAAACACCCACCACTACTAACCACTTAATCCTAACTGGGGTGAGAGGGTCGCGGAAGTAGGTCGCACACACACACACACAGGTCCAGTTCAGATCTCCGGCAGAGACCTACGCAAACACAGGGAGAGCATGCAATCTCCACACGGAAAAGACCTGAGATCAAACCCAGGCCTTTTTTTGCCATGAGGTAGCAGCGCTAACCAAAGCGGCACTGTCCCGCACTCAGATAAAACAGACATCACCAAAAACATTATTAATTCATCTTTTTTGTACAAACAAATACTTTATCGCTTATATCATGTATATCTTGTGTGGGAGTATAACATGGTTAAAATATGTTCTGATATAATTCTGCATCTTTGATTTCACAAAGAAATCCTTTGCGTTTGTTCTTTATGCACATGCGGTGAGTTTACTTTTATGTTTTTGAGATTCATTAGTGTTTTCCTAGATGGCACCAGTAGTCTCCCCTAAACTGGGAGAATGGTCTGGCTGCAGAACACTGGTCTGGCTGCAGTCACTTCTTCTGTGACTCTACCACTAGGATTATATCGTATCACTCTGTATAACGTAGGATATACCACCACTAGGGGGCGCCGGAATCACATGACCTCCACAATAGCGTGGAGATGACATCAGTCACCAGGAACTAGCTTTAATAATCCAGCCTACTGAGTCCTGTTTAGTTGCGTCATGTCCGGGCAGGAGAGGAGTTTCCAGCTACACAGTAGAGACCCTCATGGCAGAGTCTGCAGCCAGATTGAATCAGTTCATGCTCCTTATCTCTCTCTCTTCTAAACCCACGCTGATGCTGAACTCTCTCCTCAGTCTATGAGTAGCGCTGCTGTGAAGAGGCATGCGGTTCGATGGAAGGTTATATTTTAAAGACACTCACTTTTAGTATCAATCTTTGGTGTCAATTTTTTGTGGTAAATATGCTTGTGGTGAATATGCCGCTATTGAATAATTTTATTTGCCTGTAATTAAGCTGTTAGTTTAGCTCGTGCAGCATTTTGGCGGCTCTTCCCACCGGCGTCACACGCCGTCCGACAATTCCTGAGCTATTTCTTAAACTTATGTTCTCGTTTTGTTCGGGGAAGCTATGCTGTTTTTATATCGTACAGAGGCATAAAGTAAAGGCTGCCTGATGGTATTAATAATTCTTCCTCCTGCCTACAGACTCCTGCCAGCTGACACTGGACCCCAACACAGCAGACAGACACCTGTCTCTGTCAGAGGGGAACAGGATGGTGACATGGGGGGAAGAGGAGCAGCCATATCCTGATCATCCAGAGAGATTTTTGGGGTGGCCCCAAGTTCTGTGCAGAGAGAGTCTGACTGGTCGCTGTTACTGGGAGGCTGAGTGGGATGGAGATGAAGCCCGGATAGGAGTAACTTATGAAGGGATCAGCAGGGAAGGAGACGGTGATGGCTGTCGGCTTGGATTCAACGACAAGTCATGGTGTCTGGACTGTTATCCTGACAGATACTTTGTCCGGAACAATAATAAACTGACTCTCATATCAATACGGGCCTCAGGCTCCCGCAGAGTAGGAGTGTATCTGGACTGGGGGGCTGGTGCTCTGTCCTTCTACAGAGTCTCCTCTGATGGACTGACCCTCCTGCACAGGGTCACCTCCTCATTCACTGAGCCCCTCTATCCAGGGTTTGTAGTGAGAAACTCCTCAGTGTCGCTGGTTCTCTAGACAAAAAGGTAAAATCTCAGCTTTTTAACCTTTATAATCCTTTTTACTCTGAAATGTATATTTGACAAAAATAAATGCCTGTGTTCAGTAAGCTGAATAAAAATGAAAAATATAGTTTTATAGTTTTCCTATCTGACTAAAATGTAGCTAAATATAATCCTGATGAGTTGGGGGGGGGCTTTCCCCCTCCCCTGTATATGTCCATTTTATATATTTATGTCTATTTACTGTATTTCCTCTCTGTACAATGACAATAAAGGCTTTCTGTTCTGTCCTATTAATGTCCTCCTTCAGCGTCACCCAAAGCATAACTGAGTAACATAATCTGGTGGGTCCATTGGATTAAGTTAAATTCACTTTACTGCTGCAGCTGAACATAACTAACACAACTACACTAAAGCAATGTATATAATAATCATTTAACTGGAGACATAACAGAAACAAAAAAATCCTGTTTCAGTGGATTAAAGTAAATAAAATAATTATACATTTCTTTTATTAAAAATTTAAATTTGTTTCATGAAATAACTATTACTAACAGCAAATACTTATACAAAACAAATACTTCTAATATTAACTGATGATACTAATTGGCTTACAGGGTCAAAAACCTATTATTTATACTCAAATTCAACCTTCTAAGCTGGATAGTACTTGAGATAGACCCTTTTTAAGGCCCTGATGGCCATCTTGGACACCATCTTGAAAATGACCCCTTTCCCAAGGTCAGATTTTACTAGATTTTTAGTATGTCATTTAACAGGTCCAATAGTAATAGTATCCATAAAAAATGTTCTGTATCAGTTTTTTGAGGTTAAACCATATATAGACCCATCTAATAGTCATTCATTTATTCATGTATACATACTGTACATGCACACACACACCAACCGCACCCGGAAAGATCACACACGCGTGCGCTCTACCAGGGTGCTGTGTGTGTATGTGTGTGTGTGCACGCATGCTCTAACAGGGCATTGTGTATTGTGTATGTGTGTGTGTGTGTTAGTGTTGTAGTCAAGACCGCCTAAACCAAGACCAAGATATTGCCGAGACCAAGACCGAAAACAGACTAGGGCTAGAATCGACATCACATTACTCAGATCAACTGTAGAGAAAAAAGGCATTGCTGTAAAGTGTCACTACTCATTAAATCAAATTCATGTTATCTTTTCAATTATATTGTCCAAATGTCTCTCATTTAAAATTCACCAGATTTGTCAAAGTTAGAAGGCCTGATGAAAAATAATATTCTTAGCAATCCTCTCCTATAACCATTTTATCAGACCTTGTCAAGGGAAAGAGATGGGATGTACCAGGAAGATGTTCATATTAAGTCTCTTATACCAGGGACAGAGGCCTCTGGTAAGCTATGAATACGGCTATGTAATGATCCTTTGCTTTGAATTGAAGAGAATGAGCCTCCAGATTGCCTTGCACCTCCAAGACCGTGCTTTCTAATAAATGTAAAATACCTAATTTATTTGAATTATAACTATGCTATAGACTTTCTTTGCCGACTTCGCTATGATGCGATGTGTATGATTGTGGACTGTGAAGCCCTGGCAGTGTCCGTTGAGAAAATGTATACAGTGTAACGTTTTTAAAATAGATGCATCTGACTGGTTACATTTGAATTGAGGCGCGTAATAAATAATGATACTGCGCTGTGAGGACATGCTGTTTTCTCTTTTTTTCCCCATCCCATCGAGACTGCTATGTCCGAGACCAAGACAAGACCGAGACCATACATAGTCGAGACCAAGACTGAAACACAGTTTAAACTTGAATCCAGTGGACTGCAGCTTTAGACTCCCCTGGTTGCTATTATTGTCATGAGCTTTGTTCATGCAATTAAGCCCAGAGCTGGGAGCTTCCTTATGACTGCTGTATCTGGCTGCTCACTGTCACCCTCTGCTGGCTGTAGCTGCTCATGGCTGAGGAGAGGATAGAACAGAATATCTTTATTGTCATAGTACACATACAAAGAAACTCTATGTGCTTTCCCACAACAACAAGAACAGCATCAGTCGGGCAATTACATATTAACATTATTTACAAAATTTAATGATAATATGTTGTTTATTTCCCGATAAGATTAATAACAAGGCTGATTTTTTTCTCTGTCAATCTGGAAGCCATATTTTATATTGACTGAAGTTAGTGATGTAGTAGAAAAGTGACAGATTTTCTGTGACCATCCTTTGTGTGAGAAACAGCTAAGAGCCAGAATCTCACAGAATGTTCAGACTCTGTGCCTGAGAGTGTAAATTCCCTGGTTCCGATCTCCTAGCTGCCAGTGATGAGATATCTGGGCCCTTGAGTGAGGCCCTTAATGCCAGTTGCTGCAGTGGCACTGGATGCTGGCTGATGTCATTTCAGACAACATAAACAGGACAAAAAATACATCACCAAAACCACTATTAATTCATTGCAGTTTTTTTGTTATGAACAAATACTTTGTAGCTCCTCATATTGATTTGTGTGAGAGTGTAACAGGGTTAAAATATATTCTGACACAACCCAAATTCCGGAAAAGTTGGGGCGTTCTTTAAATTTGAATAAAATGAAAACAAAAAGACTTTCAAATCACATGAGGCAATATTTTATTCATAACAGAACATAGATAACATAACAAATGTTTAAACTGAGAAATACTATGGTGTAGCATCTCCTGATCTGGGCATCGAGGTTATGAGTTTCTGGAGTTTGGGTGTTGGGATTTGGTCCCATTCTTGCCTGATGTAGGTTTCCAGCTGCTGAAGTGTTCGTGATCTTCTTTGATGTATTTTTCATTTAATGATGTGCCAAATGTTCTCTCTAGGTGAAAGATCTGGACTGTAGGCAGGGCAATTCAGCACCAGGACTCTTCTCCGACAAAGATATGTGTCACAACTAACCGGGGAAGCAGGAGCAGGGAGACGGAGGACCGGGAAATTTATTGATTTAAATTAATTGATTTATTAGGAAACACAGGACATTGGCAACATGCGACGTTAATGACCGGACTGGGGAAACATACTTAAACGCAGACTTTAATACACCAGACTAATGACAACAACAAGAATCAGCTGGTAAACATGGGGAATCCACACGTGGTAGATGAGGGGGCGTGGCACATGGGAGGATCGCACGAGCGGGTGATGACACCATGCTGTTGTGACAGCTGCGGTATGTGGTTTTGCATTGACCTGCTGAAATACACAAGGCCTTCCTTGAAATAGATGTCATCTGGAGGGGGAGCATGTGTTACTCTAAAACCTTGACATACCTTTCAGCATTCAGAGTTCCTTCCGAAACATGCAAACTGTTCATACTGTATACAAAATAAATGACAGGGTTCAGCAAGGTGAACAAACATGCAAAATAACTGAATTTCCCTCTGACTAAAATGTAATGAAATGTAAGCCTGATGAATGGGGGGGGGGGGGGTTCCATTCCCTGTATATGTACATTTTATATATGCATGTCTGTATATTGTATTTCCTACCTGTATAATGACAATAAAGGCTTTCTATCCTGTTCTATTAATATCCTGGTTCAGTGGTGCCCAAAGGATGACTGAGTAACATAATTAAAACAGCACTCTCTGGTGAATTAAATCAAATAAATTCACTTTACTAATACAACTGAATATACATGTAACTAGCTCAATTACACTAAACCAACATATTGTAAGAACCAAGGCATCCTGGTGGCAGCAAATGACAAGTAGACTTCTTTGTGGGAGAAATGGCCCTGAAAGAAATGGCCTTTCAAAAGTAAGATAAACTGTTTCTGTTTGGAGAAAAGATCGCCTAATAAATACCCGTTATTTCCCCTTATAGGGACCAATTTCTTGGTCTTCATAAGAGAAAACTCTATTTTATAAAAATCTGTGAATGCAAAAACTCTTGTATTTTGTTTGGTTATGGTTAGGGCTGGGTAGGGGTTAAGGTTGTCATAGTTAGCATTAGCATTTTTCCCATAGAAATGAATGAGAGGTCCCCATAAGGATATGTTTACCCAACGTGTGTGTGTGTGTGTGTGTGTGTGTGGACCATCCTCCATTATTTATATTTCAGGTATTACACATTTCTACTGAAACAGGTTATTTCAGAAAATTTAACTTTTGCACAAAATGCTACCGGACTTGGCTACTTAAGCTGTATTTTACCCTGATCAGCATTGAACCTCAAAAAGATAACTAATAAATGACAACTGTTGTATTTCACAGACCATTGAACACAATAAACCCATAACAACACCAACATGTATGAACAAACTGGCAGGAAGAACATTACATATACAAAATCAAAGCATGGGCTATCTAACAACAAAGTATGAAACACATTCTTTTACAAATTACAAAAAAGTGCCGCATATTTATTCCTTGAAACACCATGAAGTTCCCAGGGGGCTATAATGTACCAACATAAAGAAACAAGTCAGCAGATTTTGGGAGAAGGCGTGAAAAGGCTCTCATTACCTCTAAAGTCTTCTCTGAAATCCTGTTCTCTCACAATGCCCCGTCTAAAATGCTCAATAATTACCTTCTTAGTGCGAAGCCTCTTCCACTACAGACAGAACACCAATCACCTGCATGTTTGCTCAATGTTCTCTGGCGTTTTGATGGAGGTTCATTGAGGATTTCACCACAATTTTGGGCCAAGACAGCACCATTCACACAAAGACTTTGCAATGCTTCAACTGATGACTGAGTCACCTCTCTGGGACTGCATGTATCTACACACTACGACTGTAAAGTAGCGTTAGCAGGTTTCAAAATGCCAAGAACATGAACCAAAAACTTACCAACCACAAAGAACTTGTGCTTATTAGATTGACATGCAAGCTCTGCTGCTGCTCTGCCCAAGTCAAGAGGCATCCTTATCATCTGCAACTTTTGACAAGATGTCAAGGATCACCGCTTCATTATCCACCACACACTTGGTCACCTCATAATGATTAGTCCACCGAATTTCAAACAGCCTATTGTGGGGAGGGCAGCAGTAATTCTTGGTGACATAATGGTGTTGAAAAAAATGTGTTGAAAGCAACTCTGCGGTTATAAGATCTGAATTTTAGCAGTGCAGAGCGGCAGCTTGGAAGTGACTGCTGGTTACCATGCAGTCGTAAAGGGCTGCGTTTCGGTCACTATTTCATGCCCATTCCTTTGTTTGATAACAGAAACCGAAAAAAATTTAACTGAGAACAGCTTTATTGGGAATTTGAATACAAAATACAGTATATCTGATCACAGAGAGTAGGTGAGAAGCAAACAGACTTAAACAGTCGCCACCATTTGACACTGGGCAGAATGCAAATACAATCCAATAACATCACTATAACCTAATGACATTTGTCAACTTCAGTGAACTTGTGATGGGCTTTAACAACTTTCCTTTCAAAGTAATCAGCATCACTGTATGCAGCCTCATTGATAAACTCGCATTGACATTCTGACATGAGATGCGCCGCTCCTGTTGTATAACTATGATAAAATGAGCTGAAAACATCAGATCAGGATGTCTTGGCGAGTCTCACAACCAATTGGGACACAATATAAAATTCAGTTTTCTCTTTTTTTTTTGTGGGTCCTGTGGACAAAGAAACTGCACCCGATCCAGCAGGTGAACACGTGGCTCACAAAATTGTACATTGAACTGGGCCCAAGTGAAGCCAAGGCTCTGAAATCTAAACCATAGGCTGATCTCATTTTTCTTCGGTGGTCTGTTGCCTGCAAAGACATATTTGAACTGAGGCAAGTGATGCTGGATCTGGCCTGTATGATAAATTACTGCTCTAACCTGCACTGTGAACTTGTCTCATTTATGGTGACTTTCACAGGACCTGAGCATTCAGTGATCGATAGGGATCCAGTTCTGTGGGTTTAATCCTTTGACTATAACATTTGTGTCAAAGACAGATTAGTATCTGCAGTGAATCCTATTAATGTGGGATGCAGCAGATGTATATGTTAAGTAATTGATGACTGTGTGTTTTACTTTGCTATTTAAAAAGTTGACTCTGAAAGAGTCTGTCAGATTTTAAGATTAAAGTTTTCATGGCCAAATTTATGAAGTGAATTTATGTCCTGAAGAAAACAATTCAAGTGTACCCACTTGCTGAGACCCTGACTTTCAGGGATATGCTGATGCCTAGAATCTGTGACTAGATTAACTCAAAATTCTCCCTTAAACTCGCAAGTCCCGCAAGCTCTTAGGAGTGATGACTTTAT
>JABFEB020000079.1:233663-243909 GCA_019775895.2 Stomatorhinus ivindoensis | reverse complement strand
AACCCCCCCCCCCCCCCCACACACACACACACACACACACACACACACACACACCAGGCAGACACTGAACCCGAAATCCTAGATGGTTGACTGCAACGCTGATCACTGAGCCACAGCGCTGCTCAGAGCTTTATGAAAATACTTATGCAGATATTAAAGAGTCTCAAGGTAACTGGCCCTTTAAGATCATTAAACAGCAGTGCATTGAAAAGCAGGTTGGAGCTGGGTAGAGAGTTTCATGGACATCACAACAACAAATTAACTGATATATTTTAATTAACCTTTGACAATGGATTTTAGAGCATATTCACACTCATGCCCTCATTCAAACTGGATCTGGAAGATTTCATTTTGTGTTGTGTTTATCCACAAATTCTCTTTGAACTATATTATTATGCCTTTTGTTATGCTGAAAAAAAATTTGAATGGATATTTTGTATCCCTATAATCACTGATGTGTAGGATTTATACCAGTCTATGTGTGTATAATAACACGGCTCCTTTTGCAGGCTAAACAGCTGTAATCTCACAAAGAAATGCTGTGAGATGCTGGCTTCAGCTCTCAGATCAAACTGCTCACCCCTGAGAGAGCTGGACCTGAGTTTCAATGACCTGCAGGATTCCGGAGTGAAGCTGCTCTCTGCTGGACTGGGGGATTCACACTGTAAACTGGGGATACTGAGGTCAGTATTACTGGCTATCCCAAACTGTAAACTGGGGGTACTGAGGTCAGTATTACTGGCTATCCCAAACTGTAAACTTGGGGTACTGAGGTCAGTATTACTGGAAATTCTACACTGTAAACTGGTGATACTAAGGTGTCATATTTGTCCGGTCAAATAGTAAACTGGTATTTCATGATGACACTGCAACTGGGACACAGATTAAACCACAGGTCACAGGTATTTGACAGCACAGTTGAGACACCCTCCACCCTATAGACACAGAAAGGAGTGTCCTGGGAAGGGCTGAGGGATCAGCCACATGGCCAGTTCATTTACTCTGACTTAAGCTCCTGTTTAGGCCTCTAGATGCAGCAGAAGGACTAATATTATCAGAGCCTCTCATGTCTGAAGTGCTTCAGATTTCAGCTTTTTATTTCTCAGAAAAGAGGACATGAGGCGGATGTTTGGTTTTAAAATTGTTATACTGACTTAATATTGTTACACTGTGTACTCCAGTAAATACCTGGGCTGGACTTTTCACAGTTTCATAGTAGAGGAGCCTAAATCACGTTTCCTCAGGTGGAATTACACCAAATAAAATCCTCCTTTACCTTGGGTACCTGCTGCACGGACCCCTTCCTGTGTCACATCAGCCGCCTGTCAGCTATGAGAGAGGAATCACTCCTGTAATCAGCTCTCACTGCACTGTACAGATCTGTGTGGACCACAGTGTTTAAGATGTTCATGTGCTAAGGTCTCTGAACAGGATTCCTGAAAGTACTGTTGCATCTATAATGTTTTTTGCAATTAACTTTCAACTTCATAATTTGCACGATTTTAATATAAACAAGCTGTGCATCAGGTAGGTCGGCCTGACAGGCCTGCATTAGCTGCTGGGGAAGTTCACATCTCCTCCGATCAGAGTTCCTAGTCACTTTGGGACTCCGGGCAGAAAGATGGCTGACGCCTGCCAGGCATTCCTGTTGCTTGTCTAACCCTCAGAGTTAATACTGTTCCTTTGCCCAGGACACTAAGCAAAGCAAAACCAGGTGTCACTAGATGCTCAGCTACAGGACGGAATATTCTGGGCCTTCAAAACACTGTGAAGCTGTGAAACTAATTAAAGTGCATATTGAGATGACGGAGGCTAACATGAGACACCTGACAGATACAGAAACAGCTAAGCTGACACAAGGTGCTCATTCATACCTACTTTAATCACATTGTGCAGCAGCAGTAATTGGTCCACATTCCCTAAAGGTCACAAGGTCACACTCTGTATGGTTCACGTCAGCTTCTGGTTACATCTTCTTAATGGCGTCCTAATGATTACATTCTCTATGTGTTATACAGCACCATATAATACTCCATATGGACACCCCCAAAGGGGCGGTCTTTATTTTAGGGGGATAAGGGGGGGCATTTGGGAAGGCAGCTGTTGTGTGGATTCTAGCTCCTTCCTCATGCGGCTGGACTCAGCTCCTTGGCCGCTGGCTGAGCAGGTGTGGGGCGGCAGTCCTTTCTGGGTGGTCATCCTCCAGGCCGTCTGTCAGAGAGAGGGAGAGAGAGAGGGAGGGAGGGAGAGAGATGCTCAAACCCCCCAAATGGCAGATTTTATCAGGAGCAGGGGTGGAGGAAAAGGGGGAGGTTCTGAAAGGCTGTTTGGTCTGGGGGGTCCAGGCCAGTCACTGGTCCCAGTCAGGCTGTGGCTTTGGACACGTCAGCACTGGTGTTTCACGGGGTCGCTGCCCCCTGTATTTTGTCTGATATTTTGTGATTTCCTTTCTGCAGGCTGTCAGTCTGTAGAGTCACAGAAGAAGGCTGTTCTTCCCTGGCTTCAGCTCTGAGGTCAAACCCCTCACACCTGAGAGAGCTGGACCTGAGCTACAATCACCCAGGAGACTCAGGAGTGAAGCTGCTCTCTGCTGTACTGGAGGATCCCAGCTGTAAACTGGAGAAGCTGAAGTGAGTACAGAGTGAACATTTCATGTCAGTTCAAGTCAAGCTTGTTTATGTAGCACATGTTCATACATCAAGGTCATTCAAAGCGCTTTACAGAAAAGATAAGAGATAAAATGCATAAAGTAAAAGCAGACAAAGTTAAAGCGTATGAATAAATATGAAAATAAAAAGAAAAGAACATGGAACATTAAAGAACAGATATTAAGTGACAAAGTGCCATTCACATCAGTTACTGTCACATAGTCGACCATGGAGCTGCGGCCTGGGTGCTCTGGTGCCAGGTGCCCTTATAAACACCCTTATGCTGGAACACGGTGTTCGTTATGGACAGACTGTGGTCGGCACAGGAGTCCAATAAGACGGCAGCTCGGGTTCAGATCGGCCAGGCCGTTCAGTTTGCATTTTGGAACTTAACTGTGTTTGCTTTAACAAAAGTTACGAATAAAAATATAATGGAGACCAATCAACACCAGGATGATTGTTCATATGCTTCTTATATACTATACAATTAAGTCATTGTTTTAAAAAAATCTCTTCTGTGATGCTGTGATAGCTCACATTACTGTAATATACAAGTATTTAACAATATACAGCAATGCAAAAAGTGGTTTTATAAGTGTTTCATTTTCCTAAGGGTGGACCAGTGTAATCTCACAGAGAAATGCTGTGAGGCGCTGGCTTCAGCTCTCAGATCAAACTCCTCACCCCTGAGAGAGCTGGACCTGAGTGACAATGATCTGCAGGATTCAGGAGTGAAGCTGCTCTCTGCTGGACTGGGGGATTCAAACTGTAAACTGGGGATACTGAGGTTAGTCATATTTGTCAAGTCAAAGAGTGAACTGGTATTGCACAATGACATTGCAACTGGCACACAGGTTAAACCACAAGTCTTGGATATTTGACAGTACAACTGAGATAGTATTCCACACTGTAAATGGGAGATACTGAAGTCAGTATTACTGGGTATTCCACACTGTAAATGGGAGATACTGAGGTCAGTATTACTGAGTTTTCCATGTTGTAAACTGCAAGTATTGAAATATGTTTAGACCAGACATATTTACTTAAAAGTAGTACTTTTAATGGTGAGATGATATTATTTATTGAGGAGTCTTTGTCTGTCTCTCTGCAGGCTGTCAGGCTGTAGAGTCACAGAAGAAGGCTGTTCTTCCCTGGCTTCAGCTCTGAGGTCAAACCCCTCACACCTGAGAGAGCTGGATCTGAGCTACAATCACCCAGGAGACTCAGGAGTGAAGCTGCTCTCTGCTCTACTGGAGGATCCCAGCTGTAAACTGGAGAAGCTGAAGTGAGTACAGAGTGTGTGTCTGACACGCTACAGATACTTATGCATGTATGTGAAGAAGAGGCACCAATAAATAAATGGATACAGCAGTACTATGTTATGGCTTAAAGTCTTAGGGAAGCGCACTTGTAATTGAAAGATTGCTGGATGGAATCCCCGACCAGCAAGGCACCACTGAGGTACCCTGATCAAGGTACCGCCCCCCAGTACTGCTCCCCAGGTGCTGAATTAGCTGCCCTCTGCAATGTCATGATGTCACATATGGGTTAAATGCAGAGGACACATTTCGTTGTTGTGCACTGTGTGATGTGTTGTGTCAAGAATGACCACTGATCATTAAATTCTAATTATAAAATTCTAAATTCTGCTTCTTCTATAGTGTGGATCACAGAGGAGAGTGCATGACCAGACCAGGCTTACAGAAATGTAAGTGTGTTTGCATGTTTTTATTAATAATACCATTTTATGATTGTATTCATGCAGTTGTCATGATTAGTGTGGTTTTTGCACTGTATGTAGATGGATTTCCATGTGTGTATGTAGGTGAGTTTCTCTGTGTGACAGTTTAGACAGCATGCAAAGGGAAAGAACAAAACATCCATCACCGTAACCACTTAATCCCAACTGGGGTGACAGAGCCTGTCCTAGGAACAAGGGAAACAGGCGGCAACCAACCCTGAGCAGGTGCCAACACATGACAGGACACACACACACACACACTTTACATTCGCCAATCAGCCAGGCCTGCACGCTTTGGAATGTGGGAGGAAATCCACAGGAAAATGGGGAGAGCGTGTGACCTCCACGCAGAAAGGATCCGGGACCGAACCCAGGACCTTCTTACTGTGAGGCAGCAGCACTGACCACTGCGGCACCCTGCTGCCCACAGGCAAAACAGACATCACCAAAAATACTATTAATTCATTAATCTTTTCTTTCTACAAACAAATACTTTATAGATGCTTATATCATCTTTGTGTGGGAGTGTAACAGAGTTAAAATATGTTCTGATGTAGTTCTGCATCTTTGATTTCACAAAGAAATCCTTTGCATGTGTACTTCATGCACAGGTGGTGACTTTCTTTTTATCTTATTGAGATTCATTAGTATTTTCCTAGGTGACACTCGTAGTCTCCCTCAAACCGGGAGAATGGTCTGGCTGCAGACCACTGCTAGGAGGTATTCTGGTCCCACTGTGGGACCAGAAATCACAACTCCACTCCTGGGCCGGACATGACGTTATGCAAGTTTCAGAAACAGAGCCGAAGTATAGGATTCAGATATTACTACATTCATTATTAACAATAATAATAATGTTATAATAATAATTTGTATAATTATATATGTACATGTATATATGTGTCTGTATAATGTTAAACATTAATACAATGTTTTATCAATAATTATATTATTATATAAGTATTATTTTTACTTATAATAAATCATAGTCATGTATTATAATAATATAGGATAGGATATAATAATTATTATCTCCACTAGGATTATATCACTCTGTATAATGTAGGATATACCACCACTAGGGGGCGCGGAATCACATGATCTCCACAATAGCGTGGAGTGACGTCAGTGAAACTTCGGGAACTGGCTTTAATAATCCAGCCTGCTGAGTCTCTTTAGCAGCGTCGAGTTCGGGCAGGAGTGGAGTTTCCGGCCGCACGGTAGAGATTCTCCTGACGGAGTCTGCAGCCAGATGTAATCGGTTCATGCTCCTTATCTCTCTCTCTTCTAAACCGGCGCTGATGCCGGACTCTGCTCAGTCTGCGGGCAGCGCTGCTGTGAAGAGGCGTGCGGTTCGAAGGAAGGTTATATTTTAAAGACGCTTACGTTCAGCATTAATATATGGTGCCGTTTTGTGGTGAATATGTCTGATGAACGTCGCCGCTTTGTAATTTTATTTCCCCGTAATTAAGATGTTAATTTAGCACGTGCAGCATTTGCCGGCTCTTCCCACCGGCGTCGCGCCGTCCGACATTTCCTGAGCTTTTTCATAAACTTCAGTTCCCGCTTCGTTCGGGGAAGCTGTGCTGTTTTTATATCGTACAGAAACATGAAGTACAGGCTGCCTGGTGGTATTAATAATTCTTCCTCCTGCCTGCAGACTCCTGCCAGCTGACGCTGGACCCCAACACAGCAGACAACCGCCTGTCTCTGTCAGAGGGGAACAGAAAGGTGACATGGGGGGCAGAGCAGCCATATCCTGATCATCCAGAGAGATTTGACATCTGGCCACAAGTTCTGTGCAGAGAGAGTCTGACTGGCCGCTGTTACTGGGAGGCTGAGTGGAGTGGAGATGCAGCCCTGATAGGAGTGACTTATAAAGGGATCGAGAGGAAAGGAGACGGTGATGACTGTGAGCTTGGACTCAACGACAAGTCATGGTGTCTGTGCTGTGATCCTGGCAGATACTCTGTCTGTCACAATAATAAAGAGACTAACATACCCATACGGCCCTCAGGCTCCCGCAGAGTAGGAGTGTATCTGGACTGGGGGGCTGGTTCTCTGTCCTTCTACAGAGTCTCCTCTGATGGACTGACCCCCCTGTACAGATTCACCTCCTCATTCACTGAGCCCCTCTATCCAGGGATTGGGGTTTATATAAACTCCTCAGTGTCACTGTGACGTGTTGCTGGTTCTGCTGCAAAAAGGTAAAATCTCTGCTTTTTAACCTTTATGAGCCTTTTTACTCTGAAATGTATGATTGACAAAAGTAAGTTTTTCTGTCTGACTAAAATGTAACTAAATGTAATACTGATGGGGGGGGGGGGCTTTCCCCCTCCCCTGTATATATACATGTTATATATTTATGTGTATTTGCTGTATTTCCTCCCTGTACAGTGACAATAAAGGCTTTCTGTTCTGTCCTATTAATGTCCTGCTTCAGCATCACCCAAAGCATGACTGAGTAACATAATGAACCACAGTCTGGTGGATTAAGTTAAATTCACTTCATTGCTGCAGCTGAACATAATGAACACAATGACACTCAATCAATGTATAATAATCATTTAACTGGAGACAAAACATAAAGCAAAAACATTGGAAAATATAATTATATCCAGTTACTGCCCTGGCTCAGTGGATTAAAATTATTCTTAATTTATTTAATTACATTTTTTTTCAATATTATTTATTAATAAATTGCTTTAAATAATTCAGATTAAAGTACTATTAACGTACTATATATATGTGTGTGTGTATAAATATATATATTATATAGTCATACATATACACACACGTTTGTAATTATATCTTTGTATGACTCCATTCATTACTATGAAGAAAAATCTTAGCAGTATGACCCTAATCAGGCACAATATATGGGTGTGTGTGTGTGTGTGTGTGTTCAAACTGGGTGCTCTGTGTGGGTGTGTGCGCGTGTCCTCATCACTGCACTGGGGCACTGGGAGCCACACTGACCCAGGTGGACTAACCTAAAAGGTAATCCTTTTGTATTCTGTACGAGTGCGCCCTCTACATGTGGTGAGGGCGCTACCTTGACATGGTGATGACGTCACACATGGCGGGGGGGAAGCGGGCCGGCAAGATGCAGTCATTGATCTCAGCCCTCGGCCTCAGCCATAGGTACGGTCTGTTCGCTGTCTGGGAAGCGTCTGAAATTAAAAGGCACCAGCGACGCTGCTGTTCGACTAAGGACGTTTGGAAGATTTGCATTTCCGTTTTGTAAAATGTTTTTAGCAATAAATTAAGCAGTGAACAGCAACTCCTGGACCATTTTCTAAGGGCTAAATGCTGCGAGTTAGGCAAATGGTACTGTAGAAATGTGAACACGGAAGGTTTGTTGGAGACCACTAGGGGGAGGTAGAGTGTCAGTAATGAGGAATGTAATAGAAGAAGAGAGTTTGCGAAAAGCGTGGTCAGGGATGACAAGCGGTTGCGAGAGTTATGCGAGATGTAATTAAAGTCTACAAAACCCCGACTCATAGTATATCACAGGTACCCGCACTGCCCAGGTGGTAAATCCAAAGTGAGGGTTAAAGGAAGGAAAAACTAAGCTTTTTGTCACTTCAGTCGATATACAAAGTCCATTTACAAAATAAAAAAGACTGATCATATAATACTGGGACTGGAAGAAAAGTTTTTAATAGTAAATAAACCTACGTAAATATTGTATAGATTGAGATTAATACATCCCCTGTTGCTTTTAAAAGTAATTTAATACCCAATTGTAAACGAAACATGCAAAATACTTGACCGCTAAACACTAAAGATCATGTCCGAAAAACATTCAACTGAACGATTTAATAAAAGCCGAGTTGCATCTTAAAGATTGTGATCATTATTTCAATGATAACTAAAAAAAAAAAAACTAACGCAGATATAATACGATTTTTAATTTTTTTTTAATTACTGAAAAAGCCGTAGCACCCAAACTTTATATAGGGGGGTGGGATCAGCATATTTCGTTCTCAGTGCTTTCCAGTGCTGCTTATTTATAGTATTATACTTGTTGTAAACTGCCCCCTCCCCGCCAGATGGCGACATTACGCTCGTTTTACCACTACTCCACACCGTCAACCGACAGAAGAAGAAATAGATCTCGCCAGTCAACGATACCAACGCGAGAATGGAAGAGACCATTATTAGATATATCTGATAGCTAAACGACACATTTGGGTTTATATAGTTTTTAAGCTTAGTCTTACACACAATTTTATTGTTACCTACTGCTAGCTAAACATGTTGCTTTGAGATGTAAAGAAATACAGAGGAAAAGCAGCTTCTAGTGTGTCTTGTATTTATACGTTGGGTATGTGGTCTCGCCTCCCCTCCCAAAGACTGTTCCAGAAGTCACGGCGCGTGGCCCCACGCTATATGGTGCCGAGTCTTTGTGAGGCATCTGTCTCTTCATACTTTAGCAGTGTCACGGATACCAATATCTGACGTCTGAAATGTCTACTTTGGGAACCCTCGCCTTCGACGAATATGGGCGTCCATTCATTATTATCAAGGACCAGGATAAAAAATCCCGCCTGACGGGCCTGGACGCTCTGAAGGTACCACGCCGGTTAGCCGGCTCGCTTAGCAATGCTTGCTTATTTCTCTTTAGCAGCATTTTCTGAAGATACCTCAACTGACCGCATAGTAATCTATTAAAATGGGCCCGTTGATCCTTTTTGTGAGTTTTTCCTATAAACGAAGACTAGTCAGCAATCTTGCGCTATAATGTTTAAGGGGGTCCTGTTAAGTTACACAAAGGAAGGTCAGTCGTGCTGTAGGGGTAGATGGGCATTAACGATCATGCATAAACAGTGTTTTTCTTGGACTCGAGCTGCAAATGTTCACATAGCGGTGTATTCATGCTGCGGAGCGCGGCCCTTTAGCGGTCTGCCATCCATCCACGAGCGCATGGCGGCCCGTGTGTCTGACCGGCGAGCCGAGCGTGACTTGCTGTTACTTTAACACGCGAGTTTAGTCTGTAGCCGTTTCATGTTGGATGCATTTATCTGTGACCGGTATCACAGTGAATGCGCTTGTTTACAACTTCTGTATGTTGGGCTGCCGTTTCAATAAACATGAAGTTCAACGATAATTATTCAAATTAATAAAGGTTTGCGATATGTTTTTTGTAAAAAGCTGTATGTAGTCTGCTTTTTGTTAATTATTTTCCTACATTTGCACTTTCTAGTCTCACATCATGGCGGCGAAGGCGGTGGCAAATACGCTGAAAACCTCTTTGGGTCCCAACGGTGAGATTCCCCTGGCCTCTGCACACCGCCACCGTTTCCTAGCCTTTGCAGGTGACTAATCCCACGTTGTGCTTCCCAAGGTCTCGACAAGATGATGGTAGACAAGGATGGCGAGGTGACGATCACCAATGACGGGGCCACCATCCTCAGCATGATGGATGTGGATCACCAGATCGCCAAGCTGATGGTGGAGCTGTCCAAATCACAGGATGATGAAATTGGAGATGGAACCACCGGTGTAGTGGGTAAGGGGCTGAGTCTGGGGGGCCTGGCATGGGAACTTAAACTGGTATGAAAGTTTCACTGAGCAATCAGTCACTTCATCAAGCCTGATCATTTAAAGTTAAATCCACTGACTAGAATTTGTAAAATACTTTGCATATTTCATTAGCATTTTTAGTTGTATATCATCTACATTATATAAGTCTTATATTTCATTAATATGGTTAATTGGTATCCGCTAAGGATGCTAGTAACCAGAAATAGCCAGTTTTTTGCCCTGGTTAGCGGTCGGTCAGTCTAAATATGGCCTGTTTTACGAGCCAGTCATGCGGTTTACCAGTTGCTTTTTGCCCAAATCTGTTTCC
>JABFEB020000079.1:214141-233563 GCA_019775895.2 Stomatorhinus ivindoensis | reverse complement strand
TTTTCCCCCCCCCCCCCCCCCCCCCCCCCCCCTCACTAATGTTGCCTGATAGGTGTGGTAATACACGTATGGGAAACATGTCTGCTGTCTGGAGATTTTGATCCGTGTGGGACAAAGACGTTATATTCGGTGCGTGTGGCGTATGAACAAGAATTTGACCGTAGAGGAACTACCACAAAATATTTAGAACAGCTAATTTAATTCAGCACTTGCGGTGCCATTTATATTAGATTTTTTTTTTTTAATACATTGCTTGCAGAAAGCTAAGTTGATTAAAGAAGTGTTGAAAAATGATAGTTTGCTAGTTATTAACCCAAGAACTGGAATCGGTGAGGATCAGTATCAGCAAGGCAGGCTTTTAAAATAATCCAGATCGATCAAGGAAGATGTGATCACTGCCTCCCTGTTAGTATATAATGTTTGGAATAAGCGACATTAAGGCATGAGAGGAGGTGAAATTGCCCGCCACTGAAATTCCGACACCCGGTGCCCCAGGTCAGTCTGCTTTAGTCAGCCTTCTGACTCGCTGCCGCTCTCCGTCTCTGCTCAGTACTTGCCGGCGCCCTTCTGGAGCAAGCTGAGCAGCTGCTAGACCGAGGGATCCACCCAATCCGCATCGCCGACGGTTACGACCAGGCAGCCCGTATCGCCATCAAGCAGCTGGATAAGATTGGCGACAGCTTCCTGGTGGACCCCAATAACACAGAGCCTCTCATCCAGACAGCCATGACAACCCTTGGGTCCAAAGTGTAAGCTTGATGGTTTACCTCTTCTGGGAGATGCTCGCTGTGGACCTCCACCTCTTTCTAACTGTCTCACTCTGCTGTCCCTCAGGATCAATCGCTGCCACAGGCAGATGGCTGAAATTGCCGTCGGCGCCATTTTGACCGTGGCAGACATGGAAAGGAAGGATGTCGACTTCGAGCTCATCAAGATGGAGGGCAAAGTGGGCGGGAAGCTGGAGGATACGCAGCTGATCAAGGGCGTCATCGTGGACAAGGAGTTCAGCCACCCCCAGATGCCCAAGGTGGGCTCCACCTCGAATGGGAGGGGCGTGTGACCAGGCGTGAATCAGGGACGCATGATAATATCGGCATGACACCGGTATTGGCCAATAAAAGCTTATACATTCCTTTATCGGCATCGGGTTGTATGAAAATTTCTACTGATGAGCCTGGCTGATAAGGTGACTATACTACGGGCACGCGACAGCACCGGGCACGCGACAAACACTCATTTAATACTATTGGTTAAATTACGCATCTTAAGTGTCGTCATCCTGAAGAGGTTGAAGACTTTCTGAAAATACAGCACCTGTCAAAACCTGTCAGCAGTCCGTCAGTCGTATGTGACAAAGCTAGGAAATATATAGCCGTGTGTGTATATATCTGTCGGCCAGAATTAGTTAGAAAATATCGACATGTTGAATACCGGCAAAGAAATCCAATATCTTGCATCCCAGGTGTAATTTTGTTATTGTACACTCTGTACCGTTTTTTTAGGTTTTGAAGGACGTGAAAATCGCCATCCTCACCTGCCCGTTCGAGCCGCCCAAACCCAAGACGAAGCACAAGCTGGACGTGACGTCCGTGGACGACTACAGAGCCCTGCAGAAGTACGAGAAGGAGAAATTCGAGGAAATGATCCGGCAGGTTGGTACGGATTTGTGTCCTTTCGGAAGCACGGCCCCCTTAGTTGGGGTGTAACCCGAGGTGGGGGGTCTTCCCGGAGCTGACGTCAGTGTCTTGGTGCGGCGCACAGGTGAAGGAGAATGGCGCAAACCTGGCCATCTGTCAGTGGGGCTTCGACGACGAGGCCAATCACCTGCTGCTGCAGAGCGAGCTTCCTGCTGTGCGCTGGGTGGGGGGGCCCGAGATCGAGGTGAGTGCAGACTTCACATGGGGGGGGGGGGTGTCTTTCCTACTTGAAAGCTTAACCTGTTTTACTGCCGCTTATATTGTCTGTCTACTCAGGATTCATTCTTTGCTCAGTTTGTTTGCAATGTTAATAGCTGTTGTTGCCTTGTGTGTGTGTGTTGGTGTGGGGGGGATTTATGTGTGCATTACAACATGGGGACCAATTGTCCCCACATTGTATTAACTTGAGTGTCCCCACAAGGTAAGAAGTTACATGGGGAAGCTCAATTTTATAAAAATCTGTGACTGCAATCAAAAAGTGAAAATGCTAAAAGTCTCGTATCTTGCGAGGTTACTTCTGATCGCGGTTAGGGCTGAGTAGGGGCTAGTATCGTCCTCGTGATGGGGAAGATGGTGGCGCAGGAGGTAGTGCTATTATTCGGTAACCAGAGGGTTACAGGTTCGAGCCCTGGTTCCTCCTGACATCATCAAAGTGTCCTTGAGCAAGACACTGAACCCCAAATTGCTCCCGGTGTGCAGGTTGGCATCTTGCATGTGAGTGTGGATGGGTGAATGTGAGTCATGTATTGTAAAGCGCTTTGAGTCCTCGTAGGAGCAGAGAAGCGCTATATAAATGCAGTCCATTTACCATTTGTTGGGATTAGGGTTTTGCCCCAAATGAATGGAGTCCCCACAAAGATACGCATGCAGACTGGTAGTTTTAGCTTAAGCTGCTTGACCAATGGAGGCTGCTCCTGGTCCGCAGCTGATCGCCATCGCCACGGGCGGCCGCATCGTGCCCCGCTTCTGCGAGCTGACCCCGGAGAAGCTGGGCACCGCGGGGCTGGTGAAGGAGATCTGCTTTGGCACCACCAAGGACCACATGCTGGTGATAGAGGAGTGCAAGAACAGCAGGGCCGTCACCGTCTTCATCAGGGGCGGCAACAAGATGGTAAAGCGACACTCCGTTCAGTCAGATAACCCTTAAAATTAGTTCCTAATAAATTTGCCTCCTTTGACTTACGAATACCTTGAGTATGATTTGAACAGGCGCACATTTGAATGAGTTATAGCTGTTATCTCGTGCTGGGTGTGTGTGTTCTGGGTAGATCATCGAGGAAGCCAAGCGTGCCCTTCACGACGCCCTGTGCGTCATCCGTAACCTGGTACGCGACAACCGCGTCGTGTACGGAGGCGGAGCTTCTGAGATCGCCTGCGCCCTTGCCGTCAACCAAGCCGCCGACAAGGTACGAGGCAGCAGGGACACGCCGAGTCGTCCCATACGTCTGGCTCTGCGCGTTAACCCGTGTTCGGCCGCAGGAGGCCGTCGAGTCATGGCCTTTCGGGGAAGCTCTCTCGATGTTCTTTCCCGATGATTTCAGAGCCCCGTACCGTGGTATCTTCCCCTCCGCAGTGCCCCTCTTTGGAGCAGTACGCCATGAGAGCGTTTGCCGACGCCCTGGAGATCATCCCCATGGCCCTAGCAGAGAACAGCGGGATGAGCCCCATTCAGACCATGACCGAGGTCCGTGCCAGACAGGTGAAGGAGAACAATCCAGCGCTGGGAATCGACTGCCTGCATCAGGGCACGAATGGTACGTGAGCTCGTCACCACGGGGATGCGGGTGATGCGACACACTAATGCAATGATGCTCACAGGTGGATCTTTTATCTGCTGCAGTGACAAACACCAGCTGATAAGGTAGCACAGGTAATTCAGTTACCCAAATATCATGCATTTAGTAGAGTAATAGGATAGTGAGAGAGAACTGATATCAAGCAAAGTCAGTTCTTTTGAAACCGTACTTGGTAACAAAATTACCAAAGATTCTGTTACCGTAGAATGAGCTGAAGCAGACTGAAGCGGCATCCTGCAGCTCCCAGTTGAAATGCATGCAGCCTGTGTAATCCTTCTGGCACGTCCCCCCAGACATGAAGCAGCAGCACGTGATCGAGACGCTGATCGGCAAGAAGCAGCAGATTTCTCTGGCTACGCAGGTGGTGAAGATGATCCTGAAGATCGACGACGTCAGGAACCCGGGCGAGTCGGAGGATTAATGGTGGCTCGCCCCCTGCCGTGTCTGCTGCCCGTCTCTGGGAGTCCCCATGTCCAGTTAGGAGGACAGATATTTATTCCCTACCATGCTAACCTTCCAAGCTGTAGTTGTACGGAGTTCAGAAATAAACTGAGATGTCATAAATCACTTTTGGCATATTGGCTTTGGTTTTTTAAAATCATTTGGTTAAATTGGCATCATATTGCACTGCTCTACAGCATTTTGCATTCTGCTTTTATTTCTGAATTACATCTGTATAGGTTATTGGAAAGTTTTTCCATTTTTCGATTGAACTGTACTAGGCTTTATTCAGTGTGAAGAGCTGGGGCACCAACCTTATGAATGAATAAAAATAAGTATCGTAGAACAAGTTTGCATGTTTGGCTATACGTATATTTACATATCAGAGTCTTGCGCTGAGAGACTCAGATTTTACAACAAACACTCTGAGGCTGATAATAGGAGTTGGCAACTGGGCCATAATTTCAAATTCTCTGAAAAGGTTACATTTAATACACGGCAAACTTGGGAAGAACGAAACCAGAATTTCATTTAGTGGTTTTCTATTCTTTATTTTTGCCGAACAGGTGTTTATAATGGATGGATTAATGTAAGCATGTTTAAATTTTCTTCCGTGTTTTCATGCCTAACTCGGTCTGTTTTATTGCCAGTATGTAGAACATGCAGGAAATTGTTTGGGGTTGGAAAAAGAGATTTACAACAAAGTGCAAGTATAATTGACAATTACTGTAGCAACACTGCAAATAAAAACGTTTTATAGCTTGTAATGCATTGTTATATATTTGCCATTTTCCATGATGAGTACTGGGACACCTGGCCATTACACCCACAGGAACTCTTATAACATCCCATTCTAAATCCACTGACATCAGTATGGAGCTGCCCCCCCCCCCCCTTGCAGCTGTAACAGCTGCCACTCTTCTGGGGAGACTTTCCACAAGATTTTGGAGCGTCTGTGGGCATTTTTGCCCATTCATCCAGAAGAGCGTCTGTGAGGTCAGGCAGTGATGTTGGACGTGAATGGCTGACTTGCAAACTCCATCCCAGTTCATCCCAAAGGTGTTTGATGGGGTTTAGATCACAGACCTATGTTGGTCAGTTCTTCCACGCCAAACCCACCCAACATGTCTTTATGAACATTTCTTTGTGCACTGGGGCACAGTCATGCTGGAACAGAAAAGGTCCTTCCCCAAACTGTTCCCACAAAGATGGAAGCATAGAATTGTCCAAAGTAACATGGTATGTTGAAGCATTGAGTTCCCTTCACTGGACCTAAGGGATCTAGCCTAACTCCTGCATACCATTATGAAACTGCATACCATTATCCCTCCTCCACCAAACTTTACAGTTGGCACAATGCATTCAGGCGAGTACTTTTTCTCCTGGCAACCACCAAACCCAGACTCATCCATTGGATTGCCAGGTAGAGAAGTGTGATTCATCACTGCAGAGAATACTGGAGTCTGCTCTAGAGTCCAGTGGTGCTGTGCTTCACACCACAGCACCTGATGCTTTGCATTGCACTTTGTGATGTAAGGCTTTGATGCAGCTGCTCAGCCATGGAAGGCCATTCTATGAAACTCCCGGCGCACAGTTTATGTGCTGGTGTTAATGCCAGAGGAAGTTTTGAACTCTGCAGTTACTGAGTCAACAGAGCGTTGGCTACTTTAATGTAAAATGAGCTTAAGCAATAGGCGACCCTGCTGTTGTTTAATGTGGGCTAAGTTTCTGTTGCTCTTACACGCATCTGCTTTGCAATGATCCCACTTACAGTTAGACATGGAAAATGTAGCAGGGAAGAAATTTCATTGCTTTATTACAAAGGTAGCCCTCCTCTGACAGCACCACGCTTAAATTCAGTGAGCTCTTCAGAACAAATGTTTGTACACCTGACTGCACATCTCGTGCTTGATTTTATACACCTCTTTTAAAATAAGAAAAATGTCTGCGTTTGAATGAAATGTAAGAATTCAGCGATTAGGAGGTATGTACTTTTGATTAAGTAGTGTAACTGTATTACATACCTAGATTATAAATTTTGTATTAATTGCTTTCCATAATTGTTATCGACAGAATTTATTAAAGTACAAAGAAAAGTAAAAAAGCAACAAGGGGAAAAAAGGCACCGCTGGGATTCGAACCCAGGATCTCCTGTTTACTAGACAGGCGCTTTAACCAACTAAGCCACGGCGCCGCACGTTACGACACCAACTATAAAGCCTAGATAATACAAATATTACACAGCTACAATCATTTCCTGTATTACAGAATAGGTAATACACATTTTTTTTCACTTGTTTTAGTAAATCGGGTATGTTATGTAAAGATAAGCCACCTTAGAGTGACGAACCCCCATGATTCACGTGATGTTTATGGAACAGCCTGCATTTTATTCGATCGGAGAGTGATCTGTTAATCACGTTTTACAATACATAAACGTACACATAAAAAGCTATGTCACTCATTGGGCCGATATAGCCAAAAGAAACTTAAAAAGGTAGTTGAATGCGGTTATCTAGTGCCCCCTATATATATTGAGTAGAATCTTAATGGAGTTAATAAATAATTTGTTTCTAGACATACTGACAACCTAGCATAAGAACCAGACTCATCGGCATGTTATAAATCTTTAGAAAATCTTTACACATTTTCAGGAAGACGAGTTGTAGCTTGCTTTCTTTCTTCCTACAGACCCACAAACCGACTGCCGTCGCTCGTTGACGCGCATGCGCACTAGCCTGTCGTAAACATTGTAGTATTGCTGTCAGATACCAAATGCATTTTCATAATTTAGCTGGCTAGTGCGAAGTACCGGTGGGGTTTGAGGAAAGAGTCGTTAGCTACAGTTAACTAACCAGCAAAATGGCGTTATGTCATGTTGAGTAGGTAGTCGAGGAGTTGGTGTCATTATTCGCCAACTGAGTCGACGATAGGGCTGCACATTGTAACGGAAGTGGCTAACGTTGCTAAGTTTGAGCAATTAGCTAGGTAGCTGGCTAGCTGGTTAAAGAAAGGGCCGCGGACTCGGTGCCTCATTTGAAATTAGCTATCTGGTTAGATGTTTCGGTTAAGATCGTGTTTTTATTATCAGACTCCACACGTTATATTGATGTGAAGAGGACAGTCCGCTGTCGTTCAAGATGGAGGCCGCCGAAGAAGGTATCTAGCTACTTATAAATAAACGGGGCAGCTAAAGTGCTACGAAACACAACTGCCAGAATCTGTGTCGTTTCCTTAATAACCTCGTAGAAAATAACTGCATATATATATCGACTGAATTGTATCGAGCTTTACCACGGAAGCTAACGAGCGCTGCGCTAATTACACGACTAGCTAACATGCCGCGGTGTCGGATAGTGACCATGCTGGCGGAGGGGGGGGTAACTTTTATTTACTAACTGACTTTAATAATGTCACTTTCTATATACAGGTATTCTGTTCCCAAAATAAACTTCTGTTGATATTTACTCTGCTACCGATATCAGCTTCTGTCTGGGTAATCGCTTAGAGTAAATGTCAAGCAGAGTAGTTTCTAGTTAATTTAGTTATTAAATATAGTTTACTGTAGCTAACTGGGTAACCAGATGCCTGATTATTACTACAGTTCTCGCACAAACGGGAGGGAGGTGCTGTTAAGTGGACATTTAAGGGCTGGTTAGCGCTGGTTAGACCCCATAATTCGGGCACCGCTCTGCCGCCAGACCATCTTACACTAAAGTACTTTACTCGAAGGATGAAAACAACTGCATTGTATTGTCTTGTCATTCTGGATTTCTTTATAATGTGTACGTGCTTGCATGGGCTGTCACTGTCCTGTAAGATGTTTTAAGCTGTTTGCTCTTCCTGCCTAGTGATTCTGGTGTAACCCACCAAACAAATTTAATTTATCTCGGTGAGGATCTTCAGTGAATATCGTCAGCAGTCTTTTTTGCGTGTTTATGTTTTCTCGGCAAGCTGTTTTTGATGGACTTAATTTTTTTACTTATTAAATGTTTGTTTTCTAGTTCAGAGGAGTTGATTAACGCCGAATGTATGAATCCACGTGGCATAACAGAGTATTATTGGCTCAGCCTTTGATATTCCGGGTCTCATCATCAGCGGCCAATGGCTGTCTCTCCTGCCTTTCACAGCAGATATATGCAGGGTGTGCCGGTCTGAAGCGACCCCCGACAAGCCCCTCTACCACCCGTGCGTCTGCACTGGCAGCATTAAGTTTATCCACCAAGAATGGTATGTACCGCCTACCCCCACATCTTTGGGGGAAGCCATGAATGAGCTCTTAATTGATTGATTGATTGATACTTTTATTGATCCCTGTGGGGAAATCCTCTTTTTACCTCCCCCATCTCGCTGTCCATGAGAACAAGCCTGTCCATGAAGGGCAGCCACCTGTTGTGGTGTTCAGGGAGCTGGGGGTTACGGGCCTTGCTCAAGGACCCACAAACATGCTGAGGTTGGGCTTGAACCGGCAACCTTCCGATCACAGGCACAGACAGACATTCCCATATAATGTGTCATGAAGTTCAGTAAGGTGTCCTTTTTAATTCTATAACTGCTTTTCTGGTGCTGCAGTGTCTGCCTGTAGTTTATCCTGCTTCCCTGTGCCCAGCACATCCTAATAGGTTTTCGTTAGAATGAGCAGCTTTAACTCCTCTTCCCACACGCCCCCACATCTGAAAGTCCCATTTCCCACCCAATATACTCATTAGATGCCATTTAGTACATTTCTCCACTGACACAGGCTGAGCATGTCTGCTCGTGAACAAAGTGCCACTTTGCTCCTCCATAAAGGATCTGAAGCGGCTGCATTTACATTTTTTTTTTTTGCATCTGGGACGAAACAAATATGTGCTGGATAAAGTGTAATTGATTACTTAATGCGGGCTGGGCCTGCCCCACTGTCCACAGGAGCTGTGCACCTCGCTGACGGAGCGGGGAGAGCATGTTAGCTTAGCATGTCTGTGCTGTAGACACGCCACATTAACTTAAACAGTGACATCAGTCTGCACTTTCAGCTTATTTGCCCAAGCATTCCATTGAAGATTTTAGCAGCATTGTATAACCAGATCTGTGTAGGCTTTCTTTAGTCCCTTATTATTGCCTGTTGTGATGTCTCCGTGTTAAATTATGACCTGTTTCTTGCTTGGCTTTGCTGCTCTCACTTGCTTCCTCACAGTCTGTTACCACGGGCTCATTTGGGCTGTTCCTCTGGCTCTTTAACAATGGATTTCCTGGACATTTGCAGAATCAACAGATCATCTGTCCCTCCTCAGCACAGAGGAGAGCGGCCCACACCTCCCACTGAAGTCTGGTGGTTCGCTCCACGCCCGTCCCTTTAAACATGCACAGAGTGCGAGCGCGGCCTGGTGACGTGGCAGACCTGTTAATGAAAGACCACTGCACAAAGGGCTCAGTAAACCCAGGCTTTGGGAACCTGTATTATTAGCTCACGCCCTGCCAGTCAAATAGGAAGCACTGCTGTGCAGGATCTTCCATCTACTCGCCTGTCTGCGAGCATCACTGGCAGAGCGTAGAGGCAGGCGTGTTCGGGCGGAGCTGCAAGGCTGCCAAGCAGACGCTTATCGCAGCCGAGCTGCGTCTGCGCAGTCTCTGCGGCTCTGTGACTGTGCCACCTGCTGGCTGCGCGATGTCTGCACACTGCCGCTTCTGAATTTCCAGGAGGGATCTGCTGTTTCTTCCATCCTCACAGCTTGTCTGGCTGGAGTCAGGGAAAGAGATTCGCCATTTGTTCAGAAAGAGGCTTTCTTCTGTTGTGCGTGACCTGGTATAACCACTAGGGGCAGTGTTCTGAATTCCCCCAGCTGATCAGGCTGCCGGTTTCCTATGCATCTCCTCTGCACACTTAATCTGGCTTCCTCCTGTCTTTCAGCTTGGTCCAGTGGCTGAAACACAGCAGGAAAGAGTACTGCGAATTATGCAAGCACCGCTTTGCTTTCACGCCCAGTAAGTATTTCCAGCTCTCCACAGAGGGTCAGTGGCTTCCTCTCTAGCTTTTCTACCTTTGGGTTGTCACTTGGCCACCGATCTCAGGCATTCGTTAAACTTTCCTTTTTACTCTTAAGCTCTGTTTATACAAAATTGCCCTGAATATGACTGACTGTGCAAACACTGTGTGCTTTTTGTACCTGGTTTTAAAAGGAAGCACTGTCCTTTTCTAGGATTATTTTATAGCTGCTTTTAAATGCAGAGTGATATGAAAACTACCCCCCTGTAATTGTTACTGTAGCAGAGCATGAGTCTCATTCCTGTGCTTCTTAACATGGAAGTGTGTGAGTGGTACGGCCCGTCTGGGGGGTACCCAGGCATCTGATGTTCTTATGTCTCCCTATTGTGTTCGAAGGTTTGTCCCTTTGGAATTCTTTCTGTAGCAAAAAATGCAAGTAATTAGTGCAGACCGATTATTTGGATTAAATGTATATTTAAATTCCAAAGTCTATCAGCTGAATGCCTGAATATTTTAGCATTGGCTGCTTTGAAAACATGATTTTTAAAAATAATGATCTGGGCTGTCGGATCGCAGTGCTGACGTCGGCGCTGTGACTGCACTGCGGAGGGCTGGTGGTGGACAGCATCCGCTAAGGGAGTCGGGTGTCGAGCTCTGATGGGGGGGGGGGGGCGGCCGTTTCTTGCAAGACGCAAAAAGCTGAAGCCTTCCGGCATCTTCTCCCCACCCTCCCTGTCCAGTTTATTCCCCAGACATGCCTTCCCGGCTCCCGGTCCAGGACATCTTCGCCGGACTGGTGACCAGTATCGGCACGGCTATCCGGTACTGGTTCCACTACACGCTGGTGGCCTTCGCCTGGCTGGGTGTGGTTCCCCTTACAGCCTGTAAGTTCCCCGTGTTAAATTTTTCTCCTGCAGAGTCCCCACGCTCACAGGCTCTGCCTGCACAGCAGCATAAGGCCCGGGGCTGCAGGCAGTCTCTGTCACTGCTGGCAACCCGCAGCTTCCCGTAGGCGGCAATATCTGGCAACCCTCTCCAGCTGAATGCCCTAAACTTGGATATACTGCAGTGTTTAATTCCACCTTCAGATCTCAAACCTCTGCTCTTCTCTTACTTAAAGTAAATAATATGGTAAGCTGAATTGGATGAAAATATTGGTAACATATTTATGAAATCAGTAGAGTTATTGGAAAGCTGACAAAATGAACTTTTAAAAATGGCCGAGGACAGGTCACCTGTACAAGGTGTCATATGGGCCTTAGCAGGATCCGCCTGTGTGTCCTGCGTGTGCATGACTGCAGAAGATGGACGGATGAATAATGTTTTATAGCTATTTATGAATATTCTACCGTCTTGGTCCTTCAATCTGTTTTATTACCCATATACTCTCGCCATGAATAGAGCTCTAGTTGCTGGCATGGTGTCAAGCATTGACGTAGCTAGCTAACAGTCCTCGGCGCAGTGACAGCAGTTACCAGAACCCTAGTTGCTGGCTTGGTGTTAAGTATCGACATAGCTAGCTAACAGTCCTCGGCGCAGTGACAGCAGTTACAAGTTTCCTCCGGAGATTTTGTTTTGCTGAATTGCTTGTCTTCATTGCTTAGTGCTTTAGTGATTTCACAGTTAATTTGTGCTGTTTGAGATGCACCCAGTGCCCGCCGGCTTGTGTTAAAGGCCCATTTCTCCGCTCCTTTCCAAAAGGTCGCATCTACAAGTGCTTGTTTACTGGCTCTGTGAGCTCCCTCCTGACCCTGCCGCTGGACATGCTGTCCACGTAAGTGCCTCCCTCCCTCCCGCCCATAACCCGTTCGCTGTCGGCATGGCGATTGGCCCACTCCCGCCTTGCTGGCCCCGCCTCCCCTGCTGTGCCGACGGCCTCGGTGGCACGATGGTGAAAACGGAGAGCTGTGAATAAGCAGCATGTTACCCTGCCGCTCCTATGTGGCAGTCTGCCTTAGACAGAGAGCAGAGCCGCAATGTCAGTCCCTGTGATGTAAATACGCTATATGGACAGGAGTACTGGGACACCTTTTAGGACGTCCCATTCTAAATCCATAGACATAAATATGGAGTTGGTCCCTCCTTTACAGCTGTAACAGCTGCTTCTTTTATGGGGAGGATTTCCACAAGATTTTGGAGCGTCTGTGGTAATTTTTGTCCATTTATCCAAAAGAGCATCTGTGAGGTCAGGCACTGATGTTGGACGCCTGGCTTGCAAACTCTATCCTAGTTCATCCCAAAGGCGTTCGTTGTGGTTGAGGTCAGGGCTCTGTGTGGGTCAGTCAAGTTCTTCCACGCCAAACTCATGTCTGTATGGACCGTGCTTTGTGCACTGGGGCACAGACATGCTGGAACATCCTTCCCCAAATTGTTCCCATAAAGTTGCAAGCACAGAATTGTCCAAAATGTCTTGGTATGCCTACCAACTCCATATTGAAGCCTATGGATTTAGAATGGGGTGTCGTAAGTTCCTGTTTGTGTGCTTAAAAATGGTGTGCTTCATTTGGTGTTTACCAAATGTCCGGGGGAGAGGTGAACCCCTGTGTATGCAGTGCTTATGAGCTGTGCGCTCGCTGATTCCCAGCTGGTGTTTTCCAGGGAGAACTTGCTGGCCGACTGCCTGCAGGGCTGCTTCGTGGTCACGTGCACGCTGTGCGCCTTCATCAGCCTTGTGTGGCTGCGGGAGCAGATCGTCCACGGTGGCGCCCCCCAGTGGCTGGAGCAGAATCAGCAGCAGCCTCATAACATGGCAGGGCCGGCCAATGAGGTGTGTTTATTTTTACCTGTCAGCCGCACACCCAGATTCTACAGGCTGCAAACTGAGGGATCGTTAAACTTGGAGCTAATCGCAAGTTTATTGACTGCTGTTGGTGTTATAACCACAGGGGGGCGATGTTCACATTCATCATATCATCGAATTATATTCTAATTATTTGTATGACTGCTGTGCTCTAGCTGTGACACTGGTATCATCCTCACTGTGGTTATGCTGCCTCAGGCCCCCGGTGCCGAGCACAGACCGGCCGAGAACCAGCCCGCCCAGGCGCCTGTTGATCCCCCGGCCGAGAACGTGGCGGCTGCCGAGGTCCCAGCGGCCCCCGACGTCCCGGGGGACCCCGCAGAGGAGCTGGAAGCGGATGATGAAGTCGAAGCAGCAGCGGAGGACGCCGCTGACGGCAACAACGGCGCACAAGGTACTCTGTCCAGAGGGTTGTGGCTTCAAATCCCGCAGTTGGCAGAGTGATTTTACTGTTCGGCCCATGTTAATGGGCCTTGACCCCAGCTGCTCCTGGTGCACCGGCTGGCCCTGAGCTGTGCTCTTTAGATTCTTTGGAAAAAAGTGTCTGCACAGTAAATAAACATTAGGACTGTGAATCGATTAAACCAATTAATTGCACAGTTTTCTGTGATTAATTGCGATGAATGTAACTGAACGTTTTGATTTTAGCTTTGAATTCTGGAATTCTGTGAAAGGGTCGCCACTGATGCTCTAGCATTCTTTACAGTCAGGATGGAATGTGTTGACACAACCAAAGAAATGAAAGGTGTTATGACTTTACACATTACCACTAACGCATTAACTTTGACAGCCCTGATAAATATATTATTAAACTCAGCTTTAATGGGCCAGGTGGCACATCAGAGCAGTGGGTGTGAGAGCCGGGGGCCATTGAATATCTGCAGTGTCTCAGTGCGTGTGTGAGCCAGGGGCTGTTGTTCACTGCAAATGACAGTTAGAGGTCTGCCGTGTCTCTCCTTGCAGACGACATGAACTGGAATGCACTGGAGTGGGACAGGGCGGCTGAGGAGCTGACGTGGGAGAGGGTGAGTGGTTCGGAGCCCGTCCTGCGTATTACCCGACCTGGTACCTGAGCGACTCTAAAGTGTAACTCTGTCTCCGTGTTACAGATGTTGGGACTGGATGGGTCTTTGGTCTTCCTGGTATGTACTGTTTGAGTCTCGGGGGTGTTGACTGGTAGAGCAGTGATTTTTTTTTCATGCTGTATGGGGATGATTTGTGGCTCAGGGTTAGGATGCAGTGCCTGTAATCAGAAGGTCACAGGTTCAGATCCCTAGCTCGGCAGAGTGATCTCACCATGGGGTCGCAGGGTAAGGCCCATAACCCACAGTCGGGCTGTGAAAGAGCCCTGCACATGTTTGGCTCTCCCTTCATTTAACACACCTGATTCAGGTTCTTGTGCTAATTACCACACAGCACTCGAGCTGAATCATTTGTGGTGGAACAGGGAAAGAATTAAGCTACACTATACAATGTACATTGTTTTGGATAAATGAGATGTAATGTGGAGATATGGTGCCGTGCTTTGCAGGAGCACGTCTTCTGGGTGGTGTCCCTGAACACGCTCTTCATCCTGGTGTTCGGTACGTCACTCTCTCCCTGCCCCCCGCTCTTGCCTGTGCTTTGTGATGCCGTCGACACGGTAACTCGAATCGGGGCCCTCCTGTCTTTCAGCTTTCTGCCCCTATCACATCGGCCACTTCTCCGTGGTGGGACTGGGATTCGAGGACTACGTGAGTAACCCTTTGTGGACCCACGCCTTTCCGTCTCCCTGATAATGCTCTGAGCGCTTCCACAGCTACATGCCCGTACCTCTTAAGGTAAAAGTCCAGCTTGCAGCGCAGTCAGAAGCCTCTTTGCCCTCTCTTCAGAGCTGAGGGAGCTGCAGGGAAATGTTTTCTGGTTCCACCTCCATCCCCCTAGCAGTGAACCTCTGAAATGCCGTAGGCGGTGATCTTCAGGGTCCTGCTCTTGTGTTTCTAGGTGAAAGCCTCGCACTTCGAAGGCCTGATCACCACCATCGTGGGCTACGTCCTCCTGGCCGTCACCTTGATCGTCTGCCACGTATCCTTTCCTGTCCCTGGCCTAGCAGGTACGCTGACAATTCACACAGCTGATACAGTGGGCGTCACCCGGGGCGACCGGGTAATCCTGCCGGTACGGTGGGCGTCACCCGGGGCGACCTGGTAATCCTGCCGGTACGGTGGGCATCACCCGGGGCGACTGGGTAATCCTGCCGGTACAGTGGGCATCACCCTGGGCGACCGGGTAATCCTGCCGGTACGGTGGGCGTCACCCAGGGTGACCGGGTAATCCATAGCAGGGGGGACACTGAGCTACTTCAGGTTTTACAGAGGTTCCTGCACTCGGCTAAATAGTTCAGTTTTTCTTGTGCTTCGACTGGTTTGTTTCCTTGATTGAAAGAAACATGCAGCTGTTTCACATTAACATTAGCGACATATGGATGATCATAAGAAACTGGCCAATCGGCACACAGTGAGAACTCAGGGCTTAAGTGAAACTCAGGTCCATTTGATTGAAATGGTGTCCCTCTGATATGGGTTATCTGGTCACCCAAGTATTGTCTGACTCTTGTATCTTGTATTTGGCTCTTGTATCTGATGAATGGATGGATGGATGGATGGATCTTTTCTCCTGAACGGGCAGCTTTCCCCGTGTGGTTGTCGTGCTCCTTAACAGCCAAACACAGGGCCTGGCTGCGGTTGTGCGCTTCCAGCGATCCCGCCGGTTGCTGGGGGTGTGTTATATCGTGGTGAAGGTGAGCGTTAATCCGACGTGCATTCTCTCTAATTCCATGGTTATGTTACGCACTGACTTTGTATTCCTGATGTCGTGGAGACGGAATTTTAAATATCCCTTTTTATGTTTTTGTGTCGACGTGCCTTAAGTGTGTATTCTCTCCAGTTTACCGTCTTCCCTCTATTTTAATGAATAACACTGTAGACAGTATGTTTTAGATGAGCTCGTCCTGTTAGACTCTGATCAGCAGCTTCCGCTTCAGGTCTCCTTGCTGGTCGTCGTGGAGATTGGCGTCTTCCCGCTCATCTGCGGGTGGTGGCTGGACATCTGCTCCCTGGTAGGATTTCGTGGAGCCCCTGCGAGGCCCCGGCCCTCCAGAAAGAGCTCGCGCTGATGCCCTTGCGTCACCCTTTTGCAGGAGATGTTCGCCGCCTCTCTGAAGGACAGAGAGATGAGCTTCACCTCTGCCCCTGGGACGACCATGTTCCTGCACTGGCTCGTTGGCATGGTCTACGTCTTCTACTTCGCATCTTTTATTCTCTTACTGCGAGAGGTACGCTATTCCGCCGGCTCCTGTGTTCGCATGTAAGCCATTGCATCTCTTACTGGCGTTCTAACATGCTAAACATTTGTTATTGTTTTTTAATGATTATTTTACTCTAGCTCCAACCCCGGATGACTGACTTAAAATGAGTTCTCTTATTTAATGCCTGCTCTTGGAGCACGCGTGTCGTTCCATAAGAGATCACACTGTGTCTGACTTTGTCGTTCCGTGAGAGGTCACGCGCTTTCTGACCTTTGCTCCTCCCTGGGGGGTCACGCGCTGTCTGACCTTGCCGCTCCCTGGGGGCTCATGCGCTGTCTGACCTTGTCCCAGGTGCTGCGCCCTGGCGTCCTGTGGTTTCTGAGAAACCTGAACGATCCTGATTTTAACCCGGTGCAGGAAATGATCCACCTGCCAATATACAGACACCTGCGCAGATTCATTTTATCAGTGGTGAGTGACGCGCTGCAGTGCCTGATTCTCTCTCTCTCCCTCTACCTGTGGCGATTTAAGAGCCGTCTTTGTGTGGGTCTCCTCTCTCACTGCAGGTCGTGTTTGGGTCCATCGTCCTTCTGATGTTGTGGCTTCCCATTCGAATAATCAAGCAGGTTTTGCCGAGCTTTCTGCCGTACAACGTGATGCTCTACAGGTGTGTCTGGGCCTTCTCTGTCTCTGCCTGGTGGGAGATGTTATATATTCACTAAGTGTGCGTGTTGAGTCACGGGATGCAGGCTTTTGTCACTGTTAGGTGAGTCCGCTGTCACGATGGCCAGTGGCTGCATAAATCCATTCCATTCTCCTCGGTTCCCATTCTTTGTCATGTATCCTAAAAATAATGGTATCCATTTGAAAACTGAACACCCACACTGGCTCTCCATGGATCAGATTCGCTAAACCTGGCCTAGACGGCCCATTGTTTTTGGTTCAGTGCATTAAGGCGTGATGCCTGACCAATCTGACCGCTTCTGTAGCATTGTCGTCCTGATGAGTCGAGGGGCAGACTGGCCAGTGAGAAAGCAGCGCTTAAAACGGATTGGCTGGCATTCAGACGGACAGTGTTATTGGTGACTGAGGAGGACGTGACTGTCCCATGTGGCCGTTGTGTCAGGTCATGTGTACGAGCCCCTTAATGCTGATTGGTGGCTTCCTGCCCCGCCCCCACAGCGACGCCCCCGTCAGTGAGCTGTCCCTGGAGCTGCTGCTGCTGCAGGTGGTGCTTCCCGCGCTGCTGGAGCAGGGCCACACACGCCAGTGGCTGAAGGGCCTGGTGCGCGCCTGGACCGTCACCGCCGGATACCTGCTGTGAGCCATCCGCTGCCGCTCCGCGCCGTCACCCGGGCAACAGCCCTTAGCGGGAATCCCCACGAGAGCGACCTCTGATACGGGGCCCCTCTGGGAGGCAGGAAACGGGCCACGGCCACACATGGCCTCGTCGGCCGAATCCTCTCTCCAGGCTCCCCCGTGCTCAGACGTCGCATTTTAGGCTAATTAACCTCTTAGATTCTGTGCTTTACTGCTGGTGTGGGTGTCACCATCATCGTAATTATTTTATTTTGTTCGTTTGAGCAAAGTTTAAAGTTCACCTCCCGCTGCCGCACAGGGACCTGCACTCCTACCTCCTAGGAGATCAGGAGGAGAATGAGAACAACGGGAACCAGCAGGCCCGTAACAACAACGCCGCCGCCCCGGTGGTGGGTGAGGGACTGCACGCCGCCCACCAGGCCATCCTGCAGCAGGGCGGCCCCGTCGGCTTCCAGCCCTACCACCGGCCCATCCGCTTCCCCTTCAGGGTAAAGGCTCCCCTGCTGCGCTTTAGACCCGCACCGTCGTTCGTGGCCGTGGTACTGGCATCAATTCGGCGAGGGAGGGCAGTTTTGATTGGTCTTGGGATAATTAGAGACAGCCAATCAGAAATTTGTCAGCAGCAAACAGATCGTCAGTCATGTCGCGGTCAGAGAAGCCTTGATGCGCGACTTAACAGCGGTCTGTCCTCTGGATTGATGCGCGACTTAATGGCGGTCTGTCCTCTGGCTTGATGCGCGACTTAACGGCGTTTTGTCCTCTGCAGATTGTCCTGCTCATCTTCTTCATGTGTCTGACTCTGCTGCTGGCGAGTCTGCTCTGCCTCACGTTGCCCGGTGAGTCCCAGGCCCACTCCATAGCTGCGGCCTACCCAGTTTACCCAGTTCGAGTTTAACCTGCTTACGTGGCTTGATATTGGGATATTAGCCATCAGGTTACAAGCTTGTGGTCGTTACCGCTACGCTTTCGCCCGTCTCCCCCTCGACAGTGTTTACGGGCCGCTGGCTGATGTCATTCTGGACGGGAAGCGCGAAGATCCACGAGCTGTACACGGCGGCGTGCGGCCTGTACGTGTGCTGGCTGAGCGTGCGAGCCATCACAGTCATGCTGGCCTGGATGCCCCAGGGCCGCAGGGTCATCCTGCTCAAGGTGCACGAATGGATGCTCATGGTAAGCGGCTGGCCGGAGCGAGCGACTGCCAGCAAACACAATTGTGCGGCCGGGAGCTGGGGCTCCCTGAGGACCAGATTGGGGAAACGCTGCTCTAGGGTCCAACAGCAGCGACCATCCCAGGGCTTGTTAGCTGCCCTTTCGTCGGCCGTCTCTGGCTGGACTATTGTGGCTGCTATAGGTTCACTGTACTCCTGTCTTAGCGTGTGATGTACGTTACAACCTCCCGCCACGTGCAGATCATCAAGACGCTGGTGGTCGCCGCCCTGCTGGCCGGGGTTATCCCCCTGCTGCTGGGGCTGTTGTTTGAGCTGGTCATCGTGGCCCCCCTCCGCGTCCCCTTGGATCAGACGCCTCTCTTCTACCCCTGGCAGGTAGGACGATCTACACATTGAGAGGGGGGGTAGCATATTTTCATCTCTGTAGCCTGTTATGGCTTTACTTCGTGTCGCGCTCCCTCCTAAGTGTACAGACGTATTATAATCGATGAGATGCGCAGGTTGAGACTGGGCAGCCTCTCACTGTGCTAACCGCCGGCTTCTCTCAGTGAAGCTCACCATCTGCCCTGTGTTCGCTGCAGGACTGGGCCCTCGGAGTTCTGCACGCCAAAATCATAGCCGCCATCACTCTCATGGGTCCTCAGTGGTGGCTCAAGACTGTGATCGAGCAGGTGTGTTGCAGCTCACGCCCTCCTCCCCGCAGTTCTGGTCATTTCGTTCCTCTCTGCTGTTCCTCAGCGCTAATTGCGCCGCCGTGTCGTGGCCCCCCCGTCTCCCCAGGTGTACGCTAACGGGATTCGCAACATCGACCTGCATTTCATCATCCGCAAACTGGCTGCCCCCGTCATCGCTGTCCTGCTCCTGTCCCTCTGCGTGCCCTACGTCATCGCCGCTGGGATTGTCCCCGCTGTCGGTCCGCCGCCCAGGCGGGGGGGGGGGGGGGGGGGG
>JABFEB020000079.1:197561-210395 GCA_019775895.2 Stomatorhinus ivindoensis | reverse complement strand
CTCAGCACAGCTTTGACGCTGCCTCACATGTGCCTCCACCCTCAGCACAGCTGTGAGACTGCATGGACTGCCCTCATTTCCCTACCCGAGTCTGATGACATCCCCCTGACACCAGACCATGAGATCATATCTAGTACCATCACATTCCAGCCGTGACAAAGGCCATCAGTAGTGGCCCTGTTCTCTTTCAATTCTTGGAAATCAAATTATATACAGGACAAAGACATTCCCAACAAAAACTAATGGGGAATTAGAACTTGCTTAGAGCTGTCTACAATGGATTCCTGAAGTAATCATCTACCCCTGGAATAATACTGCACAGCCAGTATTCCAGTGCTGATGAGCACACAGAGGCAGTTCACAGCTTCACAATTTATCCTGACTAAAACCTGCACATCTCTCCACCCTCTCCATTAATCTCTGCATTTTAGTAACTGCTCATCCAATTGGAAAAACAGTGATCTAGGAGCTGTACTGTACTGGAAAGCAGTGAAGCAGGCAGGTGGTCATGCATGTACACGCAGACACACACACATGCCGTCTTATGGACATACTGCAATGTAGATCATAATGTCTTCAAGGTCAAATTGAACCTGCATGCCTTTTAGCCGTTACTTTTACCGGAGAATCACTAACGGAGTGTGACGTCCACTACTCTACAATCCCATCACTTCTGATGCAATAATGTGAAAGCCAGGTGACCTCAGTGAAACGCACTGTCTGTTATGGGTCATAAGGATACATACTGAGAATGTGCTAAGGCTCACTTTCTTAGCGGAACCGAGCGAGTAAAAGGCTCACCTGAAAACTGAATATCAATTAGTAATGAGCCTATTTGTGGAAAACTGTTTCAAAGGGGAATTGCAAATAAAACAAAAAAAAAAAAAACAACCTCAGTGAGGTTTCCATAAAATGTGTGTCTGCCCTTTAAATGAAGTGCTATGCAGCTTATGTTTTATAGGAGAATAAGGGAGGCGGACGTCCTCAGAAGTCTTAACAGCGGGGGAACGGGGACCAGAAGACCCCTGCCCACCCTCACCCGAAATCAAAGTAGCTCTGGGTCTATTTTAAACATTCATTATGGTTTTCATCACAGGCAAATAAGACAAGGTGATTGTCAAGCACCAGCCAAGTTCGGTTGCAGAGGTCTGGAGGTCCATAGGAATTTATCGTCTTGATGCTGGAACACAAGCCAGACAAGAAGTGAGAAATGTGTACAAGACCCCTGACAGACAGACTGTGAGCAGGCCAGCAGTGATGCCCTGCAGTGGAGAGACGCAAGACCCCTGACAGACAGACTGTGAGCAGGCCAGCAGTGATGCCCTGCAGTGGGGAGATAGACGGTGTGACATTTCCCTTAGCATTGACTGTGAGATGGGTGTGAATCTGGAGCCGTGTGGATTTTACAATAGGAGCTGCTGGTGGACCTTTTAAGCAGAAATACACAGAGTGAGACCATCCAACCACACACAAGGAGGAGGCCATCAAGCCCAAAGCATGTGTTTTACTTACGTTTATTCCTTCATCTATACTGACTTACATTAGAGGGAAGGGTTACACTTTACGTGTGCTCCATGGGATTTGAACCCATGAGCATCGTATTGTTAACGGATTCTAATGAATATAGCTTCAAATGACATGCATTTGAATTGTGTTCAGTCAAATAAAATATGAATTTGTTCACCTAACAATCACCCACATACCACATTACCAAAATGATGATTTTTTCCAGCTCTGATATTTTGATTATATACATGGAGACTATAATATACATGCATAATATATACAATGGAATCCACTTATAGTGATCACATCTGTCTTGGTGAAATTGGTCACTATAAGCGGATCGTTTTAACCGATTTTTTTTCTTTATGTCTCTGCCAGATTACCAGCTAATTGACATTTGGATATTTATTACATGAATATAATAGACCGGACAGCGTCGCTATTTACATAATTTTATTTACTCTTTCAAAATACGGTACAGCTGTTTCAAAGGCTTTCCAAATTACAGTACTGTACAAATTAAATTACTGAACTATGTATAATTAAAACACGCTGTAATGCAGTAGCGCCTGCGGCATCTGCTCGTCCCAGCATGCTTCGCGAGCGCATGTAGCCCCGTGTGTGTCTTGTGTATGTATAACCCTTGCTTGTATTCTTTAGTGCAGGGGTCACCAACCTTTGTGATACTGAGAGCAACTTCACAGGTACTGAGCGATACGAAGGGCAACCAGTTTGATACACTAGCTCTTCTTAAATAACAAATTTGCTCAGTATAATAAACATGTTTAAAATGCTTGTAAAATAGATATGATCACATCTATATAAATGCAAATGTAATTAAAGAAGAATACCAACAGGATACAATTCAATTTTAGACGCTGTTCACTGGTGAGTTGTGCTATTTTTAGAACAGGTCCGCGGGCGACTCGTGGTCCTTGGGGACATCCTGGTGCCCGGGGGCACCATGTTGGTGACTTCTGCTTTAGTGTATTTTCCTTTTGTGCTGAGTATTCGGTTGTGTTCCTTTAATTATGGTTGTACTCGGTTCTTGCCTGATCCTCGCGTATCTTAGCCATTGTATAAATCCCCGCCGCATGGGTGCCTTATTACTTGTAACTTCCCTGTTCTCCGCTGCTTGTGCGGTCCCTTTAAGGAGTAACATGAAGAACAACTTCGTGTCAGTCCGCTTATCATCGTTTTCATTCGCTGCCGTCGCGATTCCTCGGTCTGTTCGGCGCTCCAATACGGTGCAATATTGTGATAAAATGTAGCTCGTTATAGTTTCGCTGCTGCATCTCGGTGGCTCGTTTTTGACAGTTTATCACAAGCTTCCATTAGTCTATATTTGTCATTGAGATAAAATTACGTTCTTTTTTCTGTCGTGTTTTCTGTGCACGCAGCATTAGCCTCAGGTAGCTATATATGTAAAACCAAAATGAACACGGAATCATTCTGTCCCAAGCTTTTTGATTTATATAAGCAGTTGATCACATCACTATAACCGTGATCACTTTAAGCAGGTTCCGCTGTATTTTCTGTATATAACTATATCTTGATGGTGGGTAAAACTCTTGCCTCACACCTCTGGGACCAGGGTTAGAATCTCCGCCCGGGCTCCATGTGTGGAGCTTGCATCATGTTCTCGCTGTGTCATTGTGGGGTTTAGTCCCACCCTCCCATCCAAAAACAAGGTAAGGTTAACTGGAGTTGCCGAGTTGGCTGTAGGTGTGCATGTGTGAGTTTGTCCTGCGAAAGGTTCATCCCCCCCATCTTAGGTTGATCCCTGCCTTGCTTCGGACTCCCTGTGACCCTGAACAGGATAAGTTGTTACAGAAGATGGAAGGTTAGATGGACCACGTTTTAGATAATGGGTAAACTCGCATTCAGCTCACCTACAAGCAAACACACGAGTGGAATAGGTCACAATAGCAGTTCAAAATCTCAGTTTTAGTAATTGCTAGACATATATAAAAAGGTAAAAAAAAAAATAACATTATAAAACATATGTCAAAAACACTGATCAAAAAGTCCACCTGAGTGAATTTGGTACTGCATGCATGTGCACATGTGGTATAGGCAGTAATACTGGTTTAAAGAGCCTTAAATGAAGCCACTTCTCTGCTTTAAGTCCAGGAGCCTGTAGATAAAGTTTTACCATTTCAGCTATGATTAGAAAATGGAGCCGAGTGCCGGAGTCAAAATTATTTTGGAGAGTAAAATGGTGATTGAAATGCCTTTGTAGAATTTTTATCGGATTTCTTTAAATTGACTTTTTTGTCCAGTAAAAATAGGTGAAAAACGAACACAAAAGATCGATCTGTCGCGATGACCGGGCAGGAAATGAGGTCGGCGCAGTGTCCATTTTCCAGGCTTTGCAAACGGTGTGTCAGAAAAGCAACTCAAGGCGCCCCCTGCGCCCCCCCCCACGCTCAATAAGCCAGCAGGCCACAGTGCACAAACTGCAAAGGTAATTTCAGTGTCAGAGAGAGCCAAACAAATATGTTAATGTAGATGTGTGTGTATATATATATATATAGTGTGTGTAATAGGTTTTGCAGGTCTCCACAAAGATCTGTGAATGCAATCAAAAAAATAAAAATGCCAAAAGTCTTGTATTTTGCTTGGTTTGCTTGGTCGTCGTGTTGGGATTAGAGTTTTCCCATAGAAATTAATGGCAAGTCCCCAGAAAGATATGATTATAATCCTTGTGTGTACATGTGTGTGCAAGTGTGTTTGTGTGTTTACGGTTTTCAGCACGGGAGAAATCTGCCTACTCGTTTCATCGCTTACCTTCTCTCTTAATTCACCACTTAACTCATTCTAGTGTTTATGATGCTGAGATCACATTTTTGAATGTAAATATACACCATTTTATAGCGTCATTTAAGCACTCTGCCTAAAGCGACAGCCCTCCTGCATTAGCTAACAACCCTGGCCGTGAGGGTTTCGGCAGGCCTCCTGCATTAGCATAGACCCTGGCCGTGTGGGTTTCAGCAGGCCTCCCGCATTAGCATAGACCCTAGCCTTGTCTGCTTCTGCAGGCCTCCCGCATTAACTCACGACCCTGGTGATATGGGTTTCGGCAGGCCTCCCGCATTAGCTAACGACTCTGGCTGTGTGGGTTTCGGCAGGCCTCCCGCATTAGCTAACGACTCTGGCCGTGTGGGTTTCGCAGGCCTCCTGCATTAGCTAACGACCCTGGCCATGTAGGCTTCGCATCAGTCCGTCTCCGCTCTGTGACTCCAGCAACTTCTCAGTCTCATTTTGACAGCAGGCGTTGGGTGGGGGTCTCGGGCCGGAGAGGTGATGAGTGCGACTGAACCTGAGAAATAATGGTCTTCATTCAGGGAGGGGAGGGTCAGGTTTGAGTCTGCAGATACAACCCATCAACAAAATCAGGTCGGCACCATAGGGCAAGAGAGATTCATCTTTCTCTTTGGAAACTCGCCGACTTCCCCTCACACATGCAAACACACACTTTCTCCTTGGACTCTCAGTCTAATGTGGCTCACAGATCCCTTACCCGATACATGTTCAGAAATCTATTATAAATACAATAGTAGCACATACATCCAGATATGTAGAGAATCTGACAGTGCCTTTGGTAAAAAAAGGCTGAAAAGGCCTGTTGATCATTTTTATGTCACAGACAGGGTATATTTAAAAAAGCAGGCCGGCTTGACCATTTTCAGGGCTTTAAGCGAGGTCTGATTAACCTGGTTGTCATTTGTTATCTTCCTTCCGATTCTGACAAGCCGGCCAGATGAGGTCGCCGGCCAGTCCTATAAAAAAAAAGATTTCTGTATTTTATTTTATTACACTATTAATGTTCCACATGAAATCAGAAAGTCAGTGCTACATTAGTTATATTTAGTAGCAGAGACCAAATCAGGGACTTGATTGATATTCAATTTCTGAAATGAAAGCAAACTGCTTATTACATTTTCCATCCATCCACCTTCTAACCCGTCATCCAGTACACGGTTATGGGGCGGACTGGAGCACGTGGGCACTGGGAAGGGGTTCCCTGTGGACGGGATGCAAGTCCATCACAGGACACACGCATACATACAAAGACTCGGATGCACCCCTTCACATTCGCGAGGATTAGCGGAGGAAGATCCCCGCCGGTGTGAAAATGTGCAGATAACGTTTGGGTCCAATTTTAAAAATGCAAAATTAGCGAAACCGAAACGTTTAAAGGTTACCGCGAGAAACGCCCGATTCCGCGATGACTGAGATGGCTAAATGCGCGATTGCGGCCGGCTGCCCAGACAAAGATGTGCGTTAATTGTTCCCAAGACAAGATGCGTAGATTCTACACTTCTTTTTTGTTTGATCAAAAATAACTTTAATACTTAAGATGTAGCACGTACTTACACTAACAGATTAAATAACACCAATATTTACTGTATATATTATATGGTTTTATGTGATCAAATCATTTCAAAATTATGTATTTTTGACTTGCGCATCATCTGCAACTTTCTGCAGGGAGTTTGTTCCTTTCCTCTGCTGTCGTGCTGCTTTCCTCCTTTCATTTTATCTTTCTTTGTCATCCCTTTCCACCACCATCTAAAACTATTAGGGTAACTGTGTTAAAGGTGCTATATAAAATATACCCGTGGGAACTGTACTTATCTGTGGGGTTTGTGTGTCTGGAAAGGAAGCAAGTCTGCTCAAGCGATGAGTCAAAATTCAAAATGTTGGGGTCAGAATATGAGCTCTGCATGTGGCCAAGAGGGGGGGGGGGTGTCATGGTCTGGGCTGGATTTGCCAGAGATGGAGCTGCTTATCTTCCCCTAACCCATGGCAGTCTGCACCGGCATGGCCATCAGCACGGAATAACATAGCTCAGTGGTGAGCCAATCTGCCACGGCTGACGGGGCAAAACATTGCACCTCAAATTTGTGTAAGATCTCTCTGGAGAAAAGGTGAAGGAAACTCTATCTAATGATCTAACAGAATTTATATGCACCAAACCATTTTTGAAGTTATGAAACTGCTGGCATTTTTGCAGAATCCAAGATTTGCAGACAATTTTACTGACCTGTGCTTTACTGCTCCCCATAATTTCTATATTGCAATATGGTTTTTATTATCATATTTACAGAAAGGTTTATTATCTAAAATAATAGGTACAGCTTTTAGAAAGTCTAGTAAAATTTGACTTGCACTGTGATTCATATGTATATTGCATGGAGGTGACCTTTATTAATGGTCACAGAACTGTTTCAGTGACAGATTACATTATCTAGTCATTTATACGGTGGATTGATTTACGATCCATGCCTGGGCCTGTACGGCTGCACAAAAGCCTCTCTTCAGGGGTCAAACGTATCCTACTGCCTTTCGCTTTTCTGTTGTGGGGTGCCTACCTGAAGGATTCTGGGTATCCTGGATTACACCAATGGGATTTACCTCCATGAGCACCAGGTTGGGTGTCTAAGGATTAAGCGGGTCGGAATTAGCGTCATCACAAAAACCTGCGGACGTCTGTCCCTCACTCAGCAGGTTCCGGCGCAGGCGGGCTGAAGTGCTGCTCGTGCCGTAAGCGCTACCCTCCAAGGTATTACCTGCAAGCCTCAGATAAGCTTTCACAAACTTTTACATTTTTGTTCAGAGTCAGAGGCCCGGGATAATTTTCACCAACAAAACAGCATTTAATGAACTTTAACAGTAACCTTCGATATAGACAATATATGACAAAAATGGGAACTTTGTAATGACTGCTGATCGTTTCAACTCTGTGTCATGGAGGGATTATGATGATTTATGTTTGGACGAAATTTGGTGGTTCTATATTGTATTTTTACATGTTAAGAAACGTATGTAGACGATCTTCATTACTAAGACGCATCATCGTCTGAGACCGGTCTGGGTCTGGGTCCGCATCGTAACCGCGGCCCGCAGTCTGTGAACCCCTGCATCAGATACTAGCGGAATGGCTCTTTCACGGTGCACCGCTCTCGCTACCTGATCTTTGCGTTGTGACGCTACCGCTAATACACAAAAACACTGCAGGCTCATATCGCAGTGTCTCACATTGCTGACAGGAGCCGTTTTCGTTTCACTTACTTAGCCTACGAAAACACAGTAATCGATCCACGTGCCTCACAGCGTTACTTTCAATATTTTATTAATAAGTGTCTGTTAGTTCAGGCACACTAACTTAATGCCACAGAGAATCAAAACACAAACCACTGCGCACGGGTTATTGTATAACTTGCTGTGTTAGGCCAAATTTTATTAATGGTAAAATAAATTTTCTAGAGAGTCTTTAACACATGCCATATCTATGATGAGGCAAATTTCCGGAAATTATTTCAGAAGTAACTATCTTTATCTTTTACTTGCTTGACTGTTATAAACCTATTAATTATATTCCTGAGAAATACCCCTTCCGATTGCCCTTGAGAACAGACCCATCGAACGGACAGTTACACGAGATTTAGTATCTGTAGTGTCACACAGACCCAGGTTCAACCGCCCAGTACCTGATGCAACACTGAGGAAACAGATATTTTTGGAACTGAGCGCTTTGGCGATCTCTGTAACGACTGCGAGCTTTGCGATGCCCCAGGGGAATACCTTTCAGTGTCACTGTCTTGCTGAGCTCCCAGGGCATTCTAATCAGCCTCCTGCTAGCTGTCATCGCCGAGGTTGTGGCGTGTTCTGGGGTCAAGGCCCGCCGCGGGACACGCGCTTGCAGTTAATCGCTCGGTGGCTGGTTGCATCGTAGGCATCGCTTTAGACCCGTCGCTTTAAAAGTTTAAAAACACACTGGACGTATTTCAGAGACACTCGGAATTGACGTGGGGTACTCCTACAAAACAAGCTACAACAGAAGACGACCCCTAACACGTCAGGGAATACTGGGACCTGGCGATATTGTTCCCGGTGCCTTACAGACGAGTCGCTGCACAGGGCCATCCATGCAGTGCGTGTTCGTTAACGTTTCTGGACCACACACAGTGGAGTCTCACATATAAAGGCGATCCTATAAATACAAACCGCCTTATACACGCACAGACCGTGAACCTGCTTCAGGAGCCTCACGTTTAAGTAAAGAGTGACAGAATCCGTTTGATATTAGAGCATCAGGAATGTCTTGTGAACTACGGGACGTTAGGACCTCCCAGTAATAATGTAGGCCTACTCTGCATAAATAGTCCTGAATGCCACAGTATGACTGATGGCAGCTGAACTACCATGTGCTTAAATACAGACGGGACGGGGGGGGAGTCTCAACATCCGCTTAAGGAGGAAAATAATGAAGACCTGTTAAATTTCTGCACAAGTCCTTCTACGGGGGTGCAGCGTCCCTCCTACGCCACAGTACACGGAGCCTGAATAGGCTTACAGGTGATAAACTCTCAAGACACAAAGGCGGGTAAGAGGCTGCTATTTCACTTAAGTGTGCTTAAGCCAGGGGCTGACCACAGAGCGGCTTACTGTCACGCGGCTGCCGGCGTGTCCCCACGTTGGCTGCCTTTTTTAAGGTTTCTGAAGCAGCCACACTGCTGACTCACTTAGACACACGTGCGGGCGCCGCAGACCCCGCTGGCGGTACAGCCGTGAACAGCTGCAGAAACTGGTCATGTACCATAAACTATAGTGAGAAGAAAAAATGCTAATCTGTAATAGAACTATACCAGATACTAAAATATGTCATTTTGCAAACCGTAAAAACAGCCTTTGACAGACATTTAGAAGCTTAGCTGAGACCGAGCTTGTAAATTTTGTACTAAAACTGTTTGTTTCCATTGGTATCCCACGTACAGACTTGTGCTCTCCAAATTAACCTAGGGCTACATCTACAACCATACATCATACCACACCCTGGGAGAGGTGTTAATCGCTTTCTTGATTAAGTTACATGCCTCTGAATTCGGCCCTCTCCGCATTAATTCTGATTAATTAATTCTGAAGACATTACACTTGCTTATATCACGCTTGTTTGTTCTTCTGCAACCAATAACAACCCAGCTCCCGACAGAATACGAGTTTGACGAGTCATCTCCAGAGTCAAAAATACACTTTAAGTAATTGGTCACACAATCCTCAACACAACCAAAAATCAAAACGCAAAATGACAAGTCACGTGAGCAGCACTATGCGGAGCGAAGAGAGAGAGACCTAAACTGATTAGCGGCTGGTTCGTCAAAGTGCTTTTTCTTCTTTTGCCAACAGCAACGCGGCGGCTTTGTTGTTAATGTTGCACATAAAGTAAACTTTTATGTCTGGAAAGCTTTCTTGTCACGTTATTTCTGCATGTTTTTTTTTACTCCTGAAATGTCAATAATTGTTACTTGTGCATTATTATGCAAGAAGTCACCCGTGGGGCACTTGAAAATGATCTTCGCGTGTATAATTTTGTGAATATCCGTTTAGGCCTAATTAGTTCATATGATTCAAATGTGTGTTAAAATTGCATTTTTTTCTGCAGACTTTGTCTCTGAGAAATTTGGGATAAAAATGTGCCCAGAATGTGAAGGAGGAGAAAGTGCCGTATTGCCCGCGCAGTGGATCTTTACCTAAGGGTTAAATGGCTGTGACAAGGGACGATCGAGATGGAGGGGTCTCCTCTTCCGTGAAGATAACTCAAGTGCAGCAGAAGGGTGAGGGCTCGGAGGCCGAGGCCGCCCAGGAGCAGAAGAGCGCCGAGGAGCCCGCTTCGGAGGGGGAATCCCTCGGCCTCGGCGATGCAGATAAAGACGATGACGATGATGACGACGACGATGTCTATCAGGAGTTTGAGGAGTATGAAGATTTCTCCGAGTTCCCCGACAGCAGGAGCATCGCCTCAGATGACTCCTTTTACCCACCTGATAACTCGATCGGGCTGCCGCGATCGCCGTCTCCGGAGCCCATCTCCTTCTTCCGTGCATGCTGCACTAATAACACCGTCATCGTGCGGATCATGATCAGACAAGGGCTGACGGAGGAAGAGGTCCGGGAGACTGATCGCAACAGCAGGGTGAGCTCCAGTTATAGAAATGTTTTAAAGTTTTGCCGTCATAAAAAACTTAGTGCGGCGTCGCAGAGCTGCCTTGTTTTAATAATTAAATTAACGGGCTTTATGTGACAGCCGCTCTCCCAGCTTCACACCGTCAAGAAAAAACGACTATTTATAAGGCCAAATAGCCTATCCGTGTTTTTCTGTTTTGACACTACCACGCAGCTTAATTACAATAAAAATACATGGACATTTATTGCAAGTAATTAAATTAAATTAAATTACAAACAATACTTATAATGGTCCGAATTTTCCCAGCAAACTTGAATAGGGAGTGTTACATATGTAGACTGTATATTTGGCCTAGTTTTGTGTTTTCTTCTTATTTATCTTAGATTCCGAACTTTGTTTTGTCAAGTGCGGTATTTATTACTTAGAACAAAAATGGATTAAATGAATTACTTATTGAATAATTTGTTGTAGAAATATGTAATACATTCATCGTTTTATATAAGGGAAAGTGAGCCACTGGTGACTGAACATCAACATGGATGTGTCAATCAAATCTGTTAAAGCGTGTGGTTTTGACCGCTTATTTTTTATTCAGTTTGTTCACTCATAGTTAGAAAACCTCCGCTGTCCCATTCCAGACGACATCACTCTTCCCGTTTACAATGTGGCAGCGACGCAGACTCGTCCCATTACAGGCTGCTAGCATAGCCCTGTCTGCTTTGTTAAATAATTAAATTGGTCTATGTCTTCCAGTGGATCCTTTTGAATTAATGATTTAAAAGGCAGACTTAGAGACCGGCAGTGCAGCGCCGCTCTGCAGCGCGTCCCCGACGGTGCGCGCTCTGGGTCCCTGCCATTGTGTCCCGGCAGCGCAGCGCCGCCCTCCAGCGCGTCCCCGCCATCTCCGCGCTCACGTCTTTCAGCGGTTTTCTTACGTGGTGCTCCTATATTTAGCCGCTGATGATCTGGAAACTCGCAGGAGCGATAAACTACGCAGCCTTCCGGCGTGTATCAATGTGAGAGGCAGGAAGCTCGTTTTACTCGTATAGTCTCACCTTAACTCTTTCTTCACCTTGAACAAGCCGCACTTTATTTATATAGTTGTTAATCAACGTCAGTATCTTAAGACATAAGTGGCCAGTTTCCCAGTCAAGGATTAAGCCTAAGCCTAGACTAGCTTTGAGTTACAATGGTGAATCTCCATTGAAACAGCAATTTAGTCCAAGACTAGTCTTAATCCTTGTTCGGTTAACCGGCCCTAGGTGTACAGACTTATGCATACAGACTCAAAAATTATGACATGTTCCCAAAACCCTGTCAGCTTAATTGCAGATGTATAGCTGGATATATGTGGGGTATGTGGCATGTGTCTCCTGGGCAGGATGTGATATTACAAATCCAAGAAGGACCGATGTTTTACCCTGGAACTTTGATCAGCCGGTATAGAACCCGACTTGCCTTATAGCGCGTTAAAGTTGTGTTTGTTTCCGAAGCAACTGAAGAATTGCAGCTAAATAATAAAGCCCGAGATTTGAGTTTTTCTCACGTTTTACTGGACCTACTCTTTAAGTAACGCTTATTACGCTCATGCATTTAACATAAACAAATCAGTGTTTCTCTGAAATAAACGACGGCCCATGTTCAGATTTGATATAGCCTATTTGGTAAGCAGTACAGGATCATTTTCGCAACAACAGAATGCGTTTAGATTCAAAGTTTATCATGATGTCGGTTAGCAGAAGCTTTCCACCAAACTAACACACTTACATACTGTAATATTTTTCCTCAGAAGCATGGTGCACAGTAGTTGCTCTGAATGCTTGTCATCGCAGTCTGAGTTCGTCACTCTTACTTAGTAACTGGATGGGGCCACTTTGTCGGGTTTGATTTGGAGACGGAGCGCATGGAGAATCTGACGGCTCCTCGCAGTCCTTCAGGCTAGACATTCCTCATGCGGAGCCCCGTGCGTGTTAGGAAGGCGCATGGGTCTGAGCGCCGCAGCCTCTTCCCTCCAGATGTCTTACGGTCCGTCAGCCTTGTATTACCTAACAGAAGTGCCCCCGCAGGTGATGACAGTAAAAATTCAATAATCCAGAAAGTTTTATAGCGCTTGTACGACTACAAATCAGATTCCCGTAAATCCCAACTGGAGATATTGCCACATGTAAACATTACTTTTCTTTAAATATAAGGACTTTGACATTCGGCGAATTTAATCTTTGCTTCAAGGAGGAATGAAACTGTAGCATTTAGCATGCTGCTCCCTTCTATACATTTCTGCTGAGTTCTGTTGTAATGGGGAAATCCTTGTGTGTTCCGAAGCCTGGCCGACGATGGGACAGACTCTTTTAGACAGG
>JABFEB020000079.1:169317-184288 GCA_019775895.2 Stomatorhinus ivindoensis | reverse complement strand
CAGTGGTAATAGCAGTATTTTATATTCATTAACCAAGCTAAAGGTGCTGATCTGAGGCTGGAACAGTGAAATACACATCTGTAAATGTAGCGCAGATTGCAGTATACTCATAAAAACTAAACAACAAGAGAGAGATGTGTTAAAATACAGCTTTGTTAAGTTTAAAATCACAGTAGTAAAACTGGAATTCAGGTAATATTTGATTTCAATTCATCAACCAAATTTAGGCAAAACAACGCCAAACTTTTTAAAGCTTTGAGCTACACATTTACAATTCAGTTAATGCCTCACAATTCTTTATTATTTGTGTGGTATTTGTTATGATAAGGGTCTGTTTGATCATGCAAATCAAAATTAACTATATGAAATAAAACTGAACCATGATGAAAGTCCAAAACTAACTTGTAGTTGGGACATAATTAGACTTGACCTACTGGTTTGTTTCCTACAGGAACTTAATTCCAGTGGGGGTTTCCTGGTGTGTGCATCACCACTAGTACTGGACAGCACCATGCAATTCCCACGGTGCCTTTTCCAGTTATGCAGTATGAACTGCATTGTTCACTTTTGAATAGCACCAGAGGTTCATGGAATATGATCGGAAATCAGGAATAGCTTCCTTCAGTGTGAATATCACTGTACAGGAGCATTTCAATAATGAGGAGATGACGTCGCAAAAACAGAGTGTGAAATTCATGTTCCACGCACCGACTCCTGGAATAAGAATCTCTACTGAATGAAACATTAGCTGCATTCTGCTCACTGTGCATGTCATGCCATTTCATGAACACCGTGTGGCGATGAGCTAAAGTTTTTGTCCAGGGCTGGATCCTTTTAATAATGTAAGGATAAAGTGTCACACAGAAATGAAGGAGACTTAAGCTCAGTGTAGCAGAGTACAGCAGACTGGATGCTTACCTGCGCTGACACTCATCGAGCGTGGCTAAATGTCACTGACCCAGCATGACAGCCCCCACCGTCTCAACCCCTCCTCAGCATGGGGGGTCACATTGCACAGACAATGCTGAGTGGGCTCTTATGTTTAAAACATGATTAGTTGTATTAATTGTCCATCAGGAGATCTGACGAGTGTCAAGTCTTTACAAAGTTAATGACCTTGAAGTCTTCCAGTGGATTTGCTCGCCCTCTTACCTGTAATGTCTCTCCTGCCTGCCCTGCTGCTGTACCACTGTTCATGTTGCCATCAGAAGCAGCACCAGCACCTGCCTGCCATCACCTGCCTGCCCCCCCGCCCCCGCATTGAGACTCAATTCTTGAAATTTGGACAGTGTAAATTAGCTTTTGCCATCTTGTTCATTTGACTTCCTTTACAAGCCCCCGGAGGATGGGCTCTCCCTTTGACTCTGAGTCTGGTTCCTCCAAAGGTTTCTTCCTTCTGGGGACTTCTTTCCATGCCACTGTCCCCTCTGACTTACTTACTGGGGGTTTTGGGCAGGGATGCTGTAAAGTGCTTTGAGATGTAATGTTGTGAAAATACGCTAAATGAATTGAATGGAATTGAATTGAATTGAATTGAACTGAAGCCACTAAGGCTAGAATGACATTGAAAAGCATGTGCAGTGTGCTCCGCCTTGAGCCAGCCAGCATAAGCAGCGCCCTCTGGTGGAGAGGCACAACACTGCAGGAGCAGTCTGAAATGCTGGCTGCTCAGAATCGCCACTCAGAGAGGTTTCCACAAGCCTCCAGCCCAATTGTTGATGTTGACTTTATTGGTTTGGTGACAGTGAGGTTAGGATTGAAGGTATGGAGGACTCCCCAGTTCCCAGGTAATCTCCTGGTGATGCTGGGAGACCTCTTTCAATCTCAAAACGTATTACTTTAAAAAGCTTTAAGGTGCCCAGTATAAATCAATGGGCGGTAAATCCATTAAAATCTTGTCAGGTGCAAAATGAGATATCTTGCCTGTCTCTTGCCTACATATTGCAGGTATCAATCTACAATAATGAGGTAATTTGTCCAAAATATATAATCTCCCACTGAGTCTATGGATGTGGCCATTAAAATTAAAATGCACCACTGGATTCCTGCTAATGAGACATTTTCTGCGATTGTTGTGTGCCTCAATAATGGAAAACTGTACAACAGATTTAAAGGTGATTTTAGGTGGAAGCATTTTAAAAGAATTCATGAATTGGTAAGTCTGGTCATGTGATTATACCATTGCACTTCAGTTTTCTTGATTTAATATTTATATATTAATGTATATTTATAATCTAATACAGGGGCTCCTCTACTTACGAACAAGTTACATTCCGAACAGCCATTCGTAACTTGGAGTGTTTGTAAGTTGTTATTCAACATCAGATTAAGAGGATACACAAGTACTAAGAAGTAGGATGCTGGGAGTACGGAGGCTACGCTGCTGTGTGGCGGGAGTAGCAGCCAGAAGTCGTACCAGGCAGAAGAAAAAAAAATTGATGTTGCAGACAGGAAATGGGAGCCCAGCGAGCACAATTTGGACTCACAGTCTTGTTCATTCTTATGTCTGAAAGTTCATAAGTAGAGGAGCGTCTGCATATAAATATGCTTATATATGTATGTATTCCCCCAATGGTGAAAATAGGCCTGCATCCTCAGTAACAAACACATTCTACGCATAAAAGTATAACAGTGCAGAGTATTGTGCATTTATTGTAAGTCGCCCTTAGACTAGTGTAGTGTTAAGTACTGAAGCTAGTGACTAGTGTAGTGTTACGTACTGAAGCTAGTGACTACTGTAGTGTTACGTACTGAAGCTAGGACTAGTGTAGTGTTACGTACTGAAGCTAGTGACTAGTGTAGTGTTACTTACTGAAGCTAGTGACTAGTGTAGTGTTACGTACTGAAGCTAGTGACTAGTGTAGTGTTACTTACTGAAGCTAGTGACTACTGTAGTGTTACGTACTGAAGCTAGTGACTAGTGTAGTGCTACGTACTGAAGCTAGAGACTAGTGTAGTGTTACGTACTGAAGCTAGTGACTAGTGTAGTGTTAAGTACTGAAGCCAGTGACTAATGTAGTGTTACGTACTGAAGCTAGTGACTAGTGTAGTGTTAAGTACTGAAGCCAGTGACTAATGTAGTGTTGCGTACTGAAGCTGCACTTTTTTCCAGCTTATTCTGCTTGATATCGTGCCTCCTCAGCACCTAATTTTCTTTATCGCATTTCTGCAGAACTGTTTTGCACATGGTATCCCCCACTGCTAGTTAGAATTACACACAATAGCAATTTATTTGAATTACAAACATTTCATTTCTTTAGAAACAGGTGACAAAATATTAACATGTAAATAGCAACGTACACTTTTTAAATGACAGTTACGGTTTATAGCAGGAGTCCTTCATCTTCATGACGGATCTCTAAATAGCAGCACAAACACTTCCAGCTGTTTGGTTTCACGTGTCATTAGCAGATCTGTCTGCCCGGCTCTCAGCTCCAGGCTCACGCTTAACTTAGGGCTCCTTCCCCTCACCTGTTGTGATTTGTCTCCTCCGAACATAAAAGCGTCTGTGGGAGCTGGGAATCTCCCCTGCAGGTGAGTAATGACTGACGGCATGGAGATCACTGGGGGACCGGCTGACTCGATCGCATTCATTGACCTTTGTGCCTTTGTGGATTGGGTGCAAACCAAACTCCCACATGACTCTCTTTAAGCCATTCCAGGCCTCAGAGAGAAAGAGCAGCTTTTGTTTTCTCCCCGTAATTGTATTCAGCCTCTCGCCAGACGCAGTTAGTGGATCTCCAGTGTTGGTCTAGAAACCACTCTAGAACGGAGGTCAGGAATAGCTCTGGGGGAATTTCCAGGCAGTTACCTCTTAATGCCAAAGAGGAGCATTTCATTTGGGACCGGAACCCAAATGGATTTTGCTGGCTGTGTATAGGAATACTATCACTGTTATGATGCAATTCATGGCTGGATGAAGCTGTTAGTTTTTCACCACATTGATCAATGCAAGAAGATGCTTGTATTGTTTTAAATATAAATGAGCAAAAACACAAAACCATTCAGAATTTTTTACAGTAAGCACTTGGCAGACTGTGCAGCACCATCCGTGTTTCCAAAGCTGCGTAACCAGAAAACGTGTCACTTGGCATTTGATCTGCTCGCATTAATCCGGGAAAGAAGAGGAGGCTGAACTTCACGCATGCAAACACCCCCGGGAGAAGCAAACAGGGGTACCGGGTAGGAGAATAACTAGCTCGCTCGCCTCCCATCACAGCCGAGGGAGGTTATTCCTTTGCTTCCTCTTTTAATGGAAACTTCCGGCAGCATGACCTCTGTGTTCTGCAAGCTAATGCTTTCCACGGAGAAGCCCTTTGGCTGAGTTTTAGATGTCTGCCTATGGTTCAAGTGTCGGAAATGGAAGCTGGAAGCACCAAGCCAACTGATGGATGAGTGCGAGGCCAGCGGAGGTTCTCCGTCAGCCAGCCTGAGGAGGTGACACTGGAGGAGGTGTCCCGCTCCGACATTGGGAGCCTCTTCCGGCCGTAAAAACAAGTAACACTGTTTCGCTCTTCGCCCAGACAGGGTCCAATGAAATGTCATTACATGCATGGTGAACAGAGGGAAAAATATATACCTTCCTTCGCTTTTTGTCTCACCAGGCTTGTAATGAGACTTCCAGATAATGCGAAGATGAATTACAGATGTGGGGACACCTGTGTGTCCATAAGGATGACAGATGCACACACCCCTGTAGATCATCTTAGAGCAGTTCTTTGAAAGGAATCGTAAAAATGGTTAAGAAAAGTGAAGCTACTTTTGAGTCAAAGTCTAGCAATATTTGTCTGCACAACGGAGACAGCTCTGTTCAACACATCAGTAAAATAGAATCAGCTTAATCTCCCATCTTCCACAGTTGGCTATATTGTTAAAAAGATTGAATATGAAGGAATGTGAACAGAGATGACCAAGGGAGACCAGCAGCAGACGGACAGACTAATTATAGGTAGAGTGAAGAAAAACAGCAGCAGTACACTGGTCTCCAAATACCCTTCGAGGTCACTGTACACTGTACACTGTGTTTGCACCCTGATCATATTCAAATCATTGTTCATGAACCCAAAATTAAATATTTATCTCTCATCTCCTCTCAAAGACATATAAAGAATATTGAGCAAATATTTAAATAATGCATGACACAAAAAGGCACATTTATAAGAAAACTGGCTCTCTAACTGCTTCTTAATGCCATTTTTTATTGACACCAGTCAAAATTAGTCAAAGGGCGGAAAAGTTGTCCAAATAATGACTCCTCTGCCCGGTCTGGGGCGCCGTCACATACCGAGTTCGTTACACTTATCTGCTCTGCAGCAAAGCCTTTCATCTTATAGAGCCCTTCCCAATGTTAGTTAGTTTATTAAAATGCATCACCATCAACACAGATTCTTACTGCAGTAGTTAATAATCTGACCATCAGCCACTGTGCTTGTCTGGTGCGATTGCATTGATATTCTGGTGTGAAATTCAATTCATTCCATGTGTTCCTTTGCGCCCTCTTGCTTGTAATACCACCAATCGGGGTGGGGGGCAGTACGCTGTTGCTCCCGGGCCACTCCTGAAGGATATCTTAATGTGAGCGCCAAGCACAGCCCCCCCTGCTTTTTCCTGTGGTGATTTGTTTCAGCACTGCTCACCAGACCTTGTCATGTCTCCAGTGCCAAATTCCATTAAGCCCATGAGAATAAGAGCAGCATGGGATTGTAGGTAATGACGTCACCTCTGGTTTCTTTTCCTCCAGTAGGAGTTTGAGTAAAGGTGGCCACGCTATATCCATGGATATCTGCACACCATGGTTGTGCTGTGGGGGCATGTATGCTTATGCAGTGAGTCATAATTTTCCTGAAAATCATTTATTTACAGTGGCCAGGTTAACTTTGGTGGTACTGAGAATCATCATTTGTTGTCCAGATCGTTTTAATAAATATTGACTTTGAGTATCTCTGGTAAACCCAATTCCGAGGGGAACAACTTTATTTCTGTGTTTCTCCAAAATACACCGTTAGAGCTTTGACTGGAACCTCTAAGCCACTGACATCCGTCACGTGACTCCAGTGTAGCTAATGCACCCACATTGCGTGTGTATTTCAGCACCTTGGATGCATGTATGAGGAACAACATAGTCACCTAATGGAAAGTAAGTCTTACAGTTCATGAAACGTTCATGCCTGACATGTTACAAAGACAGTAGCAAGTGAAAATACAACATACAGAACTTTCCAGATGGACCCGACTCTATAAGGTCCTGCATCTCTCTTCTGGTAGGATCCAGTAAATATTCCCATAATATACTGGGTTCACTTAAATATCTGACCTGTTTCCACGAGTTCTTAAAATCATTTCTCAAGTATTCATCCAAAGCCATAGTATTATTCCCCAAATTTTAGCAGGACACACAATCATCCCAACAGTGCATGAAACTCATTGGCAGAGGTGGAAAGTTAACGAATTACATTTACTGTACTTGAGTAGGTTTTTTGTGTATTTGTACTTTTTGAAGTAGGTTTTAAAATCTGTAATTTAACTTTTACTTAAGTATATTTTATTTGAAGTATTGTACTTCGCTACAATTTAAATCACATCCGTTACTGAGTAAAAATTAAACCGACAAATAAATAAAAAGAAAAAATCACGTGCCGGAAATTACTGCAGTGAACGATGGGTAAGAGAACAAATTGGCGTTAATATCACGCGCGTTAGTACAGCGGAGATGGAGAAATCAGAGGCCAGAGTAATATCAGATGAGTTTGGCGAATCCTTCTGAAGCTGAACTTGTTGCGAAAGAAGTCCTCCCCTGGCCATACTTAGGTGAGCTGTTTGCCTTTAAATGCAAAAGAGGCAACAGCTTTATTATGAAATGTAAACTTTGTTTGCCCCGAGGGACTGACATTGCCGCTTACAAGAACTCCACATCAAATCTACGCAAGCACGTAGAGGTAAGTTAAACAAGCATTGGTTTTACAAAGTAGGTTAAACTAGTAAACTAGTAGTAAACTTTTCTCAAATTAGCCAAAAAGACATCAGTGCGTGGCCTGTTCAGACGATTTATGCGTGCTACCCCAACGCAACCGTACGGATCTATATTGGTGTTTGTGTATGTGCATTGTAAGAAACAGGTTTACTCAAAGCTATTGTTTTAATATGCTAATGTCCCTATCAAACAAATGCTCCTAGTGCATAATCACTAAACATTAAACCAATATGCAGTCCCTAACCGCTGTAAGAATACGGGGAGCATGACTGGACACTGTATTATATTGTCTTTATTACAATTTTTCAGGAGTTTTATAGCACCTGCCATGCAGTTCAGTTGAAATGTTGAAGTTCATTTGCCATGTTTTGTGTGTAGAGCACACGCAGTCTGTTATCAAAAATGGCACAGTTTTAACTTAAAACATATTTAAGTTTCCTGAGAGAGTTTGGTTGTTGTCATCTAGGGAAAATCACAACACTTGTGACCTTGACCTGTTTTAATTTATAGACCTGTACACAGTACGCGTTTTGGTGTTTATAGGTGAAGCAAAAAGGGCTGGTCTACAGAATCCACAACTTATGCCACCTTCAATGGTTATGTTAAAAATGATTTATGGGATGGTCTGCACTAAAATCATACATTATATGGTATCTCCCTAAATATTTTAAATGTGTTTTGATGTTTTATATTGTTATTGCACCTTAACTTGTGGTGTTACTTTAATTAAAAACAAATACATTAAAATCACTTATTGCACTATCCTCCCAAGGTTAACAAAGTAACTAAGTAACTTTTATTCTGAGTACATTTTGAATAAGATACTTTTCACTTTTACTTGAGTATATTTTTTGACAAGTAATTTTACTTGTACTTAAGTACTTACTCTTTCCAACTCTGCATTTTAAGATGTGTTAAGGATGCCTTCCCTGTGTCCAGCACCAACTCCAGTATTTTTTTAAATAATTTATACCAGGGAGCTGATCATTAGCCAATAATATGTTAGGTATCGGTGAGTGACAGAAGAGGGGGCACTCCTGGAGCCAATCAGCTCAGGCCAGTTTGCCTGTGACCGCGCCCCCGCCCGCAGTACACGGGTACGGTACTTTGGGTACTTCCCTTTTCCATTGACTTCCGGTCGGGTACCAGTTCCACAAGTTCCAGCAGCCTAAGTACTAAACTAGCTGGGGTGCAGTTTTCATGTATCTTTAACATGCAGTGTAGGGGCAGCGGTCCCTCCTGTGTTGACCACAATTCCCGTCCACCGGACATCCTGCCAGACACTCTGTGGCCTGTGGGACATACGCAGCTCGAATGTGTGATCGATGGCTGGATCATGCTGCCATGTTTACTAACTCAGTACAAGATAGATTAGACGGAGCCAGGCTTCGACGGCGACCTCCTCCTACAAATAAGGCGTGTGAAGGAGGACAACTAGGTGGACAGGGTCAGGGGCACTTAAAATCACCCATAACTGAGATATTTATCAAAAACAGATGTGGGCAGGGAATAAATGCGTATTCTGTGCATCGTTTAGTGACTCCCCGAGTAGAATCCTGGCTGTTTCACCCTTGACACCTGCGTTGGACAACCAAAACGTTCCTTGCTCAGGGATATAAATAGTAAGTCCTCTCCCGGCACTCTGCCCGGTGACATCAGGTACATAACAACTACACTCCCTAGTGTCAAAGTTAGTTTTAAATACATTTCTGGCTTATTTACTTTCCATACTCCGGTGGCTTAAGCATCCGAGGACAGCCTTCAGCGGAGGCGGTATTGATCGGAAGGCGCACTGACGGAGACCGTGTCATTCATCATGCGGCGACGGTGAACAGCAAGCAGCGGAACTGGGACTCGGGGTTTTCCGTCGCTTCCTCGGTGTCGAGGAAAGTCCTGCAGTCTGGGTAAACGCAGCTCGGAAGCAGGCGGCCCACACAGGAGGTGCTGTTTGACCAACTAAGCGAGAAGTGTTAGCCATTATGACAATAGGGCTTCATATTTTCCTTTAACAGAATACATTTCAGTACAGCCAGTCTCAACCAAAAGCAGCCACTTGGGGGCAGCACTGCTTCGAAGGAGAGTGTTCCTCCTACAGAGGCTGACCTTTTCCCAAAGTGATTCTCAGGTACAAAACCGCAATCATTTGATGCAGCAAGACCGTTAAGCAGTGAATGTCACACAACAATGCACTTGAAGTGTGCATTGTGGAATTGTCTTCATTATTGCCAGTCTGATGAACACAAAAGCCAGCGGTCTGCGTTGTAAGGGAGGCAGCAATGTGGTTTATTTCAACAGCAGACATTGTTTTGCAATGCAGATCCGGTAGAAGGTTGCATGAAGGGAGAGAGATATTCATGGTGTTACCTTGGGATTGTCTACCAGGACCATCCAGACGCAATATCAGCCACATAACCAGCTGCAGACCTTTCCTGATGGCGCAGGGTGCGGAAGAGGGCCGTGGCAATTAACAGCAGTCTGAATGCTGAAGCTGCCAGGCCAAACATCGCCATGGAAACCCTCAGCCCTGTATTTACCACCGTATTTACAGTCATTGTCTGCTGTGTCAAAATGTATATGCAGGCGGGCTCTGAAACGCTGCATAATGCTCAGTATGCTCCGCTGGGTTTCGTCTTAAAAGCTCGCATCTAAGCACACAGGATTATTGATAATAAGCCGTTTCCCTGCTATTTTCCTAAAGCATACACAGGACTGTCTATCAAGTCTGAGAAAGTTTCAACGCACTTATCTTCTTTCCTGAGTCATTTAACAGGCAGTCTGAGAATAGTGGTGGACGACAAAGCGTCTTGACTCCAGAATTTAATATTATCAGTACGTCGCTCGCTGATGACCGACTCACGCGCTCCAATGACCTTAACAGGCACGTGAGCAGCATACTGGGACCAGTGAGATGTAACTGGATCGGGCATGGCACGTTGGACACACAGCCAGGCTTATTTGTGCGTTCCGTCACCAGACCTGGTGGACCCCCATCGCCCTCCATAAGAGTGGCAGGACTCCTGGTGGCGGCACAGCCCGCTGTCCTTTAGCTCGGCCCGTAATTACATGGAGATCGAGCCGTCACCGGCTGTCACCCAGGGGCTGCCTCTCCTGCGCAAATACTACCTAGGCAGCCGATCGAGTCTGGCTAAAGATCACAGTGGCTGTCAATCAGCCATTGTAGGTAAATATGTATGCGATTTAATTGGGTCTAATGAATTCATTATTATTAGTTCTACTATTATTATTATTTACATTGGTTAAAAGTGAAATTGAAGAAAAAATAATCAAGCTTGTGGAAGCAAGACGATCTAAGAAGTCAGTTAGTTACATATTTGTAAAAACTGTAAAATGTAACCGCAACGCATTGCGTAAATAACTTGTCCGTTTCCAAAATCGTCTTTTTCGCTTCTTAATGATGGCAGTGTAGTGTATGTAATAACTGGAGAACATTGAGGTGAACTGCATCTGCCCCCCTAACAGAACAACTGGTCGCTGTTTGCCCCCCCCAGCTGAAATGGTCTAGAACCGCCACTGGCAGATCATCCGATCAGAACACGCTGTATGCTGCTTCAGCGTTTATATCAGATGGCGTTTCTCATTGAGGAGCCTGCTGAGCTTATTATTTTGAGGAGTGAGACGGTACCCAGTGCTCGCCCCGGATTCCCTGTACCCTGACACGCCCCACATACGGTCAGCCAGTAAGATCGCTCACTCCACGATGTATGAGGCAGACCTCATCATCAGTGCAAGGAAAAGCTTTCACCCTATTATTAAAATTTCATCATAAAAGTCTTACCTTACACCAGAAAATTAGCTTACACAAAAATGTACATCAACTGTTCTGCTTAAAATTAAGGCATTAAAAAACTAATTCGCCCCTACAGAATCAGATTTATGTAGAAATTAATCTGAAAAAAGATTACATAAACCAAAATTGACTCCATGTTTCAAGAAAGATCAAATATTCATTTGGCTTTTCACAAAGTATTTTGGTAATAAGTGAACTTGCCTTAGCTGTTGAGTTTTACTGCAGCTGAGTGTTACGCTCTGGTGGGCTGTGGCTTTGCTGTCGCTGCAGGAAAGGTGTTTAACCTCTGCGTTCAGGAGCACTGTCGGTGAGGAAGTGAAAAATGTAAACTGTACTCGTGTCACTTTGGATAAAAGCAGCTACCAATCAAAAAGGTCATAAATTCAGTAGGATGAATATGGTTTGGGGCGGCCTGGCGGTCATGTGGTCACCCTATCACCTCACACCTCTGGGACCTCTGTTTGGGTCTCTGGCAGGATTCCACATGTGTGGAGTTTGCATGTCCTCCCCATGTCATCGTGGGGGATTCCTCCAGGTGCTCTGGTGTCCTCGGACAGCATAAAAACATGCAGAGGCTGAGAGGAGATATCAGATTACCCAGTGGTGTGAGTGAATGGTGTGTGTGCGTGTGACTGGTGTGTGAGTGAATGGTGTGTGACTGTGCCCTGCGACGGGTTGATGCCCCATCCTGGGTTGTTCCCTGCCTTGTGCCTGTAGCCTCTGGGATCGGCTCCAGACCTCTGTCTACCCTAAATAGGATGAGCAGTTTCGGAAAATGGATGGATGTGGTGTTTTTGCCCGGGAGTGGTCCAGAACACTGTAATTTACGCTGTAAATGGCTGAGGGCCACCAGTTTCTCTGGCACGGGCTGCTGGTGGCATTTGTGAGCTGGTGCTGATAGGCTCAAAGCTGTCTGATGCCAGGCGGGAAATGCCAGGTAACAAGCCTCCTGCTCTGGGACTCTGACCAGCACGTTCAGCAGGAAATGCTGTAAAACCAGGACGTGGTAAATGGCAGCCATCTGCTTATGATATCTATGCCCGTGTTAAAGTACATCGACACACCGGCAGTGTGCAGGGACCGTAACGGACGCCGACACCTCGCAGTACATCGACACGCCGGCAGTGTGCAGGGACCGTAACGGACGCAGACACCTCACAGTACATCGACACGCAGGCAGTGTGCAGGGACCGTAACGGACGCCGACACCTCGCAGTACATCGACACGCCGGCAGTGTGCAGGGACCGTAACGGACGCAGACACCTCACAGTACATCGACACGCCGGCAGTGTGCAGGGACCGTAACGGACACAGACACCTCACAGTACATCGACACCCCGGCAGTGAGCAGGGACCGTAACGGACACAGACACCTCACAGTACATCGACACGCCGGCAGTGTGCAGGGTCCGTAACGGACGCCGACACCGCACAGTACATCGACACGCCGGCAGTGTGCAGGGACCGTAACGGACGCAGACACCTCACAGTACATCGACAGGCCGGCAGTGTGCAGATACACTGGAGCGAGTGAGCCTGGGCTTGATGCTGTATCCGGGGAAATGAACCGAAGCAGTAAGAAAAGTTCAGCTGCTGCAGAGAGCTGTAGGGGCGACTCGATTGGATGATGGAAAGCGTCTCCAACCCAAGTAGCCTGTAATCTGGAAAGAGGAAGGTTCCTGGCCTGCAATGCTGCGGCTGGGACTGAGTGCCCCCTGAAAACAGTACTTACTTTTGGGCTCCATCGCTGTGTCCCGACAGCACTGGGATTTCGATTGCAGCCTGGCCGCTTCTGCGCTGGCCTGGTGCCTTAACCTCACGACTGAGGCTCACAGAGTGCTGTCAAATCATCCCCCTGCTTCACGCGGTGGCTGGATCATCCTCCTCATGTCGGTCTGTCCTCTCTGCGCCCACATGTTTTATTTATTTAATTTTTAACATGAAAGCATGTATTCAAGCTGTCTGAGGGCCTTCTGGGTGTGTATTGAACTTTCCAGGAAGTGGCAGAATCTCAAAACCAATTTTCTTGCCTATCTACCCCTGCCACACCAGAGCTTGATTGGTTAACAAGGTGACACCCCACAGAGGCATGCTGGGAACACAGCTTTACAGCTGCACCTGATTGGTTAATCAGCAAGGTGACACCCCACAGAGGCATGCTGGGAACACAGCTTTACAGCTGCAATTCACAGAGAAAGTTTTTATTTCATTAAACTTTCAGTGCGTTGCGTGATTGGTATCATTGTGGCTCTGGAGCACTGTCCCCTCATTCAAATCTCTTGGCCGTGGGTGTGAAGTTTGCATGTTCTGATATTGTGTGCAGTTGGGCTAATGGTATACTGAAATGCCCCATAGTCGTGTGCACGTGCCCTGTGATGGCCTGGCATCCTAGCCCTGTTGCCCTTAGGCCTTGTCCTGGGGCCCCTGCTCCCCCCCTCCAGCCCTGCTGGTTCTGTGCTACATACAGCATGTATGAAAGATCACTGTATGGTTTAAAAGGCCAGGATGCTCTGTGCTGTGGAGTACACCGTTACTCTCCCGCCAGAGAGCGGAGCGAAGCTGTTATATGGTGAAGGAGCCGGGCTCTGGACCTGGGGAGGTCAAAACTGCCAGCTTTGCTGTTTTCCTGTCAAAAATCTGCTAAATAGGGACTGATGGGAAATGCAGCATGCGGGCGTGTGATCCTGTCCGCCGCCTGAGGGACACGGTGTGAAGTGTCATGACCAGCTGCAGGAGACTGCAAAAAAATACAAAGAAATGCCAAACCGGCAGACCGCGAAGGTGGAGACTACAAAGTGGCGACTGAGCGGCGACCGACAGCTGGCCAATCAGCTGGAGGCAGAGCAACCACGATAAATCACAGAGGCGGCGGTTTGCATACGTGAGCGCAAGGATGCTTCAGACGGGACTCACCCCTCCGCTGAGAAAACAATGTGTTGAAATTCCTCCCTAAAACACCCCCGGCAATCCTGGGGTTTCCCGGCCAGTAAGCGGTAAACACCAGTTTTATGGGTGTAGCTGGAGTGACCCACACAGAGAAGCTGCAGTACTGGCCGAAGCCCAGGGGGGCGCCCTTGGCCAGTTTCACCGCCGACGCCCCCCTGCCTAGGTGGCTGCCTATGTCGCCTACTGGGTTGAGTGGACTTGGGGAGGATATCCAAACTCCAGTGATCTCTTCTACAGTGAAGAACATCCAGAAGATGTATTTCATCTCGATGGTTTCCTCCCATGACAGAGAGGTACATGTGTGACGCTTTAATGAAGACAGTCCTTGTGCCCAACATCTTCTCGACTCTCCATGAAGACCTTTTTCTGTGTAGTTGTGACTTATAATTAGGCTATTAGCATAAGTCGATGGATAAGGCGCAGACTGCTGAGGCGGCTCCTTTCCGCTTTAAGGTTAAGCTCCATGATTTTAACAATGCTGCCCCAAACTTAACAGATATAATATATTTAATTGAGCTCGGGGGGGGGGGGTCCTGCAATATCATATGAATAAATGGTCTCATTGCATTTATCTCTGGGTACAGTGCACAGAAAACTGAGAAATGTCACTTCGAGTGCTAATTGAGGTCTTGGGGCTGTATTGTCCCTCAAATGATACCTCAGCAAATATGAAGCTCACCTCCCCAGCCGGGGGGGACTGCGCTCGTCCTTCACTTTGTGTATTTCGATGGGGAGCTGTGGCAGTAGTCTGTTGATGTGGCAAAAACTCACAGGCAGCGTCCAAATCCAGGGGCTGCAACCTGTGAACGCAGATGTAGCCTCCGTAGGGCTGGTCTGGCCTACGGATAATTTCCTATTTGTATCGCCAGGTTTTCCCGCCTTTAACATTGAGTCACGAAGAACCGCTCCTGTCAACCTAGCTGGGACACGCCCGCTTTACCGTGCCGCAATGAACACTGGGATGTGTTTGGCTGCGAAGAATCGATTGGCTGGATCCCTCGCGACTCTGCAAAAGGAGGACAGATTTCTATACCGCATTTGAAGGAGCTTTCAAAATGGGATCCACTGTGATGGATTCAGTGTTCAAATACGGCCTTAGAAGGATGCAGCCCCTGAATTGGAACACCTTGGACCGGAAATCAAATTTCACCACACAGTAAAATCATAGACATACGTTGTGACTGTCATGATCCGCCCGTCAGAGCCTCATGTGTGCCACCCCCCCCCCCCTCGTTACCTCGTGTCT
>JABFEB020000079.1:117743-129240 GCA_019775895.2 Stomatorhinus ivindoensis | reverse complement strand
ACACCAGTCACTCACTCATCATTCACTCACACACCAGTCACTCACATGCCATTCACTCACACACCAGTCACTCACACGCCATTCACTCACACACCAGTCACTCACATGCCATTCACTCACATGCCAGTCACTCACACATCAGTCACTCACACGCCATTCACTCACACACCAGTCACTCACACGCCATTCACTCACACACCAGTCACTCACTCATCATTCACTCACACACCAGTCACTCACATGCCATTCACTCACACACCAGTCACTCACACCTATGGGCAATTTGGTAACTCCAATTAGCCTCGGCATGTTTTTTGGACTGTGGGAGGAAACCGGAGCATCATCACAGGGGCATCAGTGCTGCGAAAAGTCTGAGTCCGAAGGTGACGAAGCGCGTAGTATGCAGGTATGAAAAGAAAGTTATATGTGAGTCACTCTGCTGGCTCATGCGGCCATCAGGAAGCTGAAGAGGAGAAACTCTAGGTGATACCATCACACACTCCCCCAGCAGAGGCACCGATGGGTCGTGTGACTCCGGAGTAAGGTATTGTTTTCAGATTTTTAGCACTTTTAACGTCATTTTAGAGGCAGAACCCAACTGATTACCTCTTTTTCCTATTTTAAAACACTTATAAATTCTGGCCGCCCACCCAGCTGGTACCTGTCCGGTGTGTGTATGGACAGGCCTATTGGCTCTTTGCATCGTCAGAGTAACGATGTCTGACAGGAACTCGTTAAGCACCTCGTGACCCACACAGCATCTCCCTCACGCAGAGGCCCTGCTGTTTTCTATATACCTTTCCTAGAAGATGCCGCCCCCCCATCCCTTTGCTGGACGTGTTTCAGGGCTCATCCTCAGACGATGGATCGCTCAGGACAGCGCCAGTCCCTGCAGCCAGCGCCAGCAGTGCCCGCGTAAACGGGCCTGATCACTTGACACTGTGGTGCATCCCACAGTCCGGTACACCCCCCAGGCTCACGGAGGGATAATGGATTCTGATCCCCAATGAGGGGAGACTCACTGCAAGGGTTGTAGGGTAAATGCTGGGGGGAGTGGAATCTCCAGGGCTTCACCTGACCTATCATGATCATGCAGAGCTGGCTTCTTTCCCTCTGTGGGCCCAGGATGCAGACACCTTCGATACCCTCACTTCTCTCCGATGATATCAATTACTCTGACCTGATGCCAAAATGGCCGACTTTGTTGTCGTTCCTGTCCACCGCTGGCCCTGTCTCCACACCCGTGCCAAACAAAAGGCCTTATCTTGTCCTCCTGTCCCCAAGGATCGTGATTCTGTTCACCCTCATGCCCACAGCAGGCCTCATGTACACATTTAGCTCAAAAAAGAAAACAAAAACTGCAAGGCAAAAGCTGATCTGTGACTCTAACCCACTGGTGCATCACAGTGTTTCTGTTCTGACAGGTACTGAACCTAGAGAGAAGTGTCTTGTTTGTAAACCTCTGTGCAACACACAAGCTGTCCAAAAAACACATACATCTATTTCCGGGACAGACAGCAGACTGTGTGCTGGAAACACCCATCCGTCAGATGTCACGTTCCCAGTTAGGAGCGCAGGACCCTTCCCCAGCAGCCCACTAAGCTCGCTTTAAAGCCACGTGCCATCGGACTCGTGGCCAGAGGCTGCGACGGCTCTGGGTGAGGCAACTGCCAATCCGCCTGGATGTTTCCAGATCCTGAGAACAGGCCGTATAGCAATGATGCCCCCCCCCGCCCCCCAATTCCAACAGATGCTCGCTCACTGGAAATCAGCAAAAATATAAAGTGAGTGAGAGATGGTGAAATGTCTCAAAAACTTCAGATCTGTCCAAGGAGTATAGATCTTTGTCCTCTTACAAATTTTTTTACATGTAGATACTGAAGTGAAGCGACTCTTTAGTGTCCCCCCCCACCGTCGCACCCTCCCAACCTGGTCCTGGGCCTTCTTCTTCTTCTTCTTCTTGCCCCAGCAGCCCGAACTCTCGCCGTCCTTGCCCCCACTGCCGCCGCCTCCGGCGTCTCCGCACAGCAGGCCGTCCAGCTCCTCGGTGCCCATCTGCTGGCCTTGTGAGGTCTCGGCGGCCAGGCGGTACGACAGGTTCCTCAGGATGCACACGCAGTTCTCCATGGTCTGCGGCGAGAGCACCAACCAAGGGCTGTTTAATTAATGACCTGTAACTATGTTAATCTGCTTTGACATGGGGTTTAATGCAGTGTCCATGCAAGCTTTGGTGTAATCTGTACAGTGTAATCTGTGTAGTGTAATCTGTATGGCGTAATCCAGTGTTTCCTCCAGGTAGTCCACATTTTTTATCCCTCTCATCTCCCATCTCTCATCTCCAAATGGTTGGAGAAACACTAGTGTAATCTGTATGTTATAATTTGCACGGTGTAAATCGTATGGTGTAATCTGTACGGCGTAATTAGCATGGTGTAATCTGTAACCTTCATGAAGGATTTTGGCTACACCCATATTAAGCATGAATGAGAAATCAATGATTATTTGCACATTAAATTATACATTAAATGTGTTATTGATTTTCAGGTTGCTGATGCAAAATTAAAACCACGAACAACAGAGAGCTGTAAACACTTAATGAATGTGAAGGTTGTAGGTAGTGTTATTGCCAGAGAATGTGTACATAAAGGGACAGTGGTCTTATATAAGGTGCAATTTAGAGCATATAAACTGCAGATTATCCACTTTATTAACCGCTTGATTGAGTTGCGGTAAATTCTGCATATAGCTGGAAATGAATGGACGGTATTCCCTCATCTCTAAATGACACTGGTGCTCATGCCCCTACTAACATAAAAAACATTCTTTTAAATATATATGAGAATTTCGATTGGAGTAGGATGAGCACTTACTCCAGAGATCGCATGACGTGTGCTAAGGCTAACTAGGCTGCGGTAATTTATACAGAGCGGCCAACATTATCATTAGCCAATAATATTTCGAATCGGTGAGTGACAGGAGAAGGGGCCAATCAGATTTCAGCAGGGGCTACTGGACACTCCTACATACGCCTCTGCTGCTCCATTAGCCGCTACGAACAGAAGCATCACCTAAGCAACCATGTTTCTATACGTTCTCAAGGTGCAGCCATGGCAACCTTTGGAAGACAGCCACATGTGATCCCCCCCCCATGGACACACCTTGCTGTCGATCTCGCTGCTGCCCAACGCAGTCTGGATGACGTACAGCAGCGCATCGGTGAGTCCCTCGCATTCCCGCATGCGCCGCCGGGCCTCCTCCCCCGCCGAGCTCACGTTCCTGCGACAGGAGTCAGGAGTTAAGAGCATGCGCACAGGCATCCACAGGCATTAGCCCCGTTACTCTCTACACACGGGGGGTCTCGTTCTCCACTTCAGCGGCTGAATACCCCCTGTATGCCTGGACTAAAGCTTCTTTCGCACGACTCTCAGATTTAAATGGGGGTTGGGGCGAATCCCAGGGTCGGCAGAACGATGTCACTGTTGAGCCCCTGAGTAAGGCCTGCTTTCTCAAAAATGTATGTTGATTTACATTTTAAAGATATATAAATATAAGGTATTATAAACCGTGGTTTTCACAAAGTTTTCACTTTTCTGCCCTTGTTGTACACATGATGAAAAACAAGCAGTCAATCCTGAAATGCGGCCAAGGAAACTAAATGTAAATCTCAGTACAATGTCACGGGCTAGCAGCTGCAGCGCGGAGATGCCTGGCATTAAATGCAACGCAACATCCTTAGAACGATGCCAAAAATCCCTCTGTTCCAAAAACGGAGATAGCTGCAGACAGTGAGTAACAGAGTGCATTTTGAGGAGTTACAGCAATAAATCTTCATCGCAGTCCTGGGTTTTATTGCATTATCTACCTAATGGAAAACCCAATTTGTACAAACTGCTTTGCTGACAAGACAACACTTCTCACGATACATAAGCCTTACAATTATGATTTCTCAGTCAATACGCACGCTGCTGTGGCATTAAAACATGGAGGAAAGTAAATGATATTAACGAGCACTGGGGGGTTTGTTGAAGTCAGTGCTGCAGTAGGGAGGACTGCAAAGAGAGAAAACATTGCCCACAAACCTGGCTTTCGTGCAGGTTACTGTCTGACATTACAGGCACGCTCCGAAGAGAAGACTGCAAGCTAAATGTCTCCCTGCTGGTCTGTCGTGGAGCACAGCGGACATTCCTGACATCTCCAAAGTGATCATGCTATCAACTGAATCCGTGGGATGATTTCAGCAGTGCCACCTTCATCCACTCAGAATAAAACAGATATACTGCCATACAGCACAGCACACACAACTCTATAGACAGAGTACTTCTCTATATATCCATGCAAAGATACTACTACTGTTTGAATGTACTGCTTTCTGTCACACGGAGACACTCATTACTCTGCCCTACACATGGACAGCACTGCATTCTGTCACACGGAGACACTCGTTTCTCTGTCCCCCACATGGACAGCACTGCATTCTGTCACACTGAGACATTCGTTTCTCTGTCCCACACATGGACAGCACTGCATTTTGTCACACGGAGACACTCGTTTCTCTGTCCCACACATGGACAGCACTGCATTCTGTCACACGGAGACACTCGTTTCTCTGTCCCACACATGGACAGCACTGCATTCTGTCACACTGAGACACTCGTTTCTCTGTCCCACACATGGACAGCACTGCATTCTGTCACACTGAGACACTCGTTTCTCTGTCCCACACATGGACAGCACTGCATTCTGTCACACGGAGACACTCGTTTCTCTGTCCCACACATGGACAGCACTGCATTCTGTCACACAGAGGCACTCGTCTGTCTTACACAGGGACTGTAATCTGCTCTCTACACAAATACTCCTTAGCCCACAGAGGGACAGCACTCTCCTCCACTCTAAAGAAGGCAGCTTCCTCTCTCTTCTCCATCTTTCCCCACGCATGCAAGTGTTAATTATCCACAGAAAGCAGACAGAGTCTCCTGCCGGCAGTTTTCCTAAGGAGTATCCTCTCCTTAGGTGTCAGTGTGGAGCTCCCAGCAGCCACCACTCTGCTCCTACCCTTGTCTCCAAAGGCCTGTTCTCCCCCCCCCCTTCTCGCCCGCCTGTCGCATTAGCGTGCAGCAGCACAGGCTGCAGGGAAGCACGCGTGAGCCGACGGGTCGCCCAATCTCGCATCTCCAAATGGGGTCTTTGACATCGGCGGCGGTGTCGCGTTGCCATGGTGACGGTCTGGAGTGGCATGACGTACAAAGGAGGAGGGGCTGGGCTGAGAGGTTCATCGGATCGGTATGGCGGTGTTCACGTGCACCCAGCATACATCAGTGTATTACATACCCACACACACACCACGCACGCACCCCCCCCAGACACAAACTCCCACACGGCACATTTACAACATGGCTTTAGGCACCTTAACACCTAACGATGCCATCTATACCGTCTGTGTATCAAGCGCCTCAACACCTCAGATCATCATCTTTGAGTTTATGCATCTGATTCACTGGTAGAGATGCCACATATTTCCATTTATTTAAATTTTAGGGCCCTACATAAATTTTTAATTAACCGACAATATTTATGTTTAAAAAAAAAAGGCGAAACAATCATGCTTGACATACGCTGCTCTCCAGTCGTGTTAATGTGGCCTTTTTCTGGCTGAGTCTAGAATGCAGTTTGTAGTAAAACATATTTAATTGGTCATACCAACATGCTTAGCTACAACTGACAGCTGTTACGGAAAAACAGTGAACCTTTACATAAATCTTTCATTAGGTCTAACCTCGCGTCAAAGCAGGAGAGGGAGCGAAACTATTTGCCGGTATTATGTAACATGATGGGACGACTTTCTGCATGGATTTCCATGACAGGTGACCAAGCTTCCCGCTGTCTACGGTGACAAGGCGACATGTCGTGATGACAGGCAGTGGCCTCAGGAGGGCGCACTACTCTGCTGCCCCCTGCCCCTTCACCATCCGCTCAGATGTCCTGCTCCTTAACGAGCCATGAAACAGATTAATTAGCACACCGAGTCCGGGGATTGTCCGATTCGGTGCCGCTGTTGCTTGCCACATCTTTCCCCCGCCAATTGTTGCAGTATCGATGGACCGATTTGTGGCCGTCCGATTAAAATTCTGTCCATTGTGTCTCATCTTTTCCTCTCCTCTTCCGAAGATACAGTAACTGTGGGAGACACCACTGTATCTGCTCCTATTCTCCTATTCCTTTGGTGGAGGCGTTGTGACCAATTTGCACAAGGACTTGCGTTTAGTGACCTACTCCACATTGAGCAAGGGTGCATTAAGTCACACAGTACAATGCATCTGCAGGCTACATTGTTTATAGCAAACGGGCAAGATAAGAGAGTGCCTGTGACTGGAAAGTCACGGGTTCAAATCCCAGGGTCAGCAGAGTGAAATTGCTGCTGGTCCTTTGAGCCAGACCCTTAAAGCCCACTTGCTCCAGGGAGTGGCTGATCTTGCTCTTACTATTGCGAGTTGCTTTAGCTAAGAACACCTGCCAAACAAAGAAATGCAAAAGCATGCAGGCGTTCCCTGGACATAAAAGCCCAGCGCACCCCCATGACAACCCTGCAGTCAGCCAATCCATTCGCATTCTGTCATCCATTTCATACTGATCGCGGTGCAGCTGTCCTCCATCAGAAAGCCTGTGAGAAGTGTGGAGAGAGCGGGCGCTGATTTAATGGGATCCTGTGGAGGGAGAGCACCCTAACCCCCCCACATGCTGAGGTGGTAAAACAGATAGCGCCCCCCCCACTCACTACAATCTGTGAAACAGTGCGAGGTGAGCGACAGCCTGTCAGAGAGGCACACCCCCACACCTCTGTTTCCTGTCAGAGAGACACACCCCCACACCTCTGCTTCGTCAGAGACACACCCCCACACCTCTGCTTCCTGTCAGAGACACACCCCCACACCTCTGCTTCCTGTCGGCTTTACACATCCCATTCATTCCTCGTCGCGCTCAATAAATCCAATGCAGCTAACTTGTGCACATCGGTAAGATACTCACGGAAAACAATTATCACGGGATTCAATTAAGCGGACGTCTAGCCCGTACCGCTCCACTCCTAACTCATTTTCCCTTAGCCTTTGTTGTCCTAAGTCACTTCTTACTGCTTTCAGAATGTTTCAAAGCAGCAGTTTCTTAATTAACAAAATTAAGCATTTGCATGCATCGTTAGATAGACAAAAACAATCTTTTCCTTTGTCATACAAGGTATTGATGTCACTGGCTGAACGTTCAGGGCAGAATGAGGGGGTGAGTGGTTCAGGAGGTCTTGTCATTAGGAAAACAACACATCTTCCCACATTTTATTTCTTCACCAAAATGGTTGGTGTTATGAACAGTGTTATGAAGATACTTTATTAGACAGTTTCCTACACAAACACTGATATGCATGGGCAGTTCTTCAGTGGTACATAAAATGAAATTCAGACCTTCTATTCAGTTGTAATAATATATGAACCCAAAATACTACACAGATTTTAGATTTATTAAAAGTGAAAGTGCACTACATCCTAAACATAAACAGGGGTAGTGTGTGACTCTGTGGGTTAGAACACCATGCCTGTGAGCGGAAGGTTGCTGGCTCAAATCCCCTGGTCAGCAGAGCGATGTCACCGCTGGGCCCCTGAGCAAGACCCTTAACCCCCATTTGCTACAAGGACTGACTGACGCTGCTTTTTAAAAAATGTATGTTGCTTTGGATAAAATGCGAGTCGATCAACACGGCGGATCTCTCCTCTTCGTGTGCCGGACTGCTACGCATGGACCGCCACGTATGGACGGCTACGCATGGACCGCCACGTATGGACCACTACGATCAATGTCCTTGACTCAGACAGGAAACCGTACAGCACAAAGAGCACTGCTTATCAACAGAAGCTAAGCGCAGAGCTACAGGAAAACTAGAAAGGCTCTGAAGCAGTATGAATGGTACAATCTAGACCTCACTTGTCTGTCTACGTCTGGTAGGTAATAGACATCTAGAGCTAAGTCTCATCTTCCGGTACAGGGCCTTAAAATAAACATTAGCAGTTCACACCATAACTATGACCATCAGCACCAGGCACTAACATGCTATCTGAATGGTTGTTGGTGGGTCATGTGACCCCTTCTTGACACAAACAGTGTTTCGCTATGGGGCGAAGCTCATGCCTTCAGAATCTGCCCTGTGACAGAACGCTGACGTCGCAGGTCATGCGTGCGGCTGACAGGCGTGTGCTTAACCAGCCGACGGGTCCTCGGCGCTGTCACGGGTCCCATCGCGATGTGGGAGATGCTGTGACAACACCATTAATCAACAGCGTTGCTCTGCCTGCCGAGCCGCCTGTCACCACCGCAGCGCGTGTCTTGGCACTAAACATAAAGGTGTCTCCCGCCAGCTCAGCACAGAGTGCGGGGTCCCTCACATCCTAGACAGATTCAATTGCTAAAACCCCCCACTCTACTCTGGGGGTACAAGGGCCAAGGGCCTGTCTGGACACGAAGCCGGAGCAGTAACTAAATTATATTGTGCCTTCTTGGTGATTTAACTACACGCCCGAAAGTGGTACGCCCCCCGTGAAAGCCTGAGGGAGTATGCTTTACCAGTCAGAAAATCTATTAGCGACTCCTAAGTTGCTTCTCAATGTGTCTTTGTGTCAGTCTCTGACTAGAAGGGGGGATTAATTGTAGGAATGGTGCCCCGGTGGTTTATAAACGCATCCGGTCCGTGGCAGAATTACGGGCGAGCAGAGAAAACCACTTACACACGCTCTGCACTTAAATTGAGATGGACATGAGTGGGAAAGACCTGGCTCTCTGCTGCGTGATTCGTCCTTCGTCTGTCCTGCGGTGGCCAATCAGAGACCTAGACTGTAACGTGTTCCTGGCCTTTTTGCAATCAGTAAATCTCAATTCCTGTGGCATTATGGGTAAACAGGGAACAGAAGACTGGTCAAGAGCATCTATGAGACGGTCCATTAGAGCATTGTCAAAATTAGTTTTTAGATGTAGTATGAGATGGGAAAGAATCAAAGACAAAAACAGAAGAGGCCCAGATATCTAAAGCGTTTTTGTGATGGGGAACTCCCTGTTCGGAGATTCAGTCCACAATCATCCATTGTCAAGCGGAATAGATGAATGACTGAAAAAGTTAGCCCTTCCTGTATTTGGCGATGGACGTTGATAGTCAGGTTTTACTGCTTAATGAAACACACAGCTCAGCATCAGCATGAAAGAATGGATGCAGACTGACTGTTGGCAAAGCTAGAACTAGGATCACGAAAAACTCGCCTTGGAAGGCGGCGTGTGACGCAGCAGGCAGGAATCCACTCCTGGGATTCTTGGGGAACTGCCTTGGAGGCTCAGGACCGAACACAGGAGCAGTTTTAGTGAGAAAACAGTGTACTCCTCTCTAGAGAAAAAAACAGCGTGTGCCGTAATAGCCTATATACAGAGAAGGACTCAAATAAAAGGCATTTACAGCTCAAAATTGAACTGATAGAGTTTGTACAATAGGTACAATTAGATTGACTGAAATGGAATGCTTAACTATATGCACCACACCTATATTTGGGGTTTTTTGCCCCTAAGCTCTCCAAGGAAACCCAAGACACTGGGCGAAGGCCTGACCTTCAACAGAGTGCAGTGCTGCCAGTGTTGCTATGGATACAAGGCAGACTAAAGCCTGCAGGGACGTTGAGCCCAGACGATTGTGCCTGATTACCTTATTTCTCAGTGGCCAATTCAAGACGTTCTACAATCAAAAGGCACAAATGTGTCATGCACACATACATCACAAAACATGAGAGTCATTAGTCCAGGGTAAACACACCGTAGACGAGGACATTGTAGGACTGCTGTTGGTGAGTAAGTTAAATTTAACCTGCCCACGTCAAATTTAGTGCAAATAATCATCTTCATCATCATAATCACAATAATAATGTTTTATGCATTGGACTGACATCCCGTCCAGGGTGTCCCCTGCCCTATGCCCTGTGATAGACTGGCATCCTGTCCAGTCGCACACACATACACACAGTTGCACACGCACACAATTTCACACACAGTCGCACACACACACAGCTGCACACACACGCTCACATCTTTCTTTTGTTCCATCTGAAAACTGGACTTCATATGGTCTCTATACATTCTACTCTTCAAGTCAACAATATTTATTACAAATGCTAAAAAATCGTTTAGTGGAGTCCACAAGATCATATTAAATGTATAAAGGTATTCCATCTAATATTGTCCAATAATACACTTCAAGATAATTATTTTGTTCTTTTGTGACAAATTTATAATGCATAAATCGCGCTTACATCACGTCAAGGCAATTACAATGACATGCATAAATAACCTCTTTTAGCACAAAGTTTTACAGCTTGATACATTTACACAGATTGTTACATTTAACTTCACTTGTTCCAATTCAGTCATACTATTCAGCATAACAAAGAAAACAATGAACCTCTTTGTTGAAATTTTTACTAATTTTGTGTATCACTGGTTATGATTAAAAGTTACGATAATATCATATGGTAATAAGAACACAGCCGTAATGCATTACAGCCTGAACCCTTTGCCCTTGAATAGAAAGGCCTTGCTAAATCTTAAAACTGGAAAAGCTTTTTAACATGTAAATTCGTACCATGTTGGCGTGGTACCGAAATTCAGGTCACCATTGGTTTTTATGTGCGAATTTGAATGCCAATACTGTGTAGGAAAGTGCCATGACACGATTTTTGGGGTGGGGGGACGGAATGCCACGTCTAGAGGGGAGAATGCCGTTTTCTCTTGTCTTGTGTCCCAACAGTCTTCTATACTCACAAACTCTGACCCGGAAAGTATAATCAAGATAGTGCTTAAGAGAGACTGCTTTATATACTGCGAAGTTCTCAAAAACTCCTGTGACTTCCTGATATTTTTATTTTGCATAACTTTTCCAGGTATGGAAATCTTCTTAATTCCATGACTTTTCCAGGATTTTCATGACTGCACGAACCCTGCAGAACGCCCCCTGCAGAGCGCCCCCTACGACCATGAAGCATCTGATTCAAAATTTCACTGGGATGATTCCATGAAGGGAAATCAACTCAAAGAATTCTGCAGCCTGCAGAGGGGGAGAGTACTCATGCCTGGGGTAGGGGCAGCAGGGAGGTGAGGCCTGGCGAGATGTAGCTTACGGCAGTGAACATGCTGCGGGTGGGAAGCGTGAGGGGGCGGGGCACGGTAAGCATGTGGGGGGTGAGGTAAGTGTGTGGGGGGTGGGGCACGGTACCTTTGTGGTGATTTTGCCAGGATGTCCTTTCCTTGCCATTAGTTATGCACCGTTTCACATAGACTAGGAGACCAAATTATTGATGGTCTGTACTGGCTTGTGTGGCTTACTGGGTTAAGTCTTTGTGCTGGTGATCAGAAGGTTGTGGGTTCAAGCCTTGCCTTGGTCTGCCTGTTGGTTTATAGGAAAAGTTGGGCTTAAGGTATGTGT
>JABFEB020000079.1:82482-99567 GCA_019775895.2 Stomatorhinus ivindoensis | reverse complement strand
ACGGCTCTTAAAGCCAACGGCAGCCGGGTGACAGGGAGGCGGCTGTTAAAGCCAACGGCAGCCGGGTGACAGGGAGGCGGCTGTTAAAGCCAACGGCAGCCGGGTGACAGGGAGACGGCTATTAAAGCCAACGGCAGCTGGGTAACAGGGAGGCGGCTGTTAAAGCCAACGGCAGCCGGGTGACAGGGAGGCGGCTGTTAAAGCCAACAGCAGCCGGGTGACAGGGAGGCGGCTGTTAAAGCCATGCTGCCTTGGTCGTTTCGATGTCACTGGAGACCCCAAGCAGGACAGAGATGTGGGGAAAGTCACCCGGGGTGCTTCTTCACGGCATCGGCTGAGAGCTGCAAGACCAATTTAGCGTCTTCTAATCAAGTCAACAGGCAGAGAGAAAAGCGAACGCAACGCGTTACGCCCGGGCTTGTAGCTTCTCAAATCAAGGCTCTGTCGCTTATTTACAGTTTGCAATTGCAGCCCAAAATAGAACCTAAATCAGGACCATGGCCAATACCGGAGCCTTGGAGGGAGCGGCTGCCGGGGATTAATTATGCGATGGGGGGGGTGGCAAGAGCTGCGGGAAACCCCCGTCTCTGTCCCCCACCACTCAGCGATACAGCGGCTTCTGCAGGCCTGGATAATAGCCTCAGCTTAGCCGATTAAACAGCCCTTTCCCCATCAGGCAAAGTCAGAGACACACTTCTGTCATAAGGATTCACATGAAGGACTGGTCTGCAGATGCTGTGGGTGCAATAACTGGATTGTTTATTCGTCTATATGAAGCCACTGAAAATCTGTTTGTCAGGAAAAGCTGCTGGATGTTCAAGTGCAAAGATTAAGAACGAACGACTAAAAGGCAGCAGCAAGTCAGAATTTTCCCAGAGTATTCTAGCAAATGGAAACTAGGCTCATGCCGAATTATTTTACAATTATCACTACAGTGAGCCAAGCACAAATAGCCCATGATAATTCACCTTGAAACAGACCCTTTAACAACCCAACAAAAATGCTTTAACTCCTTAACTTCAGTATTCATGTGCGTTACATGCTGAAGCTCAGTGGCAGTGGGGGGTTTAGCAGAATAATACTGACAGAGAGGAACATGGAGACACGTTATGCGGAGCATAGCTATTCGGGCGGATGAGGGCACCCCCCGCCCTGCGCCCACACACCCCGACTCGGGCTGCTGCCCATTCCCAGTATGGCTCCCACTTCCTGTGTTTCATACTGGACCTGGAACCACCCATCATGGGTCCATCAAGCCATGCTGCCATTCCCTCCAGCCACCCAGCGCTGACCTGGACCTGAAGTTCAGGATAAACTGGGAAGAGGACCTTTATGGAGAACCTCCAAGCAGGGGCATGCAAGGGAGCAGGAAGTGGAGCAGCCATGGAGAAACTCTGGCTGATGGCATGTGGTGTGCAGACAGTACAATGCGCCAGAGCAAGTCACTCACACATGCAATTCGGTGACTCCGGTTAACCTCAGCGCGTCTGAGGATGGAGGAGGCAATGGAAAACCTGGAGGAAATCCCCCAATGACGGGGGGGGGGGACATGCAAATACCACACACATACCCAGGCGGAGACACTGCTAACCACTGCACCTCCAGTGCTAACCACTGCACCACCCCAGCAGGACTGCAGTCAATCATTAATGCCAAAAATGTCCAGCACTGCACATACATCACTTATTTATTAATTTTCCACACAACAGCAAGCAAACAGTAAGCACCTGTAGATCAACAAGTGAAGCACCGTTTATGTACTTTTAACATTTGCTTACACTGTCTATACTTGTTTGAACAATGTGCACCATGTTTGTGCACCACTTTAAGCACCTTGCTGTACATGCAAAAAAAAATTTTCCTGAGGGCAATAATGTCCATCTTATCTTATTTTAGTTTACGTAACAGTGTCAACATTGAGAGACATGCGTCGCCTTACGTCAGCGATTGCAGGCACTCAGCACAAACGTCAGCTATGCGTATGTGGTGACGTCACCAGACTCCTTTTTGTAACAGCAGTAAAATGACACAGAATGCACTGAAGGCCATGCTATGTATTCTGCAATGAAGAAGCACACGGCGCTTACATCTCTGAATATGTTCAGATGTGTGAGCTGAGTTTGAAAAGGGCAGCAGGCAGACCGACGGCCCACACTACCCGAATTACTATCGGCTTCCTATATCCATCCGCTCGATCGTCCTGGGCCGGGGCTGCGCGGCGCGTACGCAAATAGCGCATACAGCACTGAGCAAAGGGCTCAGGCAGGTGAAGGAAATGTTTAAAGCTTATTATTAAAAACACTAACTTAACAGAACATGTATAAATAAACAGCAACACAAATGAAAAAATAAGAATTTCCTGTTTTCCAAAAAGTTACTGACCTCTAGCCGGACGACGAGATAAACACCGTTTTGGTTCCCAAACCTCTCCTTAGGGGCACCTCAGCCATTCCATGTGTTTGTTACATTTCACCAGCAGCTCAATCAATTAACCGAATAACTAAATTATTTGATTAGTGAAATGCACCAGGCTATGGTTCAGTCAACAAGTGCTTACACTGGATGGCTGCTGCAAATATCTGGGTGACTTTAGAAGCGGTTTCGAAATGGCTAAGCTGAAACACTTTGACAAATACTATATCAAACTTTTATACCAATATGGTCATTTAAGCAAAATGATCTTTGACTACCTAAGACATTTGCACAGTACTGTGTGTAGTATATAAATGTCCGTGTGTGTCTGTTTCTGTTCGTGTGTGGATGTTTGTATGTCCGTCCATCCTCATCCTCATGACACAATGGGAGGTGAGAGACGGCTCCTCAGATAAAATCGCAAGTCATGACTCTCCTATAAAAACATTGCACCCCCCCCCCCCCCCATGTCTCATCAGCTGCAGTGATGTTGTCATACTTAAAAATAAAAGATATACATAAAAGTAGTTTGACACAAATAGCCTGTATTCCTTTAAGAATAATGACACACAAGGACCTCAAGATCTCAAAGACATGACTGGTCCATGTAGTCACATGCTGTTTAATAAGCACTGCTCTGATAGGTGGAGGTGGCCTATCATGTCAGCGTTTGGCAGTCAGTCTCCATGCGGTTCCTGACTGCCTGTGATGATCTGGGTGCAGTTGGAAACCACCCCACCCCTACTGTCACCATCAGATGGGCTGAGAGGTGTCACACTGTCCCAGAAAGGCGGGCACGCTGGGGTGACCTTGGATCTCCCTGTATGTGATGTGGAGCTGTGACCTTCTCCAGCATGTGGGAAGGAATAATCCTCCCCTGGCCCGGGACCCCTTGGGCCCTGTTTATTTACACAGTCTGGGTCCAATATGGGTCAATGTTTAATACAAGGACTGTAAAGTCATTCCAAAGCTTTTGGCTCGTGAAATATCAGAACTTTTGGAACTCCTTCGCTCCAGGCCTCTATGCGGAAGTTTTCTAGACCGACGCTCCTGGCTCCCCGAAGAGATTGTCCAGTATGGCGAAGCTCTCAGAGTGAACGATGCCGTTTGCCGCTTCATCACCTCCACATTGTCCCCGGACTCCCGTGTGCCTGCCACGCATAATTACGGCTAATCCTTAAGCTAACCAGTTCTGATGCTGAGGTCGTCTTTGAGAGAGAAGTGAGGAGGCAGAGCTTGGTCTCAGAGGTTTACGGTAGCGAATCAGAGAAGCTAGGAGGCGGAGACTTGAGATTGAGGTTAAGAATAGCGAATCAGAGAAGTGAGGAGGTGGAGACTTGAGTTTGAGATTTATAGAGGTGGACAGTTCAGCCTCAGAAAGAACAAATCCAGACTAAGATTTTGTTTCATCCAACTAGGTGAGAGTCACAGCTACTGAGTACTCATCTTGGTTGAAACGAAATCTTGACCTGGATTTGTAGTTTCTGAACTTTCCACCTCTGGGTGTTCACCACAGCAAATCAAAAAAGTGAGTAGCCGGAACCTTGAATGTGAGGTATATGACAGCAAATCAGATGAGCAAGGATCCTTAACCATGAATTTAAGGTTTATCACAGAGATTCGCGCTGGGCAGCATCTCCCAAGGCAGTGTTAAGGAGCCCAAGGCCTGCATTGTCACTGTTCATGTCTCGCTCGCTCATGCCTCGTGAAAACTGTGCCGTCGTGCCCAAAACAAAACGCGTCCCCCAGAAGGCAGTGCCAGTGCCCTCCCATAAGCCACCGCAGGTGGGCAGACGAGGGGTGCTCTGTTCTCTTCATACATCGGCTCTCTTCTGAATCCCTCACAGAGACAATGCTCATGGGGATGGGGCGCAGGGGAGCGGGGAGTGGACGCAGGCTGCTCTCTATCAGCACGGCGCCTCCGCCTGTCCCCCTGGCCGCCTCCTCCTCGCTTAAGGTTTAATAAGGTAGCGCTTAATATTTAATGCCGACTCGGCAGGTTTCCTTCGTCCCGCCAGGGCTCCCGCTACAGAGCACTCCAGGCTAGCGGCTCCAGGTACCTCAGATCCAGCAGCCCCGAAAATGACCTCAAAACAGCAGCTGGTTCTCCTTGAAGGGCTCGAGCTACGCCTCACTTCACAGCAGTGCCTCCCAGCTCTGGGACCAGAAGACTGGGTTGAGAACTACGGATTTAAAATCAATTCGGGAACACTGCACAAGTAACACAGCATTATGCTATTACTTATATACTAATTAACCATAAACTAAGTCTTAGTTACATACTGATCTCATGTTAATTCATCATTAATGAATCGTGACGCATGTTTTATCTCAAGCAGTTACTACATTTGTTACAGTATCTGTTACGTCTGCAAACCTCTGTGAACTACTGAAGGAACAAGTCATGAATAACACAAGTAAAATATTGCGCTCATGTTTGTTCATCATTAATGTATCATAACTCAACGTTTATCTCAAATAGTGACTATGCTTGTTAATGGTTTGTTTATGATTTGCAGTTCAGTAGAAACTGAGTTATTGCCCAGTCAAGTTGTGTTACCATTTCATTTGGTACACTCTAAGCACCTTCATTCTTCAGGTCATCTTATTGGAAAAAAAATGGTTTCGACAAAGTGGTTTTGGCGTATAAATATATTATGACATTAAGCTGTGTCAAGCTGGAACTTCGACCAGCGTCAAATATTAATGCTTCATGAAAAAACAGGAGAGAGGAATTCGCTTAAGAGTCTTTGCGGTGTGTTCAGATGCACGAGGACTCCATTAAGATCTGGAAACGAGGGATTGGCGGTCTTCATTGCTTCCATTAGGACAGTCTGGCTGTACCAAAGAAGAGCCAGCAGCTAATGGCAGACACTAGTCTCACCACTAGTATACATGATAAACAAATGATTAATCGAGATGCAGGCCAATGTAGCTTCATATCCTGCCAGTGGGTGGCACCAAAACAGACATCAAAGCAGGACCATGCAGGGAGCTGAAGAATAACGTAGTAGCTCCCCTAGCTGGAACCCATGTTTATGGGACAACAGTTTACACACTTCCCTCAGTCCTGCAGAAACAACCAGAGTGGAAGAAAATACAAAAAGGTAAACGCGACAAAGCATGACTCATGTTACCAGAGGGTATATCGTAACATTTATCCGGGTTCAACAGCACAATGAAAAGATAGACTGGGAGCAGAAATATATTTCTGGAGCACAAAGCACATCTTAGCCACAGAGATGATGAAAAAACCTGCAATGCATCTTATGTTTAGCAGGTAAGAGAATTTCAATTCCCCAAATGTTTATGGCGTTAAACAGATATTCGCCTGGCCCTACTCATATTTGTTTCTGCAATACAGGAACAACACTTCACGACTTTCATGGTTTATTCCGAAAGAGAATGGAAAACAGATGTTTTTCATTAACGAAATGGCTCTCCGATCCACCTGGGCTGTTACCCCTGCCTGCTGGGATCTATGAACTTTTCTGGGAGCCCCAAGCTGACATCAGCATGGACACTCAGGTGTAGCCGATTCAGCTTACCCTCCCCATGTTTCCCGAGGCCAGGCGGGGCCCCCATGTTTGCCGAGGCCAGGCGGGGCCCCCATGTTTCCCGAGGCCAGGCGGGGCCCCCATGTTTGCCGAGGCCAGGCGGGGCCCTCATGTTTCCCGAGGTCAGGCGGGGCCCTCATGTTTCCCGAGGTCAGGCGGGGCCCTCATGTTTGCCGAGGCCAGGCGGGGCCCTCATGTTTGCCGAGGCCAGGCGGGGCCCTATGTTTCCCGAGATCAGGCGGGGCCCAATGTTCTCGAGATCAGGCGGGGCCCTCATGTTTCCTGAGGTCAGACGGGGCCCTCATGTTCCCCGAGGTCAGGCGGGGCCCCCATGTTTCCGGAGGTCAGGCGGGGCCCTCATGTTTCCCGAGGTCAGACGGGGCCCTCATGTTTGTGAAGGCCCCAGGCTATAACCTAGGACAACCCGTACATTAATAGGCCCGCCTGCCTTTAGCTAATATGGATGGATGTAGGGATGGAAAGAGCATCTGTCTTACAAGGCAGCCGCTTCAACGGGAAGCAGTAGAAAGGCAAGATTTACCACTAGAGGAGAAATAACGTGCCCCCCCCCCCCCATTTCAGCCAGAACGTGCTGCTACTATTATTTTCTTTCACCCATTATATCACTAGATCTGCTTGCTGGATGCACACATCAAGTGTCATACGAAAGAGAACCTCTTAGCAGAACCTTGGGCGATGAGTAACTACAGGAACGCCAGCTCCTTCCAAAAATAAAGCAGCGCTCCATAGTGAATTTTCACACTTTTCATTCACGGGGCCAAATACCCACAATGCCTCAGTCTGATGAAGTAAACAGCAAGGTTAGTGAGATGTAAAGGCGCGGGTGACAGAGAATGGCTCCTCACACGTGTGCTTCAGACGTGAGAAGAAAACCTTTCTAACTTCAGCTGCTAATGAAACTTCAGACTTTAAAGTCATGGAAAAAAAGAACAGCAAAAGTGAAAAAGGATGAGAGTGTGCTGGGAGAGCGGTGTGCCGGTAAACCTGGGACCCGCATTCCTACCCGCGACATTCTGCTGTCTCCAGTTTCCCCGACGATAATGAGTTCCCAGCAATGACAGAATAAATCACCCCAGTCTGGCCAATGCGCACATCCATCACATTAGCTGACAGTAAACACTCTTTTGTCATGGAGCTTAAAAACGGCCAATACGAAATGAAGAGTGCACACTTTCAGAAATGTGCATGATTAGGACGCTGCTGGCTTGTGCAACACGGAAACAATCAGAGCCTGTGTTTGGATCCCTTCTCTTACAAATACCAAGTAATTTCCCTCAAGTACAATAAAAAACTGAAATATTTTGGCCTTAAATGTGCTATTATTATGTGAATAACTATCCCTGAATAGGTAACAATGATACTGGAACATTTCCTCTATAATAAAACAGTTTTCCCATTCATTTCCTTCTGTAAGTAAAACTGTTTGCCTTTGCCCCTCCTCCTTGCTAGCAGCTACAGCAAAATCAATAATCAATAATGGAAATCTGGTGCATTTGACAAAGATTAAAGTGGAAGAAAAGGCCCAGACAGCAGCAGGCCTTTCAGAAACTAACATTAATGTAAAAAAAGGTTTGATATTCGCAGACCCAAGTCAACGGGAAAATGACCAATCAAAAGCACGGCTCTGCTTGCAGGCGTTCCTTAGCTGATAATGACCAATAACACGAGCAAAGGCAGAGTTGATTGACAAGAGCATGATTTAATCCTGCAGCGATCGCAGAAGCTCCTTAATAAGCTCCCTCGAAATGTACTTTATAAGGTGAAAAGGAATTAAATCATGCCAATAATGAAACGGAGACAAACCTAGACATGAACAGCATCTCTTCATGGGAACCAAACACAGCAGAAGAAGAGAAACACTGAGATCAAAGAAGCTGCTGTAATATTGCTAATTTGTGTCAGCAATTGCACCGGGTGGCTTGATGGATGGTAATGTGACTTCAAACATGATACACAATCATTAAAATCAACGGAAGCCTGTCTTCAATTGCCTGGAAACATCATTTTGAGGCAAATGGAATTTCACCTTCTGTTCTTTTCGCAATTCAAATATCAAAAGTTCAGATTTCTCTTCGCAACTTATCTGCTTGAGTTCCTGAACGATCAGTCAAGCTACCAAAGCACTTTTGGCGAGTGGTGTTTTCCAAATCCGAGTTGCCGAAATCTGAGTTTAATAGCATCATGGCTGAGGATCTTCTCTGCGGAGATCACAGCAGCATAGCTCATTTTTGATTATTTAACCTGCTAGGTGTAGCTACATTTCCAAAAGCAACCATCTTTTCCTTTCTTTAAAAAAAAAAAAATGCCACGGAGTTGGCGAGTAGTGCCGTCAGCCCACAGGGCACCATCTTCTGAGGGGGCGCCGACTTAGCGAGCAGATTTCACTTTGTGTCAGACGGGGGTGTCGGTGGTGAAGCTGACCTAGGGTTCTGCATGGACCTCGACTGGCTCTGTGGGTGCTGGAAGACCCGACCGCCGCAGAAGATGCTGGATCAGTGTTTTCGGCATGAAAGGCGGAGCTGTGCCGCTTCACTTAACTCCCCAGACACACCCTGCAGGCCGGATCTGACAGCACATCCCTCAGGTCCAGCCCGCACGCCTGCCGCAGTGACAACTTCCCCCGAAAAATGCTGCACTGGCTGCATCGACGAGGCCCCGGAGGCCCAGAGGAGAGGAGAGGCCCTCAGGCCAGGGAACGTGGCACACTGCCACCCCCGCAAAGGGGTGCTGCTCTCTTCAGAAAGCATCAAATCCCGGCTGCACAGAGCCTGTGGGTCTGCTACTGAAGCCAGGCATTGTTCTCCTGGCTCGGGAAGGAGACCCAGTAGGCCAGCTCAAGTATAAAGGAGCTGTTGGTTCTGAGGAACTAAACTGTTTCCCATGCTCCCCCTCACAGTCGATCTTGTTCCTGCCCAGTACATCCTTACTAATAAGCCCCTGAGGCATCTGCCTGCACACTCCCTCAGTGTTTGTTTTTCCAGCTCTGTTACCCACTACCTAACTACCCTACGGATGCGACCCCCACTCACAATTCTGATACCCCCCACTAGCATGACACTTGTACTTCAGTTTAAAGTCCTATTGATCACCTAACAGCTGGGAATCATTGGGAAATTATGGCATCTAACAGAAAGGGATACGAACCACACACACACCCAGGACAGAGAATAAGCAGATCAGTCTTATGCTGGTGCTGTGTTTTAACACTGCCAGGTTCAAGTCCCAGCACGATTCCTGCTGTCGTATCCTCAGGGTTCTGCTCCAGTAAAATATGCAGCTTCTTATGCAACTTGACAGTCACAATACTGACACTATGGGTGCTGGTGTAATTTTTCAACCCGGCCAATAACCCAGAGGCCATGTGCCCAGGGAAGCGTTATTCTCCTAAGCAAGGACCACAGATGTCCCTCATACAAACTGGTGCCTGCGGCAACGTGCCAGCAGGAGGTATTGGAGAGGCAGAGAACCGCTGAACCCGCAGACAATATGAATCCGAAAAAAAAACACAGTTACAAAGAGTGCTGTAGTCATCTCAAACTCTGCTTGTGCCAATTTGAGTGGCCCTTGCAATGACATAGGAGTTAAGGAAAATGTAAAACAATCAATCTGAGCCACAATATACAGTACCACTAAAAAAGACCAGCACCATAACCCCATAAAGATACTTATGCTAAAGAGGAAGGCATTTTTTCCTCTTTTTTAACTGGAATGTAAAGGCCTGTTGTGATGTGTAAGAGAACAACAGAGAAGACTTTGCTTCTTTTCCTGCTTTTAGGCCTTGCAGTTTTGCCCAAAACGTGGCAAAAGATGCCACTGTCAGGATACTCTTAGCTTGGCTAATGCGCTTAGCTTGGCAAACACAGTGTTCTTAACTTGGCTGAAACTCTTAGCTTAGCTATCACAGGTCTCCTCACTTGGCTAATGCCATTAGCTTAGCTAACACAGGTCTCCTCGCTTGGCTAATCCCATTAGCTTAGCTAACACAGGGCTCTTCACTTGGCTAATGCCATTAGCATAGCCAACACAGGGCTCCTACACTTGGCTAATGCCATTAGCTTAGCTAACACAGGGCTCCTACACTTGGCTCATTCTGTTAGCTTTTCTAACACATGGCTGCTCTCCTAGCTAATGCTCACCAGGCTAAAAATTATATAGAAGCAGAGCCTTGTGAAACAGGTCTTGAATGGACCGGGACACGACTCCACATCTGGGTTGTCCAAGGGGGGAGTGAAGACAGCCGATGGATCGTGGCACAGGCAGTAATGTAAATGTTTGACGGCAAGCAGGCCGTGGGTGGGGCATGGCTGTTAGCTATTCTCAGAAGAGTGATCAATAACAAACGGACACGAAAAGTCCGCGGCTCCAGGACCATCGCTCACATGGCGGACGGCTGTCTCGCCCCAATCCTCCAGGCACAAAACGTCATGCCGCATGAGGAAGTGAATCGATAACCTTCCACTATTCCTAACGCAGCATTTATATTCATCTGTGCTATTTCCTGCATCCCATCTTCCCATTGAGCCTCCTTACCCCATAGCTAACAGAAGCGGTATTCCTTTACCAGTTTTATTTGCTACTAGGCGCTAAAATGACTTAAAAAATATATCCACTCAGGGGGTAATTCCATCAAGCTGTTTGCACGGCTCTCAACGAGATGTAATTCACATATTTGAAAAAAAAATCGCTGTGTAGGTTTGCACATATATTGTGCAGACGCGTGATTCAGGTGTTCGAAGCACCTGCAGGCTGGACTCCAGATTCCAGGTGCTGAACATCACGCCTTCCAGTAATTACACACAAAAGGAGCTGTGGCCATTAGTGGACCGAAAGACATCCACACAACAGCTGGTGCTGCACGAGCTCTGAGTGCAAACCTTCTAGGTGCCTTCAGACAGGTTAGACCTACTGTGCATCCTGGTACAGTTGGGAAATACGTGCAGGTCCACACAGTGAATTTCTAAGTTTGATGTGATGGGGAACCTCAACTAAATGAAAACCTCCAAATGGAGTGAAATGTATCGTCCTTGCTTGGATATTTTTACCATGCCAGAGGCAAATGTAAAACTGCTTCCAGACATTAAAGTGTAATAATTACTGTACGGCTGCTCTGGATGTCGACAACACACGGTGACAGAATTCACAGTCAGACTAGGTTCCTTAAAATGTGTCAGACTGAAAACTGACAATGCTGCAAATCACAACAGCTGATATAATATTTGGCATGCAAACATTATAAAAGGTATAAACTGCTTAAATGCATTTTATTCACCAGGATATATCTGTTATTCTAAGTAACAGTAAACATCTTAGCTAATTTAGACCATAATGGCAGTAAATGACAGCTTTGTATAATTTATGTTGATCTTATTTAAAAGGAGTGTAACAACCATCACTATAAAATCTTTCAAAAATTTCACTGTATGTTTACATATAAATTCAACAAATGGAATTACATGCTAATAAGGACAACTGACTGACGAACCGAGGAGAATCGCATTTTGAGTTAGATTACGATGGGATGTTTTAAAGAGACAAAGCATGGTGTGAACCAACGTGGCAGATGACGTGAGTGAGAGAGTGCGACAAAGCATGAGTGAACGATGCCAAACGGCGAAGCGTGAACATGTGATGTGAGCATGTGACCCCAGTGCTACTCCTAACCTGGGGTCAAGGGGCCGAGATCTTTAACCACAACTTTAATAAGTCATGGTTGTTCATTACATAGCATCGGAGGTCATTTTGTATCAGCGATAAAATTTTAGGTTGGCTTGGTAATAAAAACCACGGTTAATATTAAAGAATTCCAAGTCATGTTAAATGCAGATAGCCTGTGGCCTTATTTTAGGCTCAGATCTCTAAAAGCACCCATTTCAAATCATAATTAATTAAAATCATATCCTCCATGATGTCACTGCAAACTTGGATCAGAATTGAAGAACTCTGTAGCTTTAAAAAGCTGAGAATATATATATATATATATATATATATATTCTCAGCTTTTTATATATATATGTGTGTGTGTATATATATGTATGTATGTATATTTTAAAAGCGATAAACCAACACAGGACAGCTGTGTTAGACGCAATGCATTTAGCAGCAGAATAGCAGCGAGTTCCGTCGCTGTGTGAGGATGCACAGGCGCCATAAGGGATCCCCAGAACGTGATTTCAGGAACTAAAGAAGCCATTGAACCAAGGAACGGGGGGGTGGGGGGAGAAACAGGATGAGAAGTAGAATGTAAATAAATGCTTGATTACTTTGTCATTCTTTTCTCGGGTTGATTTTGATTCCAGACAAGGAATTCGGGGTCGTACCTATCGAGAGACAGGCAGAAAGAAGAGGGTAGGTGTCTAGGAAAAAATGGAGCTTGACATAAAAAAAATATAAAGTAATCCTAAAATCAATCCATCGTGACCTCCGCCTGCACTCTCATTACCACACACATTTACTTACAGGCATGCATCAGTAAATGGCAATACATGAATAATTAATATACTAATAACCAACTGAATGGAATAAGTGGCAAAAAGTTAACTGTGCATGTTCTAAAATACATACATCAGCCAGCGAATGGAACCCATTAGAGGTCAGTGCAGTTATTCTAATATTCCATTAATATTATCATTATATTCATGCAATATAATCATAATATTAAGACTATGTCTTCCTCATATAGCTCAGACAACACTAATGACAGAATAACATTAGTGTTTGTGTAAGGTTTATAGAGAAATAATAAATCTGATAGAATGAATAAATAGAATGTAAACACTCTCTAGTGCTTTTTGCTAAAGCTCATATCACATCTCCAGAACTGCAAGCAATGTGCAATTTCTCTAAATTGTCTTCTAACAGAGCCATTCGATTCAATTAGATTATGTATTTTTCATATATATACTTTTGTTTTTATCAGGATTGTAGTCATATTATCCTGCCTTATGTTGTCATTCATTTTTGTTTTCATAAAGCCTTTTACCCAAATGTGGTATTAGCATGGACAGAGTCATTTGGCGCGTTATATACGCTACAGTATATACAGTGACAAGCCTGGATTACTTTGCAGTGGGGTAGTTTTCTCACCACTGTATGAATCCTCATCTCAACAGAACAACCTCCCCTGTCCCTCTGAGAAAAAAAAAGGGCTTTAATTTAAAATTTTACAAACCACGCCCCCCCCCCCCCCCTTTCTGATCGGTCAGTTCAGCCTTCTGCGTATATGCATGATAAGACGAATCCACAACTATGCCGTGCAAACAAAGTAAGCTGAGCTGCTTTGGCTGTGCCTGCACTCACACAGCTGCGACCGGCTGGATCCCACTGCAAGAGGATATGCAGTCTGGTGTGAAAAGCATCTTCCCACTGACTAGTAAGACATTTCTCAAATCAGAGTAACGTTTTTGTGAATTTGCTTTAGACCCATTTCATTTTTTAAGACTAATTAGTCAGAGGAGCAAACACGGCTAACATTTTGATGCTAACGGCAAAAACTAATCTGTGAATAAGAAGTATGGTGGAGGATTTAAATTGTCCCATCTGCCTGGCGACCGTAAATCTGGATGTGATATTTATGTTTTTATTTCACATTTGTACCTCGCATACAGAAATGAATTCTACTGACTGAAATCAACACAGGGTAGATGAAGGCGTAGATTACCATCCAGCAAAAAGCTGACTGAAATACAGAGACAGGATTAAAGAAAACTAATTCTTTCTTTAAGTTTCTTTTCACCAATAAAAATTCACGAACATCAGTGGGGTGAATGGAGAGTGAAAGTCCCCCAGAGAGGGTGTAGGCGGTGACAGTGGAGCTGGCCGTGCCGATAACACGTTTTGGTAAAATGCTTTATGATCTCGGACCCTGGCGATCTCAGCGTAAAAGCTGGAGAGAGGTCAAAGGTCAACGTGTACAACACGGCTCCCTCCTGCACCCAAGGTTGTCTCTCTCTAACAACTAAGGCCTCTGATTGTTCCTTAATCACCTGCCTCCCCCGATTTCTGACCCCCGTGTGACCGCGTGCGTACAGTGCCCTCCGCTCACCTGGGATCCTTCTGGATGCTGTCGATGGAGGGCGACCTGACCAGCGTGGCCTCCGGGGGCAGCGTGGGGCCCGACTTGCTGTACGGGGAGTCCGTGGAGGGGCAGAACTGGAGTGTGCGGTACGGGTCAGCATAGGCGGCGGTGGCAGGGCCGGCGGCATAGCTGCCGCGCTGGTAGGCGGCGCCGGCGGCGTTCTGGCTGCCCGTGCGCTGCAGGGGGGTGGGGTCAACACCAGGGGAGGGCGGGGCTACGGTGGGAAGGGAGGGACAGAGGAACAAGGTTAGGAGCTGCTCACAGAATCGACCCACGGGGACTAGCAACATGGTAAGGGGCGGAGAATAGCATGATGAAAGGATGAGAGAGAAGGAGATAAAAAAAAAGGAGGGAATAGGGGAGACAGAGGAGCATGAACAACGTCAGAGGAAAGACAGAAAATCAGAGGCTGGTATAGCAGTGGCATCCAATGGGCATGGATACCCTGGCAGAATCAGGGCGTCCCGCACTTTACAGGGTATCCCCCCGGGCCTGAGCTGACATTTTGTCAGAGGGCCCAGAATTTGTAGCTGGGCTCCTGTACCGAAGTATATGGAACAGAAGTATTTGGTTTCTCCATAATGCAGCATTTGTTTACAGGGCAGGTGGCGCTGAACTTAAGCCAGGGAATCTGCAGCTGAAAGGCTAGAGGGTCCATCAGTGGAAGTGCTCATGAAGGGAGCGCTACAGCGAGGCCTCTAACATAGCAATAAAATCACGTATATAAGCAATACAATAAAAAGCACTTATGTTTCAACAGTGAAAATGCTGTGCAGAAAGTGCAAATGAAGTATAACATGCTGATAAATAATTAATGGAAAATACATCTGTGAAAAACCACAAAACAATGAAACGTGCCCCTTATCTGCGCTCTGCTTTTATGTATAATTGATCACATTATCGAGCTCTTGAAATGAATCGAAATATAAAAGTGCAGCTGGAGAAATGGCAAGAGAGGCGCACATGGACAGCGCAATGTCCGCTGGCCAATCAGCACCACGCTTTCACTTTTAAATTCCCACACTGAATTAACTGGGTATAGTGTTGAGATTATTGCTTCCCGGTGAGACCAGAATTCAGATTTTGAGAAGAAAATTAAAATGGAAATAATACATGCAGCTGCCGGGAAATTATTCCACGGCTCCGTGTCCCATCTCCCATAAAATATAATTACTGCCTGTTGACTGGAGGGGACAGCGACTTCGAGGAGCCCACTTTAAAGCTGACGAGAATGTTGCAGAGGACAACGAGCTGTAACGAGCTTTTCTTGTGCGTGTTTATCCCTAGCCTCTGGCTGGTTCGCGGCACGTGTTTAAAGATACCCGCATCGACTGCTTGATGCTATGTGCCAGCGAAATAGTGCTTCTAGCTTAGTACCAACACCCGCTCCCGGGGGACCTGTGTCGCGCGATGCAGCGATCGACGAAAAACAGAGGCGAGCTGAAAACAGTTTAGATGAAATGCGTCTACCTGGGGAAAATGTTTCGATTGGACGTTCTCGCACTGAAAGACTGTGATTAATTCAGAATGAGCTGACGGTAATTAGGCCAGGATGGAAGATGGATGGATAGGGTGGCATGGGGAAGGTTCTGGAGGGTGTGATGGATGAAACTGCGGGAGGAAGGTGTGTTGAGGTCCGGCAGGCACTGAGGCGGGTAACCGCTCGACATCCAGTCCTGCTGGCAAACCAGCAGCAAACACGTTACACACAAAGAGGCGCAAACACGTTTGCCTGCTATCCTGCTGCTATCATCACTCGGGGTGATGTCAGACAGACCAGCATGTATTTCACAAGGAAGTACTTAGCAATAGCTGCTAGCTGTCCACAGTGATGGAAATTTCATGCATTTATACACCTGTATATTTTACTTTATGTATGGAGAGACCCTAGTGTTCTGGAAATGTGCAAATATTTCTGATTTATCATTATATTCAGAGAAGTTCAACGTCCAAAGGCAGCGGATCCCTCAGGACAATTCAGAGGTTAGATTATTATCCATCATATGGGCCATCTCCCTGGTCACATAAACTTGAAGAATACACACACACACTCTCTCACACACACTCTCTCTCTCTCACACACACACACGCGCACTCTCACACACACACGCACAGCATGCACACACACACACACACAGACACATGCAAACAACAAAATATTAGACTCCACACCTCATCTGAAACAGCAGAATAGCTGGGAAGCGGGGATGTTTCCCTTTTATCATGGCCTACAACAGCTTTGTAGCAATCCTGTTTTCAGCCTCACTAAAAGCTAATGAACTCCTCCTTGTGAGAACTCCTCAGAATGAAAGGTGGCGATAAAGGTCGGCACTCCACAGCCTTGATCTGTCTTCCCCTGGGGGGAATAATCAGCTCAGCTACTATCAAACAAATACATAAACAAAAGAGCAAACGATGCACACAACAAAAGAGAGATGTTATTTCTGCTTGGCTACTTTCAAACAAACAAAAAGAACAAATGATGCACGGAGGGAAAAAGATGTTATTACTGCTTGGTTATTACCAAACAAACATAAACAATAGAGCAAATTATGCACACGAGGAAAGAGAGATATTACTACTGCTCGGGTACTACCAAACAAACACAAACAAAACAGCAAATGATGTACACAATGAAAGATGGAGATGTTACTACCGTTTCCCATGTGTAAGATACCAGAAGAGCTAAATTAAATGGTCTGATGAAACACAGAATACGGACTAAGAACAATCAAATGCCACTTAAATGGATAAGATAGCAACTCATTTGATGACTTGATTAAGGAGAACACCAACAGCATGCATCTTCCTTCCCTGTTCGTTCTTCAAGTGGGTGCAGTTGTATTTACAGACCAGGGGATAGTGTGTGGCTTAGATTTCACAGGCTGTGCCTGTAATCAGAAGGTCGTCAGTTCAAATCCCTGGGTCCACAGAGTGATTTTACCTCTGAGACCCTGAGCACAGCTCTTAACCTCCAATTACCCCCGGACTGGCTGGCTGACCTAACCCCACTCAGGTAGT
>JABFEB020000079.1:63117-75282 GCA_019775895.2 Stomatorhinus ivindoensis | reverse complement strand
TACAGGGAGAGAGGCGGGGGAGGGTGTGGTACAGGGAGAGAGGCGGGGCAGGGTGTGGTACAGGGAGAGAGGCGGGGCAGGGTGAGGTACAGGGAAAGGGGAGGGCAGGGTGCGGTACAGGAGAGGAGAAGTAGGCAAACTTAAAAATTTTAAAGCACCATACCCTTACCGTTACAAATGATGTCTCATCCTAAATCTCTTATGAAAATATTTCAATATATCGTAAAAACTCAATACACTGCCTAGCTCAAAAAACTGCCACTGTTTATGTTTCTGTTTTACTTTCTCCTGTTTAAACAGCAGGATATTTCAGCAAGGCAAGATTACTGCGGGCTTCTTTCGAGGCTCAAGCCTCAGCGGTGAGTCTATATCCATTCGCCTCTGGCTGATAATTAATCAGAGCACAACTAGGAATGGCCCTGAGGACTGATAAGCCTCTTTTCCTCACGGGCTGGACGAAAGCATCAGGAAGGAAGAGCAAGTGCCCGGACCTCGTGTCCCGCTGCTCGTACCCACACCTTTGCTGTCCCTGACGCTCACCCAGAAGCAGCAGCTGCTGCCGCAGTAGGAAAGCGTGTCTCACATCGTAATGCTCCCCCAAATCTAAGCTTCTCTGTAGGTGCTCAGCAAAGCTTTTTAGGAATAAAATCTCAAGCTCCGACGCCAATACATCACGACTGCAGCCTCTTCGATTGTGAACGCGAACATCAGGTTTTCAAATTCAGTGTAAGAAATAGGTGCATCACTCCACTATTCACTAACGCTGCCCTCCCCAGCCAGGGGCAACCACATCAGTGTCCCCTGGGGGTTAGTGGGCTCAGTTAATTGCACTAATTGCACAGGAAGCTCAATACCAGATGAAATATATAACTGCCCAGAAATATCAACAAGTAGGTGCCTATGGATCTAAATGACAGACTTTATACCCTTTTCAGGAAAGGAAAAAATGATCCCATTGGACTAATATATTTTCCTGATAAAGCTACACCGATGTGTGTGAAGGAAGATGAACTCCGTCCTGTTCATCAAACATTCCCATTCTAAGTATCTCAGAGGTAGAGATTAGTGTGCTAAAGACATTGGCCCCGCCTTCCCCAAAAGCCTCTCACCTTTCCCATCGAGGTCCTCTGTGCTATACAGCACATGCTGAATGTGCTGTAAGTCCACAGCTGCTAGAGCGATAGAAAAGAGTTATGTCAGTAATATTACAAATAAAGCAAACAACCCGGCATTGGCTCTGCACTTCCAGGAGGGGGTTCGAGACCCCTGAGGCAGCTGAGTGATTCAGCAGGTAGTGCTGGTGCTTCACTCCAGCACTTTACAGGTTGAGTGTAGGACATAATAGGTTGGTATGTACAGTATGAGAGATATGAGAAAAATGGGACGACAACTTAGCAGTGGATCTCAGAACTCATACGGCTTTTTTGTGCTCTGTTTAGGGAGGTTCCCCAGTCTGACCCAGTGCCTGACTCATTAAACGCAGCCAGGAAATGCCACGGGCAATCTTGGGCTCCAGGCGAAGCAAGGGCGGGTAGCCAGCCCAGAGGAAGGGAAAGTGTCCCATTAACGAGCCTTTATAAGACCCCATAAAGGCCGTTAATGCATTATTGGGGCATCCGAGATCAGTGACAAAGAGCGTTAAGCGCCGTTCAGACCCACAGCCTTGTAAAAAAGCTGACTTACTGAACACGGCGGCGGGGGAACAGTGTATAACGGAATTGGGGCAAATAGCCTTAAGCAAGCATGACGAAACAGAAGGCATCTGTAGAGGGTTATCGCTCACATGGGTTTCAAACAACACTCTCTGTAACTTCACTTGTGTAGCAGATGCCTTTTAACTGTCAGTCCCGGTACCAACCAGGGCTAACCGTCTTGCTCTTGGTCTCAATGGCAACATCACTCTGCCAACCCGGGGATTTGAACCAACAATCTTCGGGCGACAGCTGAAGGACCAAAGGAAGATCTACTCTTGTCCCAGATGTGCGGGAGTACAAATGCTGTATGCGCCATACAAGTTTAAGGGAAGCTTGACCGAATCCCCTATTTTCTTAAAAAAGTGTTTATTATAGCACTCCAATCAGAGTTACATGCTATGACATAAACGGGCACATAAGTCAAAATAAAAATACACCGATATTTTTATACCCGAGGCCTCCAGAAAGCATACATTTGGTTGTGCATCTGCCTGTTTTCCAAGAACCGCTCAGCCGATGCAGAGTAACAGCAAGCCTGGAATCTGTTGCAGGAAGCACTGAGCAGAGAGCAGGGAACAGCCTGGACGGCGAACCCAACAGCGATGGGGCTCCAAGACCAAAGCTACGAATTACTGCCAGCAAATTCATCAAGCTATAAACATTTTATTAGATTTACAACTATTCAGTTAGACATTGGATGCCGTTAATATTTTTAGATGCATACTACTGTCAAATTCCATTTGAAAATCAAATGCATACAAGGACACGATTGTTTTTTATTTTTACTAAATGGCATGTTTTCTTATTTATTGAAATGTGAATTGATTTTTTAGAAGGTCACCCTTTTGCTCTGATACCTCCCGGTCTGGCTCAGGGTTTTCGTGATTTTAATGGGTGCCAACGGGGATTCCCCAACTCCCCCAAAGAGGGTTTTCCTGTACAGTGTGAGTACTGTACATGGGTCACGATGGATGTATCGATTCTGTAGAGACGAATCAATTCAAACTGTGCGGACTTGCAATTGCCTGTGATTTATTATTCCTGTAAGGGGCGCTGCAGAGCTCGGAGAGATGTGATCGATCGATAACCTCATAAATTCCTCTGATGCATCACAATGAAGGATGACGGCACATTCTAATACTATAGAATAATGCTGCAAGGTAGTGCTTATAGAATATCAACATGTAAATTCAACAGGATGGCTAACAAAGAGTATGACGCTGAAGTGATGCTGCTTATAACTAAACTAAATTAACGTCTCAGGTAGTTGTATTTGTAAGCTGCATAGAAATAAATAACTGAAAAATAAGGAGCCGTTAATGGTCTTAGCGGCCGTATAGCGGAGGAGCGAGGCTAGATACATGACCTACTGGCGCGAGAAAAGTTTTTTAATGGCCATTTGCAGCGGCCTCACTATCCTCATGTGTACGGACCCCTGGAACTCAGGCCGGGCAATCCGTCCAGTTGATGAAAGAGCTTGCTCCACAAATTTGCACGTGACGATAATGAGGAACTGAGCCATTACTTTAATCATTATCCCTCAGAGCCGGGAGACATTTAGCAGCATGCGAGGCGGTGAGGGGAGAGGTACTGTAGCTAGAAACCGGGATTTATGACTGGTTTCTGCTGGGTCCCCCAGGAATGCGCGGCCCCTAACCTCAGTAAACGGCCACAAACAAATTAAAGATAAGGCAAAAATAAAATCTAAAGCTAAAAATATGACAGTCACTTTGCTTAGTGGCCCTCCTGGCTGTGCTGCTGCTGAAACTGAAGCTAATTTCCTATGTTGCTTGGCGAGGGGATGGAATATACCAGCGTTGGCTTTGCTGTGTGTGTGGGCTCACAAACTCACCACAGCCGCGTTACTAGACGATGAGACTCAGTGACCAGTGAAGGGAGTCCACCTTTGTTGCAGATAGAGTGCCTGTGGTGGTGCAACATGTGAGAGAAACCTACTGTGATTGTGTTAGTGTCATACGTAAGGGAGCTTACCTGTGTTGGTGTACTAGGTAAGCGAACCTACCTGTGTTGGTGTACTAGGTAAGCGAACTTACCTGTGTTGGTGTACTAGGTAAGGGAGCTTACCTGTGTTGGTGTACTAGGTAAGGGAGCTTACCTGTGTTGGTGTACTAGGTAAGCGAACCTACCTGTGTTGGTGTACTAGGTAAGGGAGCTTACCTGTGTTGGTGTACTAGGTAAGCAAACCTACCTGTGTTGGTGTACTAGGTAAGCGAACTAACCTGTGTTAATGTACTAGGTAAGCAAACCTACCTGTGTTGGTGTACAAGGTAAGCGAGCCTACCAGTGTTGGTGTACAAGGTAAGGGAGCTTACCTGTGTTGGTGTACTAGGTAAGTGAACTTACTTGTGTTGGTGTACTAGTTAAACGAACTTACCTGTGTTGGTGTACTAGGTAAGCGAACTTACCTGTGTTGGTGTACTAGGTAAGCGAACTGACCTGCGTTGGTGTACTAGGTAAGCGAACTGACCTGCGTTGGTGTACTAGGTGAATGGGCTTACTGGTGCTGGTGGTTGAGGGAGCTCACCTGTATTGGTGCGGTAAGTGCCTGGCTGCAGAGGGTCTCCCTGACTTTGACTCAGACTCCGGATCGGGGGCTTCTGATAGACTCTGTCCTCATAGATCGGGTCGATATGGTGCTCTGGAGACTGCAGGGGTCGAACCTCAGACCCCAAATGGCTGTGCTGGCTGCTGTAGGACCCCCTGGATCCTGCCAAGAATATGTCAACTGGTGGTGAGGAAAATATATCACATTCAATACAAAAGCCCTGGACATTCACTATGCCTAAAGCGGCTGCTCATTAAAATTCGCCCAGGCTCTGAACACACAGATACGTCGATAAAAAAGAGCACCCTATAAAACACAGGCAGTTATTGTCTTAGAGGAGACAGCGACGGTGTCTGCTTGCAGGGGAACATCCTGGGTCGCACCTTTGTGGGTCCCAATGAACCACAGATCATAAGTCACTCAGAGTCACTTAGAGTCGTCCACATGTACAAATGCATGATGGCGCAGACTGTGGTGCAGACGGGTTTGAGCTGCACTGCAGAGCCCTGGACCTTCACCGATTGCAGGGTGTGGCCAGTCTCATTCTGTGGGAATCTCATCAGCGTTCTCATCCTGTTACTCTCAGTAGAATCTAATTCCATGAGAGGACGGACAGTTAGACTTTCAGTTTCACTTCCCCTTAATCACCTCATCAGCACCAGCCTGATGAGTACCGCTGGTCCCTAACCTAATTCCTCTGTTGTACAGTAGATCTTCAGTGATAAGGCAGACATTTCCAAACCCAATAAAAACCACCCGTTCCTGGGTCAGTTGACCAATCAAGTGAAGGCCGCAGGCCCAGGATCCAAAGTGGCAAAGCAGTGGGGGAAATGCTTTTCAGTTGACTCTTATTGGTAGACGCCACTGGGGGCAAGGTGGAAATTTCACTGCGAATCAGAGGAGAGTAAATCAAATGGAATGTTCTGCCTCCAAAATTCTGTTTCACCAGCACCACTGTGAGTGTCTGAAAACCTTGTCCAGCAGCCAGCGAGTTTAAAGGCTTTGGTAAGGGGCGACAGGGCTTCTGGTGTCTGGGCCAAACTCGTCTGCAGGACCCGAGGAGCGAGACTCAAACGATCGATTGTACGGCAAGGTAAGCTGTACGTCTGCCAGAGCTTCCCCATTGAGGCACGAAAGCAGTGAGGCTGACCCACTGCCCGAAATTAAGCCATTCCATCTGAACAGACACTCTGGCATGCTGGTGTACACATACAGACCCCGAACATATAAAACTCGCATTTGTACTTCCCATTTCCTTGCAAGGACAGAAAAAAAACTGCTAAAATATCTTACTATGAAGAGCTCGAGACCAGAATTCTGTCATTTGTGAATTTCTATAAATTTACCACGAAATTTAAAGCTTCAATTCCATGCTTGCGAATCTTCTGAATTTGCCGTTCATGACTTTAAAGCGCCGGCGTCATGTTCAGCACGCTCCGGAAAGCAGACTACAGCCTGGCTTGGCCCTGCAGTGAGACAGCGATGGCCAGCTGTAGCCCGTGGCAGACCGTGTATCCACCTTCCCTACGACCGAGACCGACTCGCTGCTCCTGGCTCCATGGACTGCGAGAACCCGGCCGCACCGGAGGGCTTCGGAGCCCATCTGAGACGCCTTTAGGATAAGCGAGGGCCCGTTAGCTGCTTAGCGTGTTCATGCGCTGTGCCGAGCGCGGCATCGACTGCCTGACACGGACCCTCTTCACGGCAGAACCAGATGGCTAATCCACAGCAACCGGAGTCTCGGTGGCACAATGGCAGGTCATTATTTTCCAGGCCACCAGAAAAAACAAACATGATATAAACACATAGATCTACATGAGGAGGTGACTGATTTCCAGGAAACACAGTAGTGAATTCCAAGGGGATACGAACCGGGGAATGGCCAGTGCACTGGGATTCGGGTGACAGCACATGTGACTTAACGGGGCTCAGGCTTAATGATGCTTATTGGCTGGCTTGCCAGGGCAGACCTCACGATGTCAGCCCCAGCGGCATCCACTCCGTAAGTGCAAAAGCACTGGAGCGCACGCACGCCGCACGCAGGGCAGATGCACGACACCAATTAGACGGCACGTTTCCACAAGGTGCAGCCGGCAAACGGCTACAGGGGGCATTTGTGAACACATGGCCCACCCCCGCTGTTCCTCAGTCCGGAATAACGAGCAATAAACCGGGAAATCGATGCAGCGACGAGCATCCGCCAAAGAGCCATTTCCTGCCCTTTATGGGGGGGGGGGCGGCGAGGGGGTGCCCGGCTGAGTGGCGAGAAAGGCGCTCATCATGCCGCCACGGCCGCTAGCCGTTTCTCGCAGAGCTTAATGTCAAAAAAGCTTGAGCCGCAGTTCGCTGTCTCAGGCGCTGTCTCAGGCGCATTTTGACATCCGACATGCTTCAGAAACTGATTGTTGGGAAGACAGTTTGTGTAGAGGGTGAACGGCAAGGGGAGTCAACCCTGAGATGTAAGGGCTCAGACTTGATGCCGTAATAAAGAAATCATTCACCCATGACACTGTTATCGATCGAATAAAGACTCAAAAATATGCCCTGATGTACTAAGGCTCTTCAAAACCAATATGCAGAGAGCTGCCACCATTATATGTTATAATTATTCATCACAAGTTAAAAAGAATGTCTTGTCGAAAAGGGAGAAACAGCCAAACACAGGAAATATGACGGCTGAAAACGCTTCGCCTTGCACTTTGGGATGAAGAATTTCTAATTCTCTGAGGTCTAAAGAGAGAGACCAGAGCGACAGACCAGTGAACATCTTGTACTTGCACACTGCACAGTATCTGCTCATAGCAAGTGTTTTAATTGAGCACTTAATTAAAGGTAATTGCTTCAGACCTGCAGGATTGCAGTAAAATTCCCAATCCAGTCTTTGGGGACCTGCACACAATCCACCTTTTTGCTAAGAGCTGAGGGGGGAGCAAATATGTGAACTGTCTGGCAGGGAGCTGGGAGGGAGCAAAAATGCAGGCTGTCTGGCAGGGAGCTGGGAGGGAGCAAAAACATGGACCGACTGTGGGTCCCTGAGGACCGGATTGGAAAGACTTGCTCTACTCTGTGAGACCCAGTCTAGCATGATCTACGATTGGGGGGCAGAGAGGAAAGGCAGCTGGGACTGACTCACCTGCGAGGCTGCCGGGTCGCTGGAGGGTGGCGTTGGCGTATAGGTCATGGGAAATCTTGTACTGGTCTGAAGAGTGCACCAGGCGCTTGGTGGGGGACAGCGTGGCGTAGCTGCCAATGATGGAGCTCAGCTGGTGCAGGGGCGAGGAGCTGGAGGCGTGAGGTGGCGAGGCGCCAGCGTGCCCGGACGATGAGGACGCCGCCGCGTTCACCGGGGAGCTGGCACTGTAGGATTTGGCAAGCCGGCTGGGTGACGGCTTGGGCGAGGAGATGCGCTGCAGGGTGGCGTAGCCTGGCGCATCGGAGATTGACGCCAGCCGCTGCAGCCGCGTAGGGGAGCCAGCCGCCTGCACCGACAGCGGTGAGCTCACGCGCTGCGCCGGCAGAGTGGCACAGGAGTAATAAATGGGTGTTGGCAGTGCGGGCGGCAAGTCCGGCAGGTGGAAGGCGCTGCCATGACTCGGCGCGAAGGAGTCTTGCGACTGTGACTGCGAGGCCTCCCCTGCCAGCTGGGCCGCGCGACTGGACGTCACCTGCAGGGGGCAGAAGACAAGACCCATCTTCATGACACCACCCGAACCCAGTGCTCTCAGGATCATTAATAGGACAATCCCACGAATACACGGGGATGATGTGGCTCAGTGGGTTAGAACACTGTGCCTGTGATCAGAAGGTTGCTGGTTCAAATCCCAGGTTTGACAGAGTAATATCACTGTTGGGCCCCTGAGAAAGGCCCTAATCCCCTAATTGCTTCAGGGACTGGCTGACCCTGTCAAAAATGTACATTGCTTCAAATAAAAGAATCTCGAGTAGAAAACAGCAGCTCTGGTGTTACCGTAACAACACCATGCCCAGCTCAAGACCACTGTCCTAATGGCGCCCAGTCCAGTACGGCATGGAATGCACATACCCAAAATCAGGAGCTCAGGGCCTTCGGGGGTGGGGGGCAAAGCGCAGTCAGATTCAAACTAGTCCTTCAATCACCGCACCCTGAAGGGAAAAATGGCGTTCCCTGATTACCCGAGAAAAACAGGCAGAGCCCTTCAGGGGATAGAATCCTCTAAGGCTACTCTTGCTGATTTCCAAAGTCAATTTTGCTGAAAAAATACAATGTAGAAAAGGGCTGCGCCTTCACGATGAGCCCAGTATAAGCCCCCCCACAGGCCTCTCTCACTGCGGGCACCTCAGCTTACACCAGCTTCCAGAAACTTCCATTTCACTTGAGCTTCTGAATTTAATATTTTTGTTTTGTGTTGCGTGCAACTTACCTCATAAGAATGTACTGATACGATAACGCTGCCCCCTGTCAGTGGAGGACCTTTCCTGCTTTATGTCTAATTCATATATGTGCTTCATGAGAATACTACCCCAGGGGGGGGGCTCCGGTTCCCCCACCCTCTTCGCATTTGCTGGCCATTGAGGGCACTCTGGCTGAGAGCTCCCAGAGGAGGTGCAAAACGCAGCCGGAAAAAAAGGCGTCAGTGTTTCTGGGGCTTGTCCAAGAGAAACGGACTAAAAAGGGAGAAGAGATTAGACAGCGCTGGCGATCCCAGAGGGCTGGCGTTCAGCGAGACAGATGGCGGGCGGCGTCGGGAAACTCGCCTTGAAAACACGTCCACGCATCCCTCAAATTTTTGGTTACTTTTCCTAAAAAGTTTCTCAAATATGTCATATGTTTTAATTAGATGAACGGGTCACGGCGAATGAAATGCAAAACGTACTGCATAAGATGTCAATTAACCAAGCTAGACTGGATAGCTAACATCTTCCATTAGAACGATGTAGTGAACCTTGGGCTGGTGTGCGGCTCCCCAAGGTCTTTATGATACATCAATGAGACGGGAGTAAGACAGATAAGCCCAGACAGGAGGGGGGGGGGGGTAGAGGGGACGTGCCTACCTGGTTGTAGCTGTGCACGGCCCCCCCGACCTGCCCGCTGCGCGTGGGGAGCTGGGGGGCCGCCGTGTCGCTCAGGGCCAGCGTTTGGCTGCTGTGGTACCCCGAGGAGTATGGGAAGGAGCCCTCCGCACTGGCGTTCAGCTGCAAGGAACTCTGGGACAGGAGGCTTGGCCCTGCGAGGGAAGGGGAGAGAGACACTTAGGCTGTGAGATCGGAGGTGATCGGTGCGGCTGAGATACCAGAAATGTGCTCCGGAAATCCAGGAGGGTCCGGCTTCCCGCTGGTGAGGATGCACACAGCCGTCACTGAATGACAGGGAGGTGAGACGTCGCCCCTGGAGACAGACACGGCACCACCTTCCTATAGTGAGGTGTCTGGCAGTGGTAGTGTTTACCGCCGCTAAGCACACATTTACATGGGGCCCCCCAGTTACTATATTATATATTAAACAAACATGGTTCCTCATTTAGGAGCAGCTGCAGCAACATGTCCAGCTAACCAGCTAGCTGGCTACAACATTAACACACATTCCGTTTCTCTAAATAATAGAAATATAACCAAAACAGCAGCCATTGTGCGCCGCCGCGAGGGGCCACGCGAGCACAGCACACCTACAGTGTTTATTTACAGCCGCGACGTCGTCTGGGAAACGCAGAGCTCGTTTTGACGTTAAGGGGGAGGGCACGACGCAAAAACTGGTCCAGCAAATCCAGGGAGGATGATTCAACAAAGGTTGAATCAGGGTGACACAGCTTCCACCATTTTCTCATTCAGGTAACATTCCAGCCCACCAGCTATGCAAATTCGGGCAAATTCCAGGTAAATTCTGGAATTCAGCTGAATCCTTCACCCCTACATTCTTGGCTGCACATCTCTCTATGTCGTGACACCAGTTATCCAGAACAGGGTGAGCCAGTAGCCAATCCCAGGATGCACAGCGGTCACCCTCCCACAGAGGGTCAGAACCCACACGACGCAAACCCACAAGCTCTCGGGCATCAGAAACACCACCTTGATGTACAGACAGCCCCGCTCCAGCCTGACTTTCCAGCGGTTCCCCACCCACTTGCAAAACTGAATGATGTGAATTTAAACACGCAGTTTTGCTTAACGCTCCTGCCAAAAGCGGCTTTTAATTTGTACCATGACTCACTGTCCCATCATATTTGCCAGTAATGATGGACTGAGGAATATATACAGTTTGCACTTTGAAACAGTACAGGTGACACGCTCTCATAATTAAAGAGAAAAGGCACATTTCGCACGCCTGGGCTATTGCAGCGCCGACATGGATGACGGAAGCTCAGCAGGCACATCCTGATGAATGAGCCGCCCGCAGCTCGCAAAGCGAATGCCGGTGGTAATGCATTGTCCAGCACTGTGGGGTTTCCTCCCACAGTCCGAGAAACATACCGGCGGGAGAATTGGTGTCTCGAAATTGCCCATAGTGTGTGTGTGCCCCGCAATGGACTGACACCCCTTCCAGGCACCCCCGCCTTGTGTCCTGTGCCACCTGGAAGATTACATTCAGACACCCCACTCTCAACATACAGGCAGTCCCAAGGTTACGGACGAGCTCCCTTCCCTAAGTCGTAGGCAAGTCGGAAAAATAGTAACACAGTACTCAATAATATATATACGTTATATATATGTTATTCTACCGTATACAACTATATACGTTACTCTACTGTACATCAAGGCAACACACTGCTGAAGCTGCGCAATGTTTTCAGTGTCACAAAAAAGACAGCGTTTCAAGTGTCACAAAACAGTGCATGAATTTGCTATTATGAACCATGGAATTTAACTCAAATATTTGTATAATAGGCTTTATGGCACTCCATTCATAAGAACAGTTATTAAGTGCTGTTATACCCGGGGGTAAGCGCGGTTACACTCGGGGGTTAAGCGCAGTTACACTTGGGGGTTAAGCGTGGTTACACTCGGGGGTTCAGCGCTGTTACACTCGGGGGTTAAGCGCTGTTACACTCGGGGGTTAAGCGCTGTTACACTCGGGGGTTAAGCGCTGTTACACTCTGGGGTTAAGCGCTGTTACACTCTGGGGTTAGGCGCTGTTACACTGAGGGGTTAAGCGCTGTTACACCGGGGGGTTAAACGTGGTTCACTCGGGGGTTAAGCGCGGTTACACTCTGGGGTTAGGCGCTGTTACACTCGGGAGTTTAGCGCGGTTACAGTCAGGGGTTAAGGCTGGTTACACTCGGGGGTTAAGCGCTGTTACACTCTGGGGTTAAGCGCTGTTACACTCTGGGGTTAAGCGTGGTTACAGTCGGGGTTAAGCGCGGTTACAGTCGGGGTTAAGCGCGGTTACAGTCGGGGATAAGCGCCGCCGGTGTCTCCAAAGAAAGCCGCCTCACATGCATCGGGACTTGCTGTCGCCTTCAGGAGAGTCACACCGACCCTTTCAGACGGCTGAATGCCAGTTTGATTACCGCTCGCTTAATTATTCGCAGGCTGCTTGCTTCCCGAAAGCGACGCGCTCTCGCAGTGCCAAAACGCTCCCCGCGCACTGCCGCCACCGGCTGCTTTGTGTGCCGTAGCAGCCTCCACAGGGCCTGACCGACGTGCCACTTTTGTGTAACTTCTTGCGGGGAAAAATGGGGGGGATAATTTCACCATACAGGTGAAATTATGGCTTTTTAGCTTGGGCATCGGGAATGTGCAGAGAGCAGAAAGTAACACAGTGTGCTTAAATTACAGCATTTGTGAGGTGAGGAGCATCAAATGTGTATCTTAGCATCATGTGGAAATTTATTTAATGATTATTGCTGTACTTTCTGCACATCAGTTCATTTCAGTTTCCATTTTAATTACATCCGTTCTAGGGTCTAACCCAGCCTTGTGGGGGGGGGGGGG
>JABFEB020000079.1:42437-53146 GCA_019775895.2 Stomatorhinus ivindoensis | reverse complement strand
GGGCTCTTCCCCGACCTTGTGCCCCTTGATGGACCGTCACCTTCTCTGGGCTCTTCCCCGACCTTGTGCCCCTTGATAGACCGTCACCTTCTCTGGGATCTTATCCGACCTTGATGGACTGACACCTTGTTTGGGCAGGTCAAAGCAAAACCTTAACTGCAATTAATCCCTATTCACCAAAAGTTAACAAGTTGCTAAAATGGTCTGAGAGAGAAGGGAATTAAAACAGGTGCGCAGGTAATGATTTGCGGACACGGACACCTGGGAAGCGACAGTTGGTAGAGCACAGACGCTTCTGGCACAAGCAGGCTTTATCGCCACTGTTTAAGAATCACACTAGGAGGCAAATGATACCTTTAAGATGACAGGATCGGGTGACATGACTAACCATCACCAGATCTCATCAATAACGTCAGAACTCTCCAAAAACAATGTGCTTCACTTCAAATTCTGATAAATGAGACTGAGGCCATACTACATACACTCCATTAAGATCCTGTCTTAAAACAGGCTTTGTGATACTCTCAGCGCAGAGGACACTTCATCATAAGATAAGCGGGAGACCCTTTAACCTTTCAACAACATGCCTTTGCCATAAAGGGAGATAATGAAAAAGGATGGACTTCAGACAAATGAGTTATAGTGGAATAAAACATTTTACAAATATACGTCATTATATTTTTTATTTGTCGCCTCAGGCCCCCTGGGCTGAGGTTCAAATCACCGCTCAGGGTGTGTGGAGCTCCCACGCTCGCCCAGTGGAGTGTGGGGATTCCGCCTAGTACTTCAATTTCCTCACGCAGGCCAAAGACCAACAGTTAAGCTGTGGACATCTCTAAATTGCTTGCTGTGCTTGGGTGTGTGTGCGCCTCAGGATGGACTGGCACCTTATGGTAGCACTCCAGCCTTGTGCCCTGCGACAGACTCCAGATGACCCTCACTACAGTGATTTACCAAATACTTGGTACAGGATCAGTATAGGATTTAACAGAATTCAAAAGCATTCAAGGGAAGTGATGAAAAGGAAATTCTAATTAAACCAGAAGAGAACCAAAGATCACAAGGTAGGGGTCACCTGCATGCTGGTCCAGCAGGGAACACACTGACTATGGGTAAGTCAGAGATATCAAATAGTCTAATTATAGCTTCTGGAGAAACATGAGGAGAACAAACGAGATGTACACACAGAGAGCAGAAGAAGGATTCAACCCACCAAACCCTTGAGGTGTGCACCAACACTGCGACTCACCGAGCTACCATGGCAACTGTCTCACATTATAAAAGCGTGAAATGTTACCGTGACGATACAGAAGCAGCTGAAGGATGCACATCAACGGCATTAAGCTGGATTGGTGTCGTAATAAAGTCACCTGTAGATGAAGGGAGCGTATCATCTCACGCCGTCCTGCAAGTATACATGGCAACAGGATTGTAGGGAAGTGGAGACGAAGGCCTGTGAGCAAGCACCTGGAGATCAGATGGTGATACAATGAAGCCAACATGACAAACCGTATTCCAGAGCAGTGTTTCTCAATCCGGTCCAGACAGTCCACATTTTTGCTCCCTACCAGCTCCATACAGGAAGCAAAAATGTGTACTGTCTGGAAGGGAGCTGGGAGGGAGCAAAAATGAGGACCGGCTGTGGGTCCCCCAGGGACGGATTGGGAAACACTGTTCTAGGGCAAAAGTACAACTCAGGGTGAGCAGGTCAGGACTATACCTGTCATCAGAAGGTCACTGGGTCAAATCCCACGATTTGCAGAATGAAGTCACCATCAGGCCCCTGAAGAAGACCCTTAATACTAATTACTCTGGGGAATGTCTGGCCCCGCTTCTCAATTATGGGTCACTTTGGAAAAAGCTTCAGCTAAATAAATAAATGTTAAGCTGCCACCCAAGTCATGGACATGATCTCTCTCACAAATATTTACTGATCGAATCTGTCACACATTGCTGCATTTGGTGACAGTTTTAATTGCAATCAGAAGATCTGGCAGTCTGCTTTATCACATTCAGTATCTGCGACGCTCCACGATCCAGAACACAAGCTTTATCCCAGGTGCCACCTGGTGTCACAAAGAGTGGGCTGGCGGTGAGCTCTTCAGAGGAAACATTTTGGCCACATAGAAGCGGGTGGTGGACCACACTACCAGGGGGCGCTGAGGTGCCCTCACTGCGCTGCCCTAATGGGTGGCTCATTGCCTGAAGAGGAAAATCACACACTTCGCCGAGAAAAACAGCTAACCATTACCATTCCCAGTATAGACCACTATGGTGAGGGTTTGTTTTTCACTGTTTATCCCCCTCCTCCCCTCCCCCATGGCAAATGGACAAATGAGTTTTAAGTAAGACAGGTGAGATCGTTAAGCCTAATTGGTTGCCATCAATACATCTCTCACAGCTATGAGTGCTATGGTGCGGTTCCTGAATCATAGCCAGAAACAGGATTGATGTTATCTGTGCACCCATCAGTCTTCATCGGCACGGCTAATGAGGGATGGTGCCGGAAACGGGACCAGATCTCAAAACGTTTTCCGTTTTGCATGGAGAAACTTTTCAGAAGCGCCAAACATGGCCCACCTTCAGTATAAATGGTTCATCTGGGTTTTGTTTCCAACAGGCCACAGTTCATTAGCATTTCATCTGGCTGTGGGCTTCTTAAAAACTCCCTCTAAGATAAGTGGGGTGGACGGCAGGTGAGGAGGACGCTCATTCACTCACTCACTCACTCACTGCCATAAGGCAGGCTTCTGTTATTTCCCCTGCGAGCCCCCCTTCCCAATAGCCAATACCCTTCCATTACGTCTCCCTTACACTGACAGCCAATCAGCTACCACCTTTAATCCAGTCTCACCTTTTTGTGAAACCTGTCCCCAGATATATCCCCTCACCCTTCCCTGTGCCCGCCCCACGTTTGCCACCCAACCCTGAGTGAGGCTCACACTTATTTTTCCTGGCAATACTTTTAGCTAAATGACTTCATTATGGTGTTTGTAACACCCGGAGCAGGCCACTGTCCCGGCGAAGTCACTCAACCTGCTGGTCTCCTCACACCGCAGAAACGGCGTGGCGTGATTTAGGCCCTCTAACAGCTCCTGCATACTTAAAGGCTGCATTTTCTGCTCATTAGAGGGCATTTCCAGCCAAAGCTGTCGAAAAGAGTACTCATGCGGTGTATGAAGGATATGGCGTTTCAAGAGGAAGGTCAGATTCACACTCACCCTGGCCTGCATTGTTAGCCAGCGTCATTATTAATATATTTCACCACTTAGCCCGCGACCTGCCCAAAGTGACCTACAATTTCAAACATTTACAAAGCTGTGAATTTCATTAAAACTATTCCGGATGAGTGTGCTATTCGAGGGCTCAACATTGGAGCCTCTCTGTGTCATCACTACTTCTTGGGAACAAATTTTATTATTTAGGATGAGCAGGTACAAGATAGATGGATGGAAGGAAGCATGGATGAATGGATGGATGGATGGATAATGGAAGGTTGCCATTTTGTAATCATGAACATTTGGTACCTATATAACATAGAATGGCTGCCTTCATAATGAATAATATCGGTCAGTGTACGAATTAATAAAGCTCTACAACATCTTGTATTGGCAGTCATAAGGCATTATAGTGTTGATTATAATACTTCATGAGCTTCAATGAAGCTCACATGTATAATGCACTATATACACCTTCATAACGCAATATAAGGGTCATTAAAGGAATTAAGGATGCTTTGTACTGCGTTGTGAAGTATGCAGCAGTACTATGGCTGGCGAGCATAATTTGTCCCGGAAACGTGCTTGCAATCCAAAGCACTCGAATATCAAAGCGAATTTTCTCATTAGAAATAATGAGAAATAGAAAAATGATTCGTTCCACAACACAAAAATATTCATATAAAAATGATTAATACAAAACATCAAGTAAAAATACATAAAACAAATTAACCCGCACTTTACCTTGGAAAAGAATCGTGGATGGTGTGAGGGAGACGAGATAGAGGAGAAGAGGAGGGTTATTTTGACTTTCACTCTAACTAACGGAATCACTGCTATCTGTTTGCATGCTGGAATCTTTTTTTTTGTGCGATTTTAACAAAGAACCTATTCAATGACAGCCGCTTTTGCCTCATTTTCGATTTCGCGGAAATGTGGACATTGCATTGTCGTTAAACAGATTTATCACTCGCACTGCTACGCCCTTATTCGGGTGGTGCTTTTCTACTAAATTTTGACTAGACGAGTAAGGCATGCCGACTGAGATTGAACAAGGGAAACGATTACCCACAGTCCCGCAGTGAGGGAATGAGGGAAGAACCATTGGCTCAGTTGTGATTATGTGACGCTAGGCAAACGAAGCGTATACATAATACTCGTATTGCGAGACCTCACTCGTTTATCAAGTTAAAATTTATTTTAAAATTTAGCTCATCTTGCAAAATACTCACAGACAAACGTTTTACTGTATAGTGCATTATGAGAGCTTCATAAAGCATTCATAATGCATAATAAACACTACCATAATGAGCTATGGCTTTTTATAAATATTTATAACCATGTTTATAATGCTTTATAAATGTATTATAATGTGTTACAAAGGTGTTCATAGTTTCCTATAGACATGGAATTCATAGAAATCATTACAGAAATTTCAGTCTTCAAATATCATATCTTGCACTCCCTTCAGACAACAGTAAGAGCGAAAGCTTGGGGTTAGAGTGCATGGTCAGCCATTCACCTGGCTGTCAAGGTGAAAGGCCTGACGCAAAGGCCCGGCACTTGACCCACTGACCTACTGGATACAGGCACAGATTTCTAAACCTTTCAAGTTCATGGACAAATTTGGCCATAACCGAGGCGCGTAATAGCATCAGTAAATAAGCAGCTGTATAGCTCTCTTGCATGAATGACTAAACAATAAACAATAAAACAATAAAAAATGACTAAATAACGTAATGTCAACAGTAACTCACTTAGCCGCTGCTCAGCACACGCATGATATACACTTCAGAGAAATGTCATTAGATACATAAAGCCACGTGCTCTCGTATGCCACTTCTGGTAGGTGACATGTTCACAGAGAAGGTGTACTTAGGAAGAATAAGACAAAGTGAACACATGACCTATTGCACAATGTTTGCCACGGTAAGCAATTTTAAATAGTCTGGAGAACCTGGGTTTGGCCTCACTGTTGCTGCAGTCCCATGCGAATCAGGCACCTCCCCAAGTGGGGTCCTCTCTGGGTTTATGGCACAGTGTTAGGGCTTAAGATGTAGTGTTAGGGTTTATGGCGCAGTGTTTGGGTTTATGGCACAGTGTTAGAGTTAATGCGCAGTGTTTGGGTTAATGCACAGTGTTTGGCTTTATGGCACAGTGTTTGGGTTTATGGCACAGTGTTTGGGTTTATGGCACAGTGTTAGAGTTAATGCGCAGTGTTTGGGTTAATGCACAGTGTTTGGATTTACGGCACAATGGGAGGGTTTATGGCGCAGTGTTAGGGTTTATGGCGCAGTGTTTGGCTTTATGGCACAGTGTTAGAGTTAATGCGCAGTGTTTGGGTTAATGCGCAGTGTTTGGGTTTATGGCACAGTGTTTGGGTTAATGCGCAGTGTTTGGCTTTATGGCGCAGTGTTTGGGTTTATGGCACAGTGTTAGGGTTAATGCAGAGTGTTTGGGTTTATGGCACAGTGTTAGGGTTAATGCAGAGTGTTTGGGTGTAGCTGTTTCCCTTTGAGTGGGTTTCCTTCGGCTGCTTTGGTTTTAAATGGCTCTCAGTGTGTGTGTGTGTGTGTGTGTGTGCGTGTGTAATAAGCTGCTTTTTAGTGCTTGGTTATCCCTCCACAGTCTGGCAGAAAGCAGGGGTATACTGGGACCATGTGGAACACCAAGCCGTCAATCAGTGCCAGTCAGATCTGACCAATCAGAATGCGTTGTGTGCAGGGGGGCCAGCAGGCAGATGAACAACCTGCCAGGAGCAGGTTTTAAGAACAACCTACACACTCCCCCACTTGCTCTCCCTGGATCTTAACTGGGAAAATCCGTTTAGAGTTTACCCAGCAAAACACGCACGTTTCCTCTCTTCCACCATTTTGCCGGCTTTTTGAAGGACTGACACTTTCTGTTGAGGCTGACCGCTTGGAGCCAGTGACAGACATCGGTTTCAGCTGGCCGCGTTTATAACTGTTCCAAGCCAGTTAATTCTGCTGGCATGAGCCCTGGACTCAACTTCAGAGCGACACGACAGAACAGCATGTAGAGGGAGAGCCAGGATGACAGAGTGTGAGAAATACCAGCCTAATGACAAGGCCGTTTTACATACTCAAATAAAGCACTAATAGGCCCAAAATCTCTCCAAACTATGACAATATGAGCATAAAGACACTTCCCACTTTCCAGTAAAGCTGACATACATTCATTTAAAATGTTTTTCTGGGGGATCCTTAGTATTGTTGGTAAAAGAAGCCCAAAGGAGGTGATGAGAATTCTGCCGGGTTTGGACGCTGCTCCTGTGATTGGAAGGTCGCCACTTCAAATCTCAGGGTCGGCACACTACTGTCACCATTGAGCCTCTGAGCAAGGTCCTGAAATCCAGGTACTCCTGGGATTATCTGACTCTGTTTTCTCTCCAAATTTTGGGTCACTGAATAAGTAAAAAGAGATTTGGGAGTTTGTGTGCTGCCCTGCTGGCACTGGGTTCGTGGAAATGCCGCTGTCACAGCTCAGTGCTCTCTGTGCTTCTCCGGTCAGAACAGGCCGCTCTAATTGGGTGAAGCAGATCCGAGCCAGTGCCGTGTCAAGCTGGCTCCGAATCAAACAGGGAACAAAGCTGAGAGTCCATTTCCCTCTATGTGCCATAAATCAAGAGCTGCTACCCAGTTTGCTGTGTCCTTGTTTATCTTTAGTTTTTGCTGTGGTTTTCCCCTAATGAGTCTCGCTGGTGCATCACACTGATTTAGCCGAGCTCGGGAACGCAATTGGTGCAGCCCGCTGGTTTAGCTGGGCTCGGGAACGCGATTGGTGCATCACGCTGATTTACCCGGGCTCGGGTACGTGACCGGTGCATCACACTGATTTACCCGGGCTCGGGTATGTGACTAGTGCATCACGCTGATTTACCCGGGCTCGGGTACGTGACCGGTGCATCACGCTGATTTACCCGGGCTCGGGTACGTGACCGGTGCATCACGCTGATTTAGCCAGGCTCGGGTACGTGACCGGTGCATCACGCTGATTTAACCGGGCTCAGGTATGTGACTAGTGCATCACGCTGATTTACCCGGGCTCGGGTATGTGACTAGTGCATCACGCTGATTTACCCGGGCTCGGGTACGTGACCGGTGCATCACGCTGATTTAGCCAGGCTCGGGTATGTGGCTGGTGCATCACGGTGATTTAGCCAGGCTCGGGTACGTGGCTGGTGCATCACGCTGATTTAGCCAGGCTCGGGTACGTGGCTGGTGCATCACGGTGATTTAGCCAGGCTCGGGTATGTGACTGGTGCATCACGCTGATTTACCCGGGCTCAGGTACGTGACTGGTGCATCACGCTGATTTACCCGGGCTCGGGTACGTGACTGGTGCAGGCCACTGATTTAGTTGGGTTCGGGCTCACAGGGCTTTGATTCACCACGATCAAATCGCATGTGGCTGTGAATCAACTACAAAAGTGCTGTCGGCAACTGCCTGAATTATTGTTTCCTTCTATAAACACCATATCCGTTTGATTTATTGGCAGACATGGAAATGTGTCTGCTGGAATTCGTTAAAATGGAAATACAGCGACGGCACACAATGCTTTCATATACAGACATGAAAAGCCCAGGCGGACGCTTTGTGTGTCCTGAATGTCGTCTCCCTCGGCAGATATGAGATCCGTGGCAGGAAATCAAGCCTCTGCTCTTCTGCCCAAGGTAAGCAGCTCGGTCACGGGCTTGCGAGGCGGAGGCTGGGACACTGCAGGCCACTTTAATCAAACCGCGGCACTGAAGTGAGACCGGAGTCGGCCCCGATCTGGCCCAGCGAGGCACCTGCTGTAGAGTGACCCGACCCCATCAGGCGGGGGCGTGGCACTGCTATCTAGCTGCCAGACACGACACAGCGCCCTCTTATATACACTGCCCCTCCTCCGGTACATTTGCACATTTTACGTATTTTAGCCAGTGCGACATACTTTTTTTGAGAAAGCAGGGACAGACGTTCCCCAGAGCAACTGGGGGTTAGGGGTCTTGCTTAGGAGACCGACGGTGACATCACTCTGCCGACTCTGGGATTTGAACCGACGACCTTTTGATTTCGGGCACAACATCCCACTGAGCCACACAGGTGCCTCCCCCAGACAGAGGGATCGTCATGAGGGGGCGCTGTACTCCTTCAGAGCAGCTCCTCATCTTCAGCCCAGCGACAGAAACCTTATCCATCACATGTGACCCTGTCCTCTGAAGTCTGCTGGCGACGCAGCTACCGTGTCACACAGAAGGACATCAGTGAACCCGGCCTCTGCATGCTGATTGGAAAAACACGCTTTGTGCGCCTGCGGTGAAATCGTGGGACGGTGAGCTGGTCGCAATGGCTTCTGTATATCATTCTGGACTTTGACCTTCTCTATGTAATAATGCAGCCCTCCCCCCACCCCAGACACCAAAAGCATCTCCCTCCATCAATCAGCACAATTAAAGCGTCGCGCGGGAAGCCTGAGTATTACGAGATAATTTCTGAGGTAATCGAGCCTCAGGTCCACAGGAGGAATAAGGTGACCTTGTGGTGAGAAAGGGGTTAAATGCGAGGGGGGGGGGGGGCAGCCTAAAACAGTATATAAGCAAAAAGACGATTTTGTGCCCCCAGCCCTACCAAAACGGGCTCCGGGACCCCCACGAAAGAGCCCAATGCCCTTAACATCCTTCATGTGAATTCAAACAGAGGGATATCACATGGAACGTCCTCCACACCTTCAAACCCAACGCAGTTGCATCCACAGGAAAAAAGGAGAAGCGCAGATTGATATTATGGAGCGCAGATTGTCCCAGGCAGCCCTTTGATATAAAGCCTAAAGTCTTTTTAAATGCTCTGGCCTTACATCACGCGCCCTGTTTGACTCTGCTGAGTGTCTAATTGAAAAAGACTGCCTGCGTGAGTTTGCGTGTCCGCTAGCGAGGCGCTGGCTCGACCGACGAGAGACGACCGGAGTGGTGCTGGCTCGACCGACGAGAGACAAACGGAGCGGCCATTCTTCATCCCAGCACAAAGCCCACAAACTCATTACCGAGTCCCATGTGCTCGGCGTTTAAGGAAATGACGTCACTGCTCCTAAGAGGCACCTTCAAATGTCCTCGCATTCTTTTCTGGTCTTGTAACTGAACTCCAGATGACAGGACAGCCCAAGCAGGAGGATTCCGAAATGCAAACAAAAGAACAACAGATGATAAACACCTTATTTTATCCGCTTAGTAAAGTTACGTGTGTTGATGATGGAGACCACAGTCGTTGGCAGACGGCTTTACAGTTAAACTTTAGCAAGGAATCAGGTATTTTTGCCGATCCAGTAATGGGGGATTTGGTCTCTTGTGCCCACAGTGTCAATTAGCTTGGCTGTTTTTTTAAAGACAGAAAGATTACCTCATTCTTTTCAAACCGTTCAGTTTTTAGCTACCGTATTTTGTCGATTTTGACATCCTAAGGAAAGTGGCATCAAATTACTAGTTTATGTGTTACTCTTCCCTGCTGTCGTTACTCGTGCATTCATTTGTAAAACTGTACCTGCATTTTGCCATGGCAACCGAATGCACACTCTTACGGTAATATTACACGTTTCACATTCCCTGTGGCAGGCGATTTCATGTAGTGTTTGACTTGAACTTTACGTGACATCGAAATTAGCTTTTTAAAATGCATCCCGAGGAAGATGCCCGCGAACGAGAGTTTTAAGTGCCTCTTGAATGATTTCCCCACTGAATAACATAATTTATTTACAGTTTCAATGGCTGCGTAAATACATCTGTAAGGCAAGCGGCATGCTGTAAGTACAGATTTGGCCAGAAAGACGCGAAACAGATGCATTTGCCAGGACAGTAGTGCGTCTTCCGCTGAGCTGCAGCCGATCCGTCTGACGGCTTTTCTCCGCCACTCCCTCAGTAGCCCCGCCCTTCCCCATCTGCCGCGGCCAATCAGCGGTGACCCCACTACCCTCTCGGCCCAGCCTGACCCTCGCCGTGGTGATCGCCTAGACCGGCTCAGTCCAAGCACGCTGTCTAACAAAGAAGTGACATCATATCACAGAAAATAAACAAGGACAGAGATCGAGCTGAACGCGCAAGAGAAGTTCAGGGCCAAGTCAACCTGAAACATCTACATCTCAGGAAGGACAAGCTTTGTTTCTTTAAGCTATTATTATTAAATGCAGGCCTCAGTATTTTGCCATAAAGGTCTCAGATCAGTGAATGTGAATAACAGCCTTGAAGACCTTGCAGATGACAGTCGCCTGATAGTAAACCAAACGCCATGGAAACCTTCTACGGGGTTTCCTAAAGACACACAAAGGGCTTCGAGTCAGAGCAGCACACAAGTGCGGGCACAACACGCCTACTGCTTTGAAGTCGCATCCGCTGGGCAGCCGGAACACCGTACGCGGAAGGATATGTGGTACTAAGTCTAGCTAAGCTCAAAATAAATAAATCGCAGGGACCCGATGGCATCTTACCGATAGTTTTAAAA
>JABFEB020000079.1:16468-31595 GCA_019775895.2 Stomatorhinus ivindoensis | reverse complement strand
GGCACAGGGCAGGGGACACCCTGGACGGGATGCCAGTCCATCACAGGGCACAGGGCAGGGGACACCCTGGACGGGATACCAGTCCGTCACAGTCCTCACCATTGCAGTCAGCAATAACACTGCTGCACTCGCCTGGGTCACACATGCCAATGCAATAGTGAGGGCTGGGTGGATGCGAAAGGTGGCATCCCTATTACACACAGCAGAAATATGCACTACGCATCTACTACACACTATAGAAATATGCACTATGCGTCTATTACACACTTCCGAAATATGCACTACACGTCTACTACACACTGCAGAAATATGTGCTGCAGACATGTACTTTCTTAACAGCATGTTATCTGCTGTTTGTGCCTTACTGAATATCCCCAGCTGGAAATCTCTGAACGGTCCTGCAGCAGCGAATCAGAAAAGGATGCCTGGTAGCTGGTGGGGGTGATATCGGGCGATCAGGAAACGTGATAATGTTCTAACGAGGGCGCTAAACCACTGGCCAGCTAGAACACGTCTTTAGAACCCTTCCGGCTGGGGCTTGACAGCGCAGCTCTTCCTAAGCTGAAAGATGTGGCGCTGACCCCAAAGTGATCTCAAGATGTGTACCTGTGAGCACCCCCGATGGAAGCTCTCAATCACTATGGTCTATCATTCAAGAAAATACCCTCTTAATAGCTAATTGTCAGTATTAACCCTGATTATAAATGTTATTCAAGATAATATTTAGTGTCGCCCCCCCCCCCCCCCAAAGAGCAGACAGTACCCCCCAGATACACATATTAACATTTCTTTTGTGAATTAATATTTTTCAGATAGCATCAGGTGTGCGTATGCAAAGTGTTAAGAGAAAGGCAGGTTATAAAGTTTACAGATGGTATTCTTCACAGACCATTTCTTTATAGGCAGGATGTGTATAAAGCTCTGAAATACAGCCATAGACATCAACACAGTGTAGCTCTGCTGTACATTGCCACGCTCAAACAATCCATCCATCTATCTACCATCCTTTTCACCCATCCATCCAACGGGTACAGGTGGAAGGTGGAGCCTGTTCAGGGAGGCACAAGGTGGGGGTACCACCCTGGACGGCATGCCAGGTCATCACAGGGCACACACGCATATTCACATCTTTGTGGGGACTGTCCATTCATTTCAATGGGAAAAACCCTAATCCTTAACCCCTACCCAGCCCTAACCTTAACCATAAGCAACCAAGCAAAATACGAGTCTTTTGGCATTTTGAGGTTTTCGAATGCAGTCACACATCTTTGTGGGGACCGCATAAACAGAAACACACACGCAAATTCCACATGCCAAACCGGGGAGAGATCCGAACCACTGGCTCTAGAGCTGAGAGGCAACAGCGCCCCCCACAGAGCCACTGCACCAACACTCTGAAAAAATTAATAAAAACAAAAATAACTGGTCAGTACAGGCTATTAAAGATTATTTACTGTTCACCTGGGGGGTTTAAGTGACTGAAGGACCTCCTGCGCATTATTACGCTCCGTTTTAGACCAAGGGAGCCCGATTCATGTTGCTCACAGTTAGGAGACACCCCCTTGCTGGCTGCTTGTGACCAACACCCTCATCACAATGCCATAAAATGCAAATGAAAGGAATTACGGCTAACAGGACAGACCGCAGTCAGACTACAGGGCCTAACAGACCGCAGACTGCTCTGCCCTCTTTACGAATGCTTACCAAATTGCAGGTGATTTCTGGCAATAAAGACAAGCAATGGCATGTTTATTTCTTGAAAAGTGCCTATATTATCCATTATGTATGATTCGGAAGGGGAAGTCGCTGTCGAACAGTACAGCGTGTTCCCTTTCATAAAAAAGACATATCACATTAAACAATTAATACACTGTGTCTAAGAACCACTCTCATTATTCCCACGAGCTGTGAAAATGCTACAGAAGCCCAATATGGTTGGAGAGAGATTGCTTTATCTCCAGTGTGATGAATGGCTTAATTAAGCGCCTTGGAGGGCAGGCCGCTTCCGTTCGGGCTCGGCGGCGCATCCTGCGGGCAAGGCGGCCAATCGGCTAGCGTGCAGGCCGAGGCGCCAGAAGAGGATCGAGGCAGGAAGTCCTCGCCCTGAAAGGGGGCTTCTGGAAGGCGTTGCTTAGGATTAGTGTCCGTCACCAGCACCGACTGCCGCGATTTCCCTCCCGTCGTTATCGCGCCCTTTGCAGGGAGGAGAAACGGCAGAGCTAGCGACGGGAATTTATACCCGCTGTCCACGAATGAGGGAAACTCAGCAGCAGATAACATGTGCCGTGACGCGACAGGAATTCAGATAACGACAGCGTCTACTCGGATTGTCGTGCCGACGCGACGCCCGCTAATATGACTTTGGTCAGAAATTCATTGGCATTTGGCAGTGGAGTCATGGTGTCCAATGAATCGCCCATTTCTGACGGCAGGCGGGGCATCCCAGTAGGAGGTGTGGCCTGTCGGAGCGCAGCACGTGCATGCCAGCGAGTCTCGTGATGTTTTTAGGTCATTTAAAGCGCTGAAGATTCAGCAGGGGCGTGTTCAATCTGCTCCAGGAACAGTGGGCAAAACCGGGCAACGCTGGTTTCATACAAACGGCATAAAAGACCAATGAATCGCTGATTTTTGCAGCAGCTCTTCACAGCACCGATCTCCGTACTGCACTTTCCTGTAAGAGGGCAGGGGGGGGGGCACCCATATTGGCCAATAGAGGATCCTAATTTGAGGGGGGCAGGGGGGGGGCACCCATATTGGCCAAACGTGCAGGTGCGACCACTCCAGAGGAGTCCAAGCCAGGGACTTCACAACCAGCATCCTCACAACACCCCCCCCCCCCCCGACAGTCTTCAGGCTCCTCTCTCCTGCTTTGAAACACTATCCAAAGAGGCATTTATCTGAATGTATAATCGCCGCATACAGACGGGCCACACGTAAGCCGCGCGGACCGGAGCAGCTCCTGTGAACCCGGGGGTGCACTTTTAAAAGTTTTTAAATCTGCCATCACACGTCTTTAGTGGTTTTTTAGTATGAGAAGAAGTTACATTCATATTTTAATTAGCTAATCCCACCAGTGACATTAGCTGGGCTGCGCGGAGGCAAGGTCCACGGGCGTGTCCTGTGCCGCTACACGCTACCGGCAGTGCCATCAACGTGTATGTTCTGCAGGGTTCCCTACATAAAATATGTGGGCTTCAACGGCTTCAAAGTAAAACTGCAAGGAATGGTTCAAGCTGCCTGATTCTTCCCCTACATAACGCAGATATGGTACAGTCTGCCACCCCGCTCCCCGCTAAGCCAGTGAGAAGCAGCAGCCAATCACAGCTCCTCCTGCTCTGCTTATAAAGGAGGCTGTATGACAGTATTATAAAAAAAAGGTGGATGGTACATGCAAATATGAAAAGTGATATATAGCAGTCTTTGAAAATGCCTGTAGATTTCTACTTAAATTGAAGTATCTATATAAAATGTATGCAAGATAAAGTTACCTCACAATATACACGATAGATACAATATCAGGCAGGCAGACAATGTGACTGGTCCATTTGAGGCTCCTACAGGCAAGACAACGCTCATCATTACTGGTTTATTGTATTATGGTTCCAATCTTCCAATCACCAATCAGCCCCTTCGCTTGCGGCTCTTTTTCCACCAATCATGGGGCAGCTTTTCTGGAGTCACTCATTGGTGCAGGATGCTGCTTTTGATCTCAAGGTCACACAAAGACATTTTAAATGACAAAGAAGAAATAACATGCCGCCAAGGGCACAGTGTGACAGGCAGCGCACATCCCAGATGCAGAGAGTGGAAGGACAGAACCAGGGGAATAAATGGCTAACCTGACAACGGCGGTCTTTAGAAACGATCGATTCTTAAATGTGTCTTTTAAGGTTCAACTGGGACACTCACAGAAAGGGGTTCAGCTTGACTTTTTCCTGACCTGAAAATGGATTTCCAGCAAAGCTACACCATGCTTCACTGAAGACACTGCAAGAAAACAAAAACAGGTTGCATCATATATCAAAAAAAGACCCTTTTTTTGGTTATAAGGAAGTAAGAAGCTATTTGTAAAACAGATTTGTCAGGGGACACAGTGAGGAGAATCAGTGGTTTCTGGGTGACCTAGTCTAGGCACGGTGATCCCAGGAAGTGCGTGGAATGACTGGCAATTCGGGATCGCATCCTGGAGTGGATGCTCCGTGGGAGTCTCTGTTTCGGGACTCTGAGGCGCTCGAGGCGAATCGCTACTCTATGCCGCCGAGGACATAACGTTGAATTTTTTATAGCTAGCACGGTAAATAAATGAAATATAAATAAAGCCAGTGCATAGCACAGTATGCCGACAGATCAAGTCCTGGCTCTCCTGGGAGGAGCTCGGATTCAGTAACCTAGCAACCCTTTGACCCCAACAGCTCCAGTAGCAAATTGGGAAAACGCCAAAGCAGTAAAAACTTTGTCTTTGTGGGGGGGGGGAGGGGCCCCCTGAGCTTCTGTGGAAGATGGAGCAAAAACAAGATGGCCCATTGTGAGACGAGACTCGGGGAGTTAGTCATCAGGGCAATTTCATCACCATGTCAAGATGCTACCCTCTGCCTGAGCCACACCCCCAGCCTCAGTTGTGCTGAACTCATCTCACTAATTATTCCCCCCCATTCATTTTCACCAGTCCCGCTTATTCATATACAACAGAGCTTGACTGAAAGAACACTTTTATTGATAGTATGAATGAATAATTTAAAGGTTACTGGCTGCTCAAGGTTTAAATATTTTATCAATTTTTCTCTGCTGTGAAAACCGGGGAAAAAATTTCTGGTTACGCAAGAGATGTGAGCATGACAGTCGAAAATGCCACCGTTAAATGTGACGTGTCCGTGGTGTTCAGGGCGAGTGTTCTACAGCCAAAGGAGTCTCTGGATGAAGAACCGAAGGACCAGGGATTAATTCTCACAAAGACGTCATCATGTTTATTACCAAAGAATCAGTTTTGAGCATTCCAAAAATGCAACCAGGAGGCGGCACAATGATTGAGGACATTTAAGGACACTTAAGGACACTTAAGGACTTGGGAATGACAGAGGCGTGTATGCCGACAGAGCGAGCGACTCTGAGCATGATGGTCCTGAAATCTGCCTGGCTTCATTAAAATTTTTGCCTTATTTATGGGTCACTGTAGATGGAACAAGCTCATCAAATCGATCCCTAAAGTGGCAGGTTTATATACCTCCAACAAGTCTCCCTTGGCCTCTCCTACGAGCAGAGAAGACACAACAGGGATTCTTCAAATAACACAACTTTAAATTCATGCAATGACTCAAGTCATTAGCCCCTTATCTTCATTCTTCGATTGCCTCAATACATCCAGAAGCCATCATCCACAGACATACAAGAATTGTGTCATTTTAAGTTCAGGATTAAATGTGCTATACTTGCACTTAGAAAGCACACCATGCCAAGAACAATAGAGAAACTCCATTGAATTGACTTTGGCTGCCCGGAACGTTCTGCAGGGATTTTTTCCCTTGTCATGCTGGAAAACATCCTGGACGCCCACTCTCCACTACTGACGAGCTGAAGCTGAAGGTTCCAGCTCTGCTTAAGCACTATAATTTACCACAATTACCCATTAACACGTGGAAATAATCGTAACATGTGCAAAACAAAAACAAGAATAGGACTGACGACAACATGATCCAGCCTAGTACACTGGCAGCATGGTACACTGGCAGCATGGTACACTGGCATCTCCAGAATCACGACAGAATAGTCATCAGAATCAAGATGGTACAGTCACCAAAATCAAGACAGTACAGTCTCCAGAATCAAGCCAGAATCAAGTTGGAGCAGTCATCAGAATCAAGACGGTACAGTCTCCAGAATCAAGTTGGAACAGTCATCAGAATCAAGACGTTACAGCCTCCAGAATCAAGCCAGAATCAAGACAGTACAGTCACTAGAATCAAGATGGTACAGAGTAGAGCAAATACTGAAAACCATGGTGAAAAAACATAAATTTATGTCCGTTTATTATACATCTGCGGAAAAAATTGAGACCACATCACAATTTTTCGTTTCACTCATTTCTCAATTTGTGTGTCTGCAAATAATATTTTTGTTTTGCAAACTTCAGTCTGGCTTTCTCTGCTTCTCAATAGTGCAGGGCTTCTTCCTTGCTTTATGGGATTTCAGTCCTGCTTCTCGGAGCCTGATACAAACGGTCCTAGCTGGGCACTTCACACCTGCACTTAATGTTTCCCATTCATCTTGAAGGTCACTTGATGTCATCCTATGATTTACGAAAAACTGTTGGATAAGTTAATGGTCATCTCTGGCATTACAAAGTCACTTCTGCCCTCTACCTGGCTGGTTTCTGGTCGTTCCCAGTGTCTACTGCTTCACCTTATTCTTGTGCACTGCTGTCTTAGAAATTTTGAACCTGGAAGCAACCAGCTGCTCAGTGTAGCCTTCTGTCAGCAGAACCAGAATTAATCCAGGATTTTAAAAAGCAGTTTTTAAAAACAGTAATATCTTAATTTTTTTCCACAGCTATATTTATAAAATACATTTTAAGAAATTCTACCACTTTGTGACTTTGTGATATAGCTACTTTTGTCGTGGAACAATGTGCATCAGTCAATGCACTGCATTGTTTAAGGTCCTAGACATGTGATCAAAAGGGATCCACTGTTGTACCCTCATGCAGAGAAGACACTATATTTTGTGCACTGGTCTTTGTTAAGTGAGGGGTAAACTTTAATTTATAGGGTTATAACATACCCCACCCATGGTGAGCCTTGGGATTGGACTCACAACGCAGCCCTGGGCAAGCTGTTATGGATGGATGGATGGATGGATGGATGGATGGATGGATGATATTATCTTTATTTTCCCCTCTTCTACCTCTTATTGGATTTGTACTCCCTGCTTTTGTTTTATACTAATCCAGGGCAAAAATCTGCCACCAGCAACCAGTAATGAGCTTTTACCAGCTTTCATTTAGTTTGGTCTCTCTAAACCACACCTTTCTCCCCAAAGCATTCCTTTCACTCTAAACCAGGGTTATTCAAATCACAGTCCTCGAGGTCCGAGCACTGCTGGTTTTCCAGCCTTCCTTTACCTGTCAGTCAGGTGTGAAGCCCTCTGACCAATCAGAATCAGTAATTATTAAATTAACTACCTGGGAGAACTGAAAACAAGGCCTGGATTTGGAATTGAGGTCCAGATTTGAAGAACCCTGCTCTAAACCATACATTTCTCTCCAAAACACACCTTTCTCTCCAAACCACACCTTTCTCCCCAAACCACACCTTTCACTATAAACCATACCTTTCCATAACAACTGATTAGTGCAGATTTCTCTCACTACTGTACGAGACTGTAAGTTAATCTTCACGCAAACTTAAATGCCTCAGCGTTTTTCATCTTCTGCCCTGCCTAAAAAAAATAAATGAATAAAAAAACTCGACCAAGAAAACCAGTGAAAAAAACAGCCCAAAAATAATTATTCTGTTTCCCATTTACCTTCCACACTTGACAGGAATGAGTGAAATTACAGGCGGATGATGGAGGCCGCATTTATACAGACCATTAGGCTGCCGGCGGCATTAGCGAGTCCCTGACGTGCCGGACGGCAAGAAAACACGGTGGCGGAGGGTGACGGGAACGAAGAACATTCAGCAAAAGACCTACATCCAGGCTAGAAACAGAGGAGTCTATAACAACTGAAATCCAGCAGGACACGCCTTCCTGAACTGAGAAGACTCCGAGAAACCGGAGGGTGACAGAACGCATTGAGTGGTGAATCATTTCCCGTGGTAGATCAAATGTACTCTTCAAATCCATCGGCGTTAAAAAAAAAAAAAAAAAAAAACGCGCACACACATATAAGAGGTAAGTGCAGCCGGCCGCTCAGCAGTCAGCCTCATTCTCCACAACGTCTGAAGGCTTAGAGAAGCAGGCCCTGTGGTGAGTAAGCTCACCTAGTCTGACCTTCTTCTTACCTGACAAGCCTACACAGACCAAACTATAATTTCACAATGACAGCATAACCTTCTCTGTGTTTTTTTTATCATCGCATACAGACAATAATACTTTCTATAAAGCTTTTCATACTGTACATGCCATTCAGTCAACTTGTGCATCAAAATACAAAGGAAAATGAAAACCTTGACCCAGGCAGCACGCAATCTATTTGGTTATTTTAAGGAGTCCTACAATGCTCTACTCTACCACCATTCTTCATGGACGTACTCTTAACGGACTAAGTCTTTTCATTCCCCGGCTACAGTAGACGGCACTCGAGTTTTGCCGGAAATATGTCAGCTACCAGGAACAATTAACGGCACCCAGATGAGGCTGATGTAAGAGGAGCTGCTGGAGGAGAGGATGACCAACAGCAAGAAGAGATCTGACGCCCCACTTACCTCACCATCATAATTACCAGGCTCATGGTTGGGGGGGTTGGCCCCATCATAAGCTGGGTCTACAGCCCCCCCCTCGATAAACAGACAACCTGATTTCTGATGTGATCCTGGATCAACAATGGAGGGGCTTGCATTTTACTTGTTGAACCAATCACTGTCTTCATCGGATGACAGTGAAACGCAAGCCCCGCCCCCTTGCTGACCCAGTCACACGATGAACTCAACGTGCTTAAATCATCACAAATCACAACATGCTTAAATAAACCGGCAACCCACGGACCGTTTCTATTCTGGGTGATAATTACTCCAGTAACCTCAGCCGTTGTCTCAGGCAGTAATGATGATCGATGTATCACCTAAAATAAAAAATAAAAAAAGCAAGCTTGGCTCCATAAACAAAATGTCTGAGAGAGGTTTCCTTCCAGAATTTTATCCTAGTGCGGAACCGGCCCTCAGCTTCTGCTTGTATGTAAAGTTCTCCTTAAACACTTAGAGGACAAATTCACATGCAATCTGTCTTTTCTTATTAATGAGTTACTCCCCAGCTAGAACAACACCCTAATTTACTATCTGGGATGGATAATACTTTTCACATAACTAAGCCAAAATTCTACCTTTTCCCTTATTTTTTCCAAGTGATACATAAATCATGTCTTAGGTGAAGAAAGGATACAGCAGTGGTCGCCTTTCTTCAGGTAAGAAAGGTTATAGAAGTGGTGGCCTTTCTTCAGCTAATTCATCATAGCAACAACTTCATTGTCACACCATATGAACAACAGCCCCTTTACCAGAATCCTTCTTAGTTGTAAATAAGTGCCACTTCATTTTTCTGCTACACTTGAGTAATTAGGAGTTCTGTAAGCGATGTCTTTATCACATTTGAGATAAATCGAAATTCTTCTCCATTTAATGGATGCATGTAAACATTATAACCATTTATGTGGATATAATCACATAAAAGCAAAATTTGTATGTTTAACGCGGACTTGCAGCTTGACTTGAAGCACGGAGAGGGCTTGTGCACTGTAAAACGGCCACGTTCATTAGAGCAGAAATAATCGTGAGCGTGACCTAGCATCGTGCTGTTCTGTTCGTTAGTGACAGTGACTCACAGACCACCCAGAGACAAGATGTAGGTCTGAGCCTAGACTGAGCAACAGAGGGCACGCGGAGGGCCTCCCAGCATGCCCCGGGCCACCTAACAAAGGGCCTCCCAGCATGCCCCGGGCCACCTAACAAAGGGCCTCCCAGCATGCCCCGGGCCACCAAACGAAGGGACTCCCGGCATGCCCCGGGTCACCTAATGAATGGACTCCCAGCATGCCCCGGGTCACCTAATGAATGGACTCCCAGCATGCCCCGGGCCACCTAACGAAGGGACTCCCAGCATGCCCTGGGCCACCTAACGAAGGGACTCCCAGCATGCCCTGGGCCACCTAACGAAGGGACTCCCAGCATGCCCCAGGCCACCAAACAAAGTCTCCCAGCATGCCCTGGGCCACCTAACGAAGGGACTCCCAGCATGCCCCGGGCCACCTAACGAAGGGACTCCCAGCATGCCCCGGGCCACCTAACGAAGGGACTCCCAGCATGCCCTGGGCCACCTAACGAAGGGACTCCCAGCATGCCCTGGGCCACCTAACGAAGGGACTCCCAGCATGCCCCGGGCCACCTAATAAAGATAATGCCACCTCGCTCTTTGTGATCCACAGACCCACTTATCAAACGTGATAAGTGAACACAGTGTTATAATTCACACACCACTTCCAGAACATTCTCGTTTTACTCAGGCTCAGGGAGGACTGAGAGAACTTTTTTTTTCCTTACAGTCTGTTATGGAATGTTCTCTGCTTTTCTCTAAGCCGAGGAGATTCTGGCCTAACTGCATTCTGGTGACACTGCTTTGATCCCAAGACGCATCCTTCAGTTGTCCTTCCTGTTGTGTTGATGGCTGCAGCAGCAGACGATGACGCTACAGATCACCCAGTACATTATCTGGAATGAGTCCAGAGTGAAGATCTTCTTCATGACAACGTCCCAGATGGACAGGATGGGAAGCCTCTAGGTCATAATACATAAATCCCAAAAAGAACACCAAGCCCACTTCCTTCCTCCTGAACCTTCTGGCTGGGAGAAGTAGCTTCTTATCAAGAACATCAGCCTCAGATGGACACCATGAGTAGAGGTGCCACTTTATAAATACTGCAGCATTTGTACTAACCCAAGTCAATAGCATCTCCACTCAGCTCTCTGAAAGTGCCTATTTCAGATATTCAAACCAATTAACTGAGACTGACTGTCCATGCATGAGGACAATCTGATTAAAAATCTAGCCCAGTATTCCGTTCCCTGTTTACCGGAGGGGAAAAAAAAAAGTTTTCCTTCATTCAAGCTGTACTGTACTGTATATAAATGCCATGTTACTATCACACAGTAATCAATCTTAAATTCATGGTGCTGTTATAAGATCCTTGATAATGCATCATATCAAAAGATTAAATATTCAAGTGAACAAAGTATGGCAATGGCCAAGAACTGCAACAACAACAATTAGATGGGCTGTTTCTATGAAAGGCACTACACTGGAGACATAGATCACAGAACCGGCAGCAGGGGGAGCTCAAGTTCATTTTCTTACTGTAACATTACAGAACTATCATTAATAATTTGAATGTTTAACATTTGCATTATATTTACTGTTGTTATTGTATAGTATATATTACATTCAATATTTTCTCCTCGCAGGTTGTTATGATAAAAGGTAATAAAATAACCGTAGTTTTAATTTATTTCCTTCCATGTGAATCATGGCTGTCAGTTTCACTGCAGTGGGTCTTTCATTATCGTGTAGGACATACAGTAATCTTCAGGAGTATCAGGAATTCATGGGAAAGTGGGCACAAAGTAGAGCGACGCTGGCTACATACCGGAAACTTAAAAATGTAGAAATGCGAAGGTGAATCATTGAGCAATAAAAAATATTAATCTTTTTTACGGCATAGTATGAATCATTCCAGAAAACACACAGGTCTGATTACTGTTTATGGTGCCCGCAAAAGTAATTATCTTCAATGCATCAGATGGGGTTCATATATTACTATTTCGATTGGAGGAGGAATTCTCTTGATTTGGACACTATTTTGGAAAATGCGGACGGTCTCGAAGGCAGTAAAAATCACATTAAGAACGGCGATGCGGAGAGAGAGTTCTGAATAAAACGCTTCATTCATTACTAATGAGGTGAACTTCCTGAAGGATATGAGTTTGGCTACAGATACATATCCAGATTATCGGTACAGGTTACGAGAACGGTGTGAAGCTTCCGCAAAATAAAATATGTTACTTTAACAAATGGTAAAATAGATTTAGCAGAAAGAGGAAACTCAGCAGCACATAAATCACCCATAAAACAAATTCACAGTGTTACAATATTTCATGAGTTCTTATGAAGTTCACGGCGACTAATTACAAGATTACATGAGGGCATTAAGAGAGCAAAACAAAATTAAGCCCGATTCAGCGTCACCAAACACAGATGTTCCCCTGACCCAGTGTCAACAAACACAGTCAAACAGTAGATCCCCCAATTCCCTGCGTTCCTTGCCACAATCTATCAGTTCAACAATTGCTCAAATATTGACACACTCGCTCTGCAGACGTCCCAGGCTGCTGAAGCAAACGTGCCGAACACTTAAAAATACACATCTGACCCACCACAAAACTCCCTGTAATCTTCACCAATCTGTCTGTCTACGTGTGACGGCTGAAGAGTGCAGAGAGCGTGATGCAATCACCCGCACAATGTCCCTGTCATGTCCTCTCTTACAGTGACACAACAGGCAGACAACAGGCATCTGTCCCTCGGCTTGAAAATGAGAGAGCGATATGAATTCTACTCCCCAGGAAGCCCAAACAGACGCTGATAAATACAACCGGCTTGGGAGCACATCCCTTTGACTGGACCAGATGCTTACCCTCACCAGTTAGCAAAATGCTCTAACTGACATGTGCAATTAATCTGTTTCTACCCGTCTGTGAGTGCTGCAGATGAATTTTCTTGGGCCGCCTTCACGTGTTAATACGGTAATCCGGTTAAAGGGGTTTCGTGCTGCAAATTCTGTGAACCTCGCTTTGTTAATATTCATCTTCAGGTTAAATTCCTCCCGAATTTCGAACACCATATAGGCTATGAACAGCTCCATGCATAGGTACACATTTTACGGGAAAGCAGGGTGTTGGTCACCAGCGGGGTAATGATCAACGTTATCTGTTTGCCGATACAAATAAACAGATGTGCGTCACATGCTGTTCTTTCTCTCTCATAAATTAAATAAGCAGGACAGATACTTTAAAATATAGCATATTATCTCCAGCAGAATGTCACCTGCCTTGCGATTAGTGGGACAGGCTGGAGTCGATGTTTTGAAAGTTACATGGATGAATGGTTGATTTATTTTAGAATGACCGCATAACTGTAAAATAATCACCTTACCCTCATCCAATACAAACAGTCCACTACTAGGTAACACCGTTAGAATGTCCTGCACTTCTCGAAAATTCTACAGCTCCATGTCAGTCTTTCCTAATTAGAACCACCAGACATTTCTGCTAGAGGGACGCAAGGAATAAAATGTTACTTAAATGGAAAAGGCGAGCATCTTTTTCCCCTATACTATCATATCAGAGGCAGCTTGAGGCTCAGACGAGTAAGATTTTAATTGCGATCCTGAATTGGCAATTAAACCCAGCAGAGTGACGTTTCCGCTACGGCTGCAGAGGCGCGTCCGTACTCCACGGGGCAGTCACGCGACTGGCGCACAGTAACGTCTAGGATATCTGCAAATACATCTAAAACACCAAAGTGAAAAGTGTAACACCAATTAAGATGAACCATAAAATAAAAAGAATAGATTTTAAATAAGCAAATATAAAAAAGTAAATATCTGTGTGTCTTTCGATTGACGATCACACAGACAATCCGGCCATTGATAGTAGTGGAATGATTTTTTAAATTATTTTTTATTATCTTTAACTCACGAATCAATAAACATTTCAGTATATTCAAGCGTATATTATAACAATCGGTTCAGGTTCATGTAAAGTTTCCCACCGTAGCAAAGAAATCTGCACTCAAACTTTGCAATAAGAAGAAAAGAAAACAGCCTCTGTTGCTACATTTCTGTCAGAAGCTGTACAGCAAAGGAGAGTAAAATTAGACTTGTGGTGTTCTCTAATCTCAAAGCTAACATATGTGTTAAAAGCCATATTTAAAATTATAAATGCATGCTAAAAATGATAACTTCACAGTGCTGCCACAAACTGCACTAGAGACGAAGCTGCCGGTCGTGCTGCGAACATCTGCTAATGGCATTCTGTACAGCTTATTAACCAGCTTTTTTAATGAAAAAAGTATTGTACTACAATGCCTCAGTGTTAAAAAGTCCATGTGTCTAGCTCAACTTTTTATTTAGAAAACACACATATTTCACACCATTTTAAATGCATCCTGAGACAAAAAGACAACGTGGACGTCCTTCCTGAAGCATCAGAAGCAAGAATCACAGACACAAGGCAGGGGCAGTTGAGCAGAACTGCAGTTTGTCAAAGGGCACACACACACACATGCAGTGACGCATTATGAGTAATTTACTTAACCACATATCTGCTGGATAAACCTGAGGAAACGCTCTCAACAGGGAAAGGAGATGCAAACTGTACTCATATTAGGATTCAGACCCGCAAACCTGGGGGTGTGAGTGGAGAGTCTTATCCAACTGGGGTGGTAGTTATTTTTTATGGCTATCTGTCCATCAATGAAAGGAAAACAAATTGGAACAAATAAGGTAAATAGAAATCAAATGGAAAAAATGCAACAGAAAGAAGCCACACGTGTCTTAATGTAGTTATAAAACTCCAACCCAAACGCAAACACATCTTTCTCTCCAGCACCAGCATCTGTAGGACCTTGCACATGAAATGGACCCTTCACCAGATAAACTGTGTGCACTGGCTATTTACTGGGCGTGAGCCTTTACACTCCATCTGCTCTGTTATGCTGTCCTACAGTATGTAACCAGAGAACACTGTGCACTGGCTATTTATTGGACCGCAAGCCTTCACACTCTATCTGTTCTGTTACACTGTCCTATGTAACCAGAGAATACTGTGCACTGGCTATTCACGGGATGCAATGCTTTACATTCTATGTGCTCTGTTACGCTGTCCTATTTAACCTGAGAACACTGTGCACTGGTTATTCACTGGATGCAAGCCTTTACATTCTATGTGCTCTGTTACACTGTCCTATGTAACCAGAGAACACTGTGCACTGGTTATTCACTGGATGCAAGCCTTTACATTCTATGTGCTCTGTTACGCTGTCCTATTTAACCAGAGAACACTGTGCACTGGCTGTTCACTGGATGCAAGCCTTCACACTATCTGTTCTGTTACACTGTCCTATGTAACCAGAGAACACCGTGCACTGGCTATTCATTGGACCGCAAGCCTTCACACTCTATCTGTTCTGTTACACTGTCCTATGTAACCAGAGAATACTGTACACTGGCTATTCACTGAATGCAAGCCTTTACATTCTATGTGCTCTGTTACGCTGTCCTATTTAACCTGAGAACACTGTGCACTGGCTGTTCACTGGATGCAAGCCTTTACATTCTATGTGCTCTGTTACGCTGTCCTATTTAACC
>JABFEB020000078.1:81965-95766 GCA_019775895.2 Stomatorhinus ivindoensis | reverse complement strand
GGATAATGGGCACATGACTGAGATAATGGTCACATGATTGGGATAATGGGCACATGACTGAGATAATGGTCACATGATTGGGATAATGGGCACATGACTGAGATAATGGTCACATGACTGAGATAATGGTCATATGACTGGGATAATGGTCATATGACTGGGATAATGGGTTAATGAGCAGGAATTGGGTGAATGAGGGTCTGGGGGAGCAGAGGAACCTCAAAAGAAATTTTGCTATTTTTATTTTTCAAAGCAATCAATTTAAAAGGCCAGAAACAATACACGGCACAAACAGGCACAAATGACTCATCTTTACAAATGACCCATTTTATAAATGTATAGATATTATTTTTCTGTAAATACTTTTTGTGACAATGAAAATTTCATTTTACATGATATATATATATATATATATCGCCATCACAGAAAAACAACATTGAATAACAATGATATACTTATGGCATAACATTCGTATTTTTGGATACCTGAAAAGCAACAGACAAATGTATCTTATCTGTTGTCCTGCTACATTTGAAATTCATTCAAAAAGGCTGATTCAAGATCAAACTGCACAGAATCAGAATCATGCAGTAATAAGATATATACCACCACATAGATAGCGTTTACTATTAAAATATGGACTCTTTGCAAAATAAAGCTATAGATCAATAAATGCTTTCTTAGCAATATTTGGACAAAATATAGATACAAATACCACTTTAATTTGGATCACAACAAAAAGCATAGATTTTTATTTTCAACCAGCTGGTATCCCTGTTACATTCTAGATACTGAGATACAAACTTATTCCTCTAAACCATTTTTTCCCTTCCTTTTTCAGCCCAGAGTAATTGGTCCATTCTACAGCTGTCGTCCAGAGGGGACACATTCTAGCGTTTTTGAATGTGGAATTCTCCATCACTGAAGCCCAGCATTCCGGACGGAAAGCCAGCGGATGCTGTCAGGTCGGGGTGGCGCTAATGCAATGCAGAATCACACAGGATGCTTGACACTGATCAAACAGGCTGGTTAAAAACTTGCACCCCCACACACCTGGGTTCTACACTAGTGCCATTCTGCATATACCAAACCAGAATACCTCGAAACGTCCCCCTGGTTTACCTTCCTAGAAATTCCTGTTTGCATTTTTTTAATGTCTCATTGAAGAGCCAATTAGTCAGTCACACTACTGTTGTAGTGGGTTTTCTGTTATGTTTGTTTTCAAAGTAACTCGTCACCAGAGAATTGCAATTTCAACAAAACAGACAGGCATTTGTAACACTGGTAACACACTGGATGCTGACTTTATTATGTTAATAACAACTAAACACTGTGTGTGTGTGTATGGGGGGGTGGGGTAGTTTTGGCTAAAGCGATGTGAGAGGTTAATCTGTGTGACATTTAAAAACACGTTTTCCTCTCAACCAGAATGTGGGGGCAATGAGGCCACAGCCTAATCTGTTACAGAGTAGCTGGGGGCTGTAGTTTATACAGTATGTGCTGCTAGTCCCATATCAGACACTGTATCTCACCACACAAGACCCCCACTTCATTATGCTCAAATCAAAACAACAAACCCAGGATCCAAAATATATTTATACTTTGATAGATCAAGGTATTGACTATGTGTACAATACACACATTTTAGTGATGATATTGGACGCACTCCAGTTCCAGCTTAAAACTACACTGCCGTTTTGACAGAAAAGTCACGCTAATCTCCCTCTCTCTGCTTTGTTGTGCCTCCAGAAGGCCGACCGACGGACTGACCCGGCCTACAAGGAGCACGCGAGGAGTTTCCTGCATATTCAAGCAAACGAGAGAGTCACATCATAATGTAAGTTGTAACTGAAGGTGCTGCCAACTTTTCTCTGCTGTGGCCTGCGACTTTTATACTCCATGCCCATCACACTTTCTCATGCGTGACTCATTATCCAGTAAACACTCCCCCTTACACAGTTAAACTGCACATGCTGCATATGGTGTTTATATTTGGAATATAAGCTTGCAGGTGCATACAGTGCATATCATACAGAAATGAGTCATGTAAACGGTGTTTAATCTACATAATTAGGCACTCTTTCTGGAAATTCAGCGTAAACAAACACCCGCTATATCTCATCTTGTGTGACATACCACGCTAATGGAACCATTACGAAAACAAAGGCGTAAAAATTAATCTCAGCTTCCTGTAGCAAAGTCAGAGTTTTCCTCCTAAGCCGTGAGAAAAACCTGACTGACAGTCAGAAAAAGAGCTTGGTTTTGGCGGTTTTTGTGTCAAAACGCAGAGGGAATGACCAGAGAACGGAATGGCTTAAAGTCTGTTTAGAAAACCAACTGAAATATCTACGCTCAGCTGGATAAGCTTTGTCGCTTCTCACTCTCACTTCAAAGGCTCTCGTTTCTGGGGTACTCAGTAACTGCCTTGGAAATTAAAGTAAGGCATTTGTCAACAGTGTAATTGCCATAGACCTTTACACCTGCGCGCTGGGTCTGAGCTATTCACAAGAAGCAAGCTTGACAGAGCAGGTAAGTATGGCAATCATTTGGGTCATATCTTTCTTAGAAGGTTCTACTATACAGTTAGATCTCTGAGATCAGATACACATTACTTATTAACTTGAAAGTATAACCAGTACTAATGAAGATGTACAAAGTGGTTATACAAACTAAGTTATTAAGTCATTTTGATTTACTACTTATTAGTGATGGACAAAATGATGCTTCACAAACCATTCGGTGTATTTTGTAACCCGACTAGATGGTGGTCTTGGTTTGCTTTGAGGCATGCTTTGAGCTCTTTTTTGAACAGAGAGCACCATCTAGTGGGGTCAAAAAATACAGCACATGGTTCATGAAGTGTCATTTTGTCCATCACTACTGGTTATGTATGTTTCTAGATGCATACATAGCTAAGCTTCATAATAAACCAATGGGCTCAGATTTACAGGCTAGCCGCCCTCTGTCCTGACATGGAAACGCAATTCTGGGCCAACATACGATGCTCATGTATGGTGCCTTGCCAAGAGACGCGCATGACTCTCAAGACTCAGAACGTGCTGACCGACCGGTATACCTGACAGGCCCACGGACAGGTAGGCCAGCGGCCGGACTGACAGTCAGACAGAATGGGAGTCGGCAGCTGAGCTGGCAGCGGGACGAACAGTCCTCAGTTGTAGCGCAGCTTGCTCAGCACGTAGACCGCGCTCAGAAATAACAAGACCATCAGGAGATTGGGGCTGAGCGCCAGCAAGGGCAGGGAGTACAGGAGGCTGGGGTCTAGGTTGAAAAGACGGATGGGCAACAGGCCACTGAGGTTCTTCTGGGTGACCCCCTCCCTGGTGCCAATGCTGTGGGGGGAGAGGTATTGGGGTGGGACCACAGAAGAGGCCATGGAACAGAAACATGCAAAAGTGGGAGCAGGTTGGGGAAACGCAACGTAGAAGATGAATGGAATTATGGTAACCGTGGCGAATACAGTACATTGTAGCGTGAAATAACGGAAAGGAACAATGTCAATCAAGAAAAAAACAAGGGAAACAATCAATAATAAGGGAATTTAGCAGAAGTAAAACAGAGGAAGTAAAGCAGAAAAAAAAAAGAAAGAGGGACGATTGGACAGAGAAAATTACGCAAAAATTTCTATAGTCTTTGGAAAAGTAAAAAGACCAGTATGAGGAAACATCGACATAAAGGGAGACCAGTGGGAGTGTGGAGGACATGGGGAGGGGGGGGGGGGGTCTGTGTATCATGCAGAGGAGTCATGCATCTTCCCAGCATGCAACAGTTACAGAGTCACCCTGGGCAGAATTTCAGGTTATTCTCGGAGCACAGAAAGGTCCCGTAATTCCCTTTCCCTCACCTGTGGTCCCATAGAGGCTGATCACTCTCTGAAACTGAACATCACTCAGAAGCAACTAGCAGGACCAGAGTCGAGTGAGTCACTCTGGCGGCACAGGGGTGCCTGTGAACCCGGGACGACGAGCTCTGTGCACGAGTCTGAGTCGGGATCAATCGAGCAGTGAGTCTCGGGGCAGATGGTGAGAGATGAAGCGGGAAGCGTGAGCCTGACAAGGTAGCGGCTAAACAGCATGACACGCCTTCTGAGAGGAGATGGGGACTAATCTCAGCCGCTCTTCATGGCCTCCAGACTGAGGAGTGTGACTCAGCCATTTCCTCTCCCCCCCTCTATAACCTTCCACAAGCAGCGTGTTAGCATTCTGAGGGTTGGAGATGGAAGTCAAATGGATGGAAACATTCTGGGTGGTCTGGTAGAATGGGCAGGAAGGGGTAGGATGTCGGGAGGTGAAGAATGGATCTGTAGGAGGGTGACAGTCTTCACGCAACTCAGAAAGGGAATTTCAACTCAAATAAAAAGAAAAACCATGGGTGCCGCAGCACTGTTGCTTGGATCCCTAATGATAATGACGGACAGCTGTGTGACTTCAGATTAACTCCATATCCCTGTCCTCCTCCCTAAAATGTGTATGAGACACGTATGAACATCGCACCAGCGTGCTCTGCGCAGTAAGGACGCGCAGCTGTGACCGTCTGCAGAGCTGCCTGCCTTTTCAATCACTTTTTCTCTCAGACCTTCAGATCTGAGCGTACATAGATGTATATCAGCCTGGGTGACCATGATTTAGGCATGTGACACTCGGCTTGGATTTTGCAGATGACGGTGTAGGAGGGGCCGATGTTGAAATTTACATATACACTTTAAATTTTCTACAGTCGTTCAACTGGTCCCTTTCATGACATGAGACTTAGGGTGGATTAATGCGGTGTATTGTCCTATATCAGTCAATCGTAACGTTCTTAGCAAGGAGACATCAGCGCCCCCTGCAGGTCGGGCACCTACCTGCGCATGCAGTCCAGGACCTGCGCAAAGACCTGCGGTGCCATGCCGTGCTCGTGTTGCAGGATCAGGCACTGCTCCAGCGTCACCGACATCGCCGTGCGGTCTTTGGCGCTCTTGCAGCCGGTGAAGCGCACGCCGTTCAGCCGTCGGCAGATCTGGAAGCGGGCGGGGCAGGGACAAGGTCACATGACCGCATGCTCACAGACGCTAAGTTTCTAAATATATACTTGGACGCATCTGTCAGTGGGAGTAGCGCTCAGCGTGGGAGGGCGGACCCTCACCTCAGCGGCCTGCCACAATATGTCCACATTCTTGTTCTTTCTGACGCCGACGTTCTGACCCAGGAACCGCAGCAGTTCTGGCAAGCAGGTCTGGCTGCGAGACCGAGGAAGACCTGCAGGGATGGAAACCATGGGAACTGCTCCTCACTGCTACGAGAGTGACTCTGTGGGGTAATAAGCATTACCCATGCTTCCTATGCTAGTCACAATGACAATAAAGGCATTCCCTTCTAAATTCTGTTCTGCTGGGTCAGTTTATCTCCTGATGAATATGTTTTGATGGGAGGATGTGAGAGAGACGGTGGTATAATTACAGTCTTCAGGTAAGACTTCCTTAAACTGCTCGAAGTAAGAACTCAGTCGAGTCAAACTCTCAGTGTTGACAATCTCCTGCAGAGACGTGTCTCCGAACCTGTGGAAAGCACCCAGCAATAAAGAAAGAAAAGAAAGAGTCTGCCACACCAAAAACTGCTGTCACGTTCACTATGATTGCATTTTTTTTGTGCACTAGTGAGGTAAAACAGTAAAGGCGAGAGCGTATCTGGCGTGCCCCCCCCAGCCTCTGCCGGCTCCCCCCTCACTTCTCCGCCAGCGTCTGCTGCTCGTTGATGCCCACGTTGAAGAGCACCGGCTGCACGCGCAGCAGCATCCCGCTCTGAATCTCCCGCGGCAGCGCGTCGAATAAGCTGCCCGGCAGAGGGACGCGCACATTGAAGCCGTCACGGTTCCCGGTGATGACGGGCAGCATGTCGGGGCTGGACATCGAAGTGGCCGGTGTCACCTTGAAGGTGACATTCCTCAGGTCCATGACCCCCACATTCATGTCCTCCAACATGGCCAGCTCCTCTCCTGAAAGAGATGCCCTCAGCCTGACACGCATATCCAGACACCGACCCAGAAAGCACCCCGAGCGGAGTGATACGCGTGCCGAGAGGCCGCGTGCGGTTACCGTAGGTACTCAGCAGGCTCTCGAATTGCGCCAGCAGGCCGATGGTGTAAAGCTGCCGCAGGAAGCCATCGTCACGGAGACAGTTCCTCAGTTTGATGATGAAACCGCATATGAGAGCCGTTAGCTGGAGAAACAACATCGGAGGCAGCGTGAACCTATTGGCAGGTCACAGTAACTAAGCGAAACAAGCTCTCTGTCCAGCTTCACATTTCGAAAAGGGTTACGACACGCAACTACAGAAGCAGCGGTAATCAGCCGCTCGCTAACATCTAATTCTGCTGCCGCTTCCAGCCATTACCGTACAGAGTTGTTCATTTGTACACAAATGAAGTACCACAGTCAGACCCGTCTGTTCATGGACCCCCGTTTCTTATCCACTACGCCACCTGCTGCCTAAGGAGACACCCAGCGGTAAGTCCCTCTGTGAGTCCGCGTGGGTACAGACCGTCTGGCAGAAGACCACATCGCGGCGGTACTGCAGGCTGAGCGCCGTGGCGATGGTGGGGGCGCAGTCCTGCATCAGCAGAAACACCATGGATTTCTTGGCCTTGTCGCTCATCATGGCAACGCACTCTGTCAGCGTGGTGAGCAGCGGGTAGAGGGCGTCGCTCCACTCGCCTGTGGGGGGCGCCAGCGAGGCGCACGCATGTACAGAGGCACATTCAAACACTCAATCGCGAAATCACAGAGACCACAACTGAAGGAACTAGACCTGAGTGCTACTGATCTCTGAAGCAGGAGGAAGGAGCGATGTCTTACCTGGGGAGGCTTCTTCTGCATTGGGGCTGCCATCTAAACGGGGTGGGGGGGGGGCGGGTGGGTGCAACAAGCCTGGTTAGGAAGTCCTACAGCGAAGGGTATTAGCCGTCGAGCCTCCCAAAGCTGCCACAGACACTGGGAGCAGACAGTCCGACTGACTGTGCTACTTGCAGAGGTGTAAAGTCCAGGTCCAGAAAGTACGAATCCAGAGCAGGATTTTGTTTCAACCAACCAGCTATGCACTCTGCGACAGTGACTCTTTATATTCAACTGGTTGATTGAAACAAAACCTTGGTCTGGATTTGTACTTTCTGGGCATAAACTTTCCACCTCCGGCTACTTGCCAGTCAAAAGCAATGAAGGATACAAGCAGGAGAAGCTCTATTGCAGAACTGTCATGACAGAAATCAAAGGGGTCCAAGATGGCTGCCCCGTCCTCCTTCCTGGGGCCTGACACACGTATTACCACATATGGACCAGTGGGTTCGAAACACAGGCTGCTACGTCCTCCTTAAATGATCTCAGAGTGAAATTTTACTTTTCATTTTTAGATGTCCAGACACACAGGAAGCAGGAACGGGAATCGAGTAGCCCTGTGGCAAACATATATATGGACCAAGCCTAGGATGTGCTCTCTGGTTCACCGGTCTGGTCATGTCAAGCAGGGAGTGGCTGCTAGCTTCTGTCAGCCTGGTCATATTGACCTAGTCGTGCTGTGACACACCAGGCTCGGTCTGTATTACAGTAATATGGCATACCGTGGGAATACTACAAGACCCCCCCTTGCTTGCTCCCTGTGTTCCCCCCTGTTTGCTCAGTGAATTTCATCACCAAGATATCAAGGTACCAGAATAGCTCTGCTTTTGAAAACGCTGTCAAAATACCACATACTGTGGTGTAACGCTTGGACAGTATGACACAGTGAAATATTAGATGTCGCCAAGCCTGCAACACATACTGCACACACTGCAACAGGAAATGATGGAAAACTGTAGTAGTGAGATCAGCTGCAGTGTTCCATAAACCAGCAGGGATGCCAGTGTCCTTCATGCAATGTTGCAGGAATAAAATCGGTATCAGAGAGATACGTTTTCATAGCACTGGTGTTAAAGGGCAAAACTGTGGACCGGACCAGCAAAAGCAAGTTGGAGGCATTTACAGGGTCGTTTTTCAAAAAAACGTGATCTAATATCTGATTGAGCTTGGGATCATGCAGCTTTTAAAAACCCGGTAGCATCTGTCTACTGAGTCATCGTCTACGCTGGCGGACAGCAAATCGATGATGCTTTTTAAGTAAGAGAAATCTTGGCGTGAATTTGTACAGCAGAACGCGTCGATCACTAATGGATAAACAAAAACCATGAATGAGAGAAAACAAAACCTCATGCACAGCTCTGGGACAAATAGGAAATGAACAGTTGACAGACATGCTGAATATTCTACTGAATCAATTTGCAAAAACGGGGAAAGAAAGTGGTCAACAGACAGAACAAGAGGAACCAGGTGACAGGAGACCAATTCAGTTTATTTCAATGGTGAATGACAGACTTGGCTGAATGTTTAATGGCTGCTTTGCTAAGTATATGTGGCTATGGTCTCTCCTGTGATTGGCAGACATGCTCATACCCAGTGATGTCATCAATATGGGACGCCATATTTAACAAGGAGAGTCTAATCAAGGTGGCCATATCCTCTCCTGGCGATAAGCGAACAATTCTTGTTTGTCAAAAACGTTTGTCTTCAGAGATATTATTATACATCTGTTGTTCTGGCTGGACTACGCATCTCTCCAAGTTCTTGACAGAGAGATACAAATGTAAGACAAAGGAATCAGCAGAGTGAAGAAAGATGTGGGGGGGGGGCAGCAAACCTACGACTGATTTGGCATGCGGCACTCGGCATGGAGGGTGGAGGAGGGGCTGATGTGGAAGATGGCAGTGACGGTGACTCCTGAGATGATTCCTCCATGCTGCCAGGGTTAATCCAGAACACGCATGGCCTCTGGTTACCTCTCTTGCTGGCACCACCTGACTGTTCACCCTGGAAGACCTCCTCACTGCTGTCACTCCTCAGTCGCTCCCTCTGCAGGAGCTTGTCCACGCGCTGGATGATACACTCCAGGCTCTTGTCCACATTTAGCCACACCTTCTCCTGAGGGATTATGGGAAAAGCTTTGGAGTTATATTATTTTCTAGCTGGTGTCTATATGTGGTTTAAACTACAACCAACTGCATTAAGCTTATGCCCTATGACCCCTAACCCTTGATCCATGACCTTTGACCCAACTCTCTTTACCCATTCCTCCTCATGCCAATTGACATGCAGCGAGGTGCGACTGGTCCGTCCTGCCCATTTGGCCAGTAACGTGTCCTGGTCATTGCGCAGAACCACCTGCTCGGGTTCGGCGCCGGTCGGCGAGGCCTTGGAGGCGATGTACTCTGGCCGGGCTGCGTTCAGCGCCTGGATGGCGGATGCCAGAAGCTTGCAGTCACACACCGTGACCAGCTGCCGGGTCTGGAGGGAATGAGACAGCCATGATTACTGGGACGATGTGTCCCGAAGCGAAGCGTGCGACGGATGTGAAGATGCTGGCGCCCAAAGGCCAAGGCAGACCACGAATGAAGGGTCTTTGCCCTTAGGTGGTCTGGACATCATTAATTACAGACTGCCACGCTCTGAGGTACATGCAGTGTTCTATCCTGAGCTCGGAAGAGACACCCCGAACTCATTAAGGGGACGGTGAATACCTTGTCAGCCAGGATGGCCAGGGTTCTCTCCAGACCATTGGCGGAGCGCTCCTTGGCAGCGCGGGAAAGTCGCTCAGCGTAGTAGCTGACCTGCGTCTTTAGCGTGTTTATGTGCGCGATGATCTCCTTGGCGCGGATGATGTCCTGCGGAATGTACACCATGGACTGGGATCCGGCCATCGCACTGCTGGGACGGGAAGGGGGGGGAGGGGGTGAGTCAGACAGGAGAAGAGCCCCCACACACACAGAGACAGAAACACACCACAGCAGAGCTTGACATACACATGCACACGCATAAGCACTGAGGTAGTACACCGTCGTCACGGAAACCCGGGGCTTTCCCAGGGGAGACGGACAATATGACAAAGCCACCACACATGGTGAGGGGACACACTTCTTCATGCGCGTGACACACACCAGTCGGAGACGGCTAAGGAAGAGGATCAATGATAGAAGGCAAGAGACTCACCAGCCCTCCTCATAAAAGCTGATTAAAAAGAAAACAGCAATAACAAAAAAAAACAGTTAAAAAGCCATCAAACTGACTGCTCCAGGATTTTCCGGCCCCATCGGAACAATTACAGAGACAAGGAACCCGGTCTGTGGTTCTACATGCAAGAACTTCAGAACCACACAGCACGGGGCTCATTGACGCCACAGGGCTCGTCGAGGGGGGATGAGCAGCACTTTGAGCACATGGCCGGATGCTTAGCTGATCCTGAGCTACAGGCTGCAGGAGATTAAAGCAGAACAGAGTCGGATCTCATCCAGGAATCAAGATGACTTAAATGTTATGTTAACGAAGCGTAAGATGGCTGCCAAACAGGCTCCCAGAAACCTGCGGCGATCCTAACAAACAACCCAAGCATAAAGTTGTGGGCGTGTTGCTGGAAAACAGAGTACAGTGTACTGAGCTCTCTGAAGCTTGATGCAGACTCAGCAGGGAAACTATCCAATAAGAACAGCACAGTGCTGTCCCCTCCCCCAGAAAATATGACCAATCAGCAGCCAGTGTGGAATGTGACGCGGCCAATGACTGCAAAATTTCAGCTTCCATTACATAACACGTTATCTGCATCAATTCCAGAGACCCGGAGGATGCGGGGAGGCGCTGTGCTAACAAACGCAGGAGTGCCGGCTGCTGAGGCGGAGATGATAACGGGACAGAAAGAGACTTGAATAGCTAGCCGTTGCCATAGCAGCCAGTTGCTAGGGTAGTGATGACAGCTAATTAGCCTATCAGGCTATCAGTATAAAAACCGCAGCCTAATGAACGCTTACTAGTTTGGTGTACAGATAAGAGTGTGGCATGTTTTTTAGGGTCAATCTGCAGTTTGATGCCCAATGTGGACATTTTGTAGAGCAAATTAAAAAAAAACACTATTAGCGAAACATAAACATACTTTCCTTTTCAAAAGGAAAGGATTCGTCATGAAAAAGGTAAACTAAAAAAAATGGTAATGCAAGCAAACAGCCAAATATTTAGAAAGGCAGAGAGGAATCCGGATCGGCAGAACGGCAGGAAGGTTGAAGTGGGACGCCAATGCCGCAGCTCCTCACAGATAGGCATGACCTTTGACCCCACTCCCGACTTACTGCCGCCTTGCCTCCTCAAACTTGTTGATGATCCGCCGCAGGCCGCTGTGCTTGAAGCCCTGGCAGTGGGCGGCAGGGGCCCCGATGGTCACCACGTCGTACGTATGATCTGTCAACGCAAATGGCCAAGATGCAGCAACCAACAGGAGGTCTGTGGGAGTGACCTCTCTCCGGGGGAAGTTCTGATGACCACTGGTTTATTGTGGAGGTCATCACATGAGGCATGAACTGCTTGCCCCCCACAGACTGGACAATCTGGGCCCTCGTTCTCTCCTCTAAAGAAGGGCAATGAATAATTATGACACAGAGTACTAATCTATACTTTAAGTTGCTTTGGGAGTTCATGGATGAGTTTTTCCTGTAAACCTGCGGTTTTCTGTTTGCTCGTGAATATGCATGAATGCGTGGAGTGCCAGTATTAGCATCAAGGTGCTAAAGTGAACGGCTTCAGGGAGAAGAGATGGAGGTAGAGGCGAAAGCGAAAACCAGGACTCTCACCCGAACCCGACTCATCCTGCACCCTCATTCTTTGCACATGGAGGTTAGTGGGAATGAACTCCAGCTTCTTCTCAGCCTTCAGGTTGCTGGCTTTGAAGGAGGGTCCTTGCAGGAGAGAGTGAAAGGGGGAAAGGGAGATCAGGGTAGATTGAGATCAAAGATGACCAGTTAGATGGAATATAGTTCAAGATCAACCCATGTGGTCATGGCGAGACCACAGCACTGACCCTTGTACTCATGTAGGTTATGGATGGTCTCCTGGTAGTTCAGGATGATGGTCTGATATTGAGTGATGATCTGTTTGCGCAGGTTCTCCCAGCATGGGGACAACTCGCCCAGTTCCTCCAGCTCGCAGACCCTGAGATAGACATGTGCTCCTTGGGTCACTCAAACTGCCATCGCTGCCCCAGGCCACGCGTCCCCGGCCATGCCGCCGCCTCCGGCTCCTTACCTGGCGGCGTCCTCCTCCAGCAGGAGTTTGACGAAGCTCCGGGGCACGGTGAGGGACAGCGCGCTCTCTGCCATCTGCTCCAGCACCCGCAGGTGGTTCCCATCGGTGGTGGGGATGCGGTACATGCGTGACATAGTGCCCCCGAACACTGGGCAGGACAGGGGTGAAGCACGGTCAAGACAGGATGGGCAGAGATGCGTGAAGGTGCACAATGGAGGGAGAAGTATGACTCTATAATTGTTGGGCCATTATTTTATGGGGCAATTGATACAAGGGAGAACGTCGCCTCTCTGTTCAGTGTGGAAGAACATATTAACTGGGCTTCTCAGCCACAATCAGGTGTCTGTGGGCCAGTTCTCCAGCCTTTCCAGTTAGCCAACACCTCCATACAAAGTACCAGTCAAAAGTCTGGACACATATATTGAAAATAATGTATTTTTCCAACAAGATAGTGACCCTGAGCACACCTTGAGGATTTGTAGTGTTTACTTGTGAACAAGGAAGGTGGTGGAGTGCTGTGACAGATGACCTGGCCCCCGCAACCCCCCACGACCTAAACCCTCTAGAGCTGGTTTGAAATGAGCTGGATTGATGAGAAGGGCAGCCTGCGCCCCGAGCTTGTGGAAACTCCTTTAGGACTAAAGGATGTAGTCCGGAGGTAGGTGGCTACATCTGGAAACTGGCCAAGAGTCGGCAATGCTGTCATCAAAACAATAAGGGGCTGTTTCGAGGAACCTAAAATCTGAGAAAACGTTCAGATGTTAGACACTTCTCTTGGTAATTGCAATATTAAAACTACTAATTTCCTTGAGGCCCTTTGTTATAGGGCGAGTAACACATCTAACATAGACACAAATGCATTAAAGACATGTGTGTCCAGACTTTTGACTGATACCGTACATACTTTTCACCTCTATGTAAATACTTTTCCACACATTTGTCTGCTGCATATAGCAACATCTAGGACTTGAACCGGAAACCTAAAGTGTCATTCTGGGGTATTGAGTACCGGTTGGTTCTGCTGGCTATGCATTTCCTATTTGCCTTGAGTGTCCTGCTGGCCCTGGATTTGAAGCGGCATCATGGAAAATCAAAGGTCTCCATTTCATAGGGGCAGATAAAGAGCAGCGGCACTAAGTGATGTATCGTATTACCGCAGATGTCAACGTGGCCAGCAGGCTGTCATTTAGGAAGACTGTCCGAAATGACACTTTGAGATACAGGACCAAGACTGGGACCCTGTTTAGTTGACTATCAGTGAGACAGTGTCTCCGTTTGGTCCTGGTTGTCATGTGATATAAAGGTGGGCGGGGGCAGAGGCTGAGCTGCAGTACCGGATTTAAGCAGGGTGTCCTTGCACAAAGAAGCGTATGTGGGTCTGATTCCCACAGACTCTGTCAGGCTCTCGTCCACAGGAAGTACCATCTAGAGGTGGAGGAAGGCACTGGTTACTGTCAGCGCCAAAGCGGGAAGTGATGGCGGTTTGCACTGGTCACTGTCAGCGCCAAAGCGGGAAGTGATGGCGGTTTGCACTGGTCACTGTCAGCGCCAAAGCGGGAAGTGATGGCGGTTTGCACTGGTCACTGTCAGCGCCAAAGCGGGAAGTGATGGCGGTTTGCACTGGTCACTGTCAGCGCCAAAGCGGGAAGTGATGGCGGT
>JABFEB020000078.1:65603-77649 GCA_019775895.2 Stomatorhinus ivindoensis | reverse complement strand
TGTACTTCACAGTTGTTGGTCATGTGGGCCAGTTTGAATATAGCATGCCTGTACTTCACAGTTGTTGGTCATGTGGGCCAGTTTGAATATAGCATGCCTGTACTTCACAGTTGTTGGTCATGTGGGCCAGTTTGAATATAGCATGCCTGTACTTCACAGTTGTGAATGAGAATTACAAATCTAAAAATGAGCAGCCTCAAGGGGGCACAGACACCCAAATAAAATGCTACCAAGGCATCTGAAGTTACATCAAACTGGAGATGTTGGGGTCGCTGTAGTGTAGCACTGACTCATCCTCCATTAGCCAGCTCCCCTCCACCCTCAGCCAGCCTGTGTGTGTCATGATGATGGATGAGCACCAGACAGACTTTACAGAAACATCAGGCTTCAAAACCAACTGTAAAAATGAGTGATAGACTGATAACATCTCTGAGAATTTACACCTCCCGCTTACCGTTAAATCTGGACAATTCAAAAAACCCCATTTAGGTGCAGAGAGCCATCGTCTATGTGCGGACGGAGACAACTTTCTACAGTCTGCTGGTGAAGTTTGTTTGCTTTGCTGAGAAGTCCCACCATCCACATCTAAACACCGGGTCTTCACGGGCCAGCTCTCCTCCTGCAAGATCTCAGCAGTTCATCATCTTCAGTTCTCCCAGGTCAAGTTGAGAGCACAAGCCTCAGCCTCCGATGTCTGTCACCATGGGAACCACGGCAGATGAAAGAAGCATGAAAGATGTGGATGGGAATATGTCCAGAGGGTTGAAGAGCAGTGTGACTTTTACAGGAGCTTCATCCAAGTTCTCTACATACACATACAAAGTACCACCAGTACATACAGGCATGAGCAGTGCACAAGGCAGTGTTGCTATGGAAACTCTCATATGCCACATGTGCTGGTCTATACAGTTCAGAATGTGGAAGCAGATGCATGGTGGTCTGTTCTGGATGAAGACTGGGTTGACAAAGAACAATGCGCATGGCCTGTTAGGAGCTTAGAGAGAACCAATCATTTTTCCAGTGTCCCCAAGAACTTAGCTGATATACCCATATACTCATGATATACCGAGCTGATATGCCCTGTACCTGCACTGATATAGCCCTGCTTACTATCAGCTGAACCGAGCTGGACATATCACCATCATCTGATTGGTCAAAATGCACGAAGATACCAACGTTCTGCGTCAATAAGAAGGGATTTTCTGAAGCGTATATTCTACCTATTATTCATTATTTGTAGTATCGCACATTGTGACATACTGATGCATTACTGATAAGTCAAAACCTGAAAATTTCCAACCAATTATTTAAAAAGTACTATAGAACAGCTGAACGGAATGGATTCGTAATGCCAATCTACGCAAGCGAATGCTAATACCACTAGCTTTTCATTTAGCGGACATTAGCGAATAGTAAATTACTATGTAAAGCATGTGAACTGTATATAAGTGTCTTCAGCTTTACATCACTGTCACTCTGCAAACCCGGCAATGCCTTTACCAAGCCGACCCTTCTGCAGTGGAAAACCAAAGCGACCGGGAAAGATCCTATAACTGGTCTCTCTTCGTGGTGTGGCTTGGATCCTGTATCCCAGTGCAAAAGCACCTTAAAATAGCTTCCTAAGAAGTGAATGGGGTGCATCACTCAGACTCTCCAGGTGCTCGTTAGGAAAATGAAACCTATCAAGCCAAGCGCACTCTTAAGGGCCAAAGAACCGTCGACTATCCCTTTAATATCAGGAGACTCAGAAGAGATCTGATTGACATTATTTAATTAATGCCACGGCTACAAAGACTTGATTACATGAACAGAACATCTCAGCAGGGGAAACCTTACATGGCCAGAGAGGGGGCAGTGTTACACATGAGGTAAGAAAGGGTTAGGGTTAGGATTAGGTTTTAGGGTTGGGGTTAGGTTTAGGTTTGAATGAGCCATCATTCTAATTTCTCATGGGCTTATATGAGCTGCTTATATTCTTCCAATGGAGAGCTCTGAGAGGTGTTTTACTGATGGATTTATACGATTTTATTTGGCATAATGCAGTCCTAAGGCTGTAATCCTAAGAGAGACCCTGCTAGCGTCCCCTGTAGCAAGCAGTTTACCCGTTTCGGGTACTCATGCACTCCTACAGCATCTATGTGGTGAGCAGAGTGTCAAGCATTATATCCGATGGCTTTTCTGGTGAATCAATGGCCGAGTCAGCTCTTCCATGAGTGGATCTTTCCAAAAACACCGTCCAGAAGGCGAAGAGCGAGTCACAGCAGGAGACACGGATCACAGCGCCCCAACCACAGCTCTTGTCTGGGGGGGAGGGGGGTGTCTCCTAACTGTGCGCAGAGCTTCAGAAATCTATTGACATGTCATTCCCATATGCACTCTGTTCAGATTAAATTCAGAATGCTCACTCAGTAGGACCTAAAAACATTTCTGTCTATTATTTGCTATGCTGAGTATTTTCACTTTCTTACGTAAATATATTAAGAAAAATGGATTATAATTTTCTAAAATCACACTGTAGCCACTTACTCAGTGCTGGCACTGGGATTGGTCACACTGAGCTGACATGGGAATGGTTGGTCTGAGCTGACACGAGATCTGTCGCTCTGAGCTGATATTGGGATTGGTTGGTCTGAGCTAACATGGGATTGGTTGCTCTGAGCTGATACGGGGATTGGTTGGTCTGAGCTGACTTGGGATTGGTCTAGGATTGCCCAGGCAGATCAGATAAGATCATCCTATTGGCCACATTTTCTCTATCTGAGTCAACGGGGTGAATAGCTCATTGCCTTCCATATATACTGTGAAGGGGCTTTTTCACCTAGCTGGACTGAACATGACAGTGCATCGGACGATGGCTGAGTGCATAACTGTATGGATGTGGGCATTTAGGCCAATTTCTGACTGTTATTGATACAGAAAATGTGATGCAGCTGATTTAGGTACATTTCATTAAAAGTGGGCAAAGCCCATGGTACCCAGCTCAGCAACTGCATCCCACTGTACCACACTGCATCCCACTGTACCGCACTGCATCCCACTGTACCGCACTAATCTTAGTGAGCTTTGCCTGCTCCCCTGCCCCTAACTGGTTCTTTCTTGATTAACGGAACTCACAGTCTGATACCAGCACCGGGATATTTTCAGCTTAAGGCCCTGTCCAGAAGGAGGAATCACTGGGCCACATGAACTGAAGATCTGGGCCTGGAACCAGTGCAGGTGTTTGGGTTTGTGCCCGCATTGGGTCACATGCCATAACGAGCCTGGGAATTCTGAATGAATGAGTGGATGAATGATAACATTTAGCTTATGCTCCAGCAGCACTTCTGGCCAAATGCACATTTGTGGATAATCCGAGCAGCGCCTCTCAGGTTAGCTTCCTTACTAAACAAGGTGACCTTCAAGTAGCCTTTAGGTCCTGTAACCATTTTTCTACCTGCCGCCTGTAACTTGAACCTTGCTGTCCCTCTTTTCACTTTACTTCCTCTTTATGGCCTCTGTCCCTGAATCTGACCCCCATGACACGTTCGTCAGTACATGTGAAAGGCCGACGCGCATCCAAAGAGCTTCCGGTCACACGACCCCCACACAAGTACAATTTAGGGTTTCATTTCCTCCAGCAAATGCATCACCCCACCCCACCCCCCCAACGGCCTAGCCTAGGGTGCTCATGTGAGTGGTTATGCCATCGAGCTGTGCTTCTCTGTGTGAAATACGGGGCCAAAAATGTTACCAGGGCCACATGGCGGCAGAAAGTGTCACACGGCTCACCGACAGGCCACCATCTGCTTGGGAAGCTGAATATGGGCCAGTGGTTCTGTATCCTGCATAAGCGATCTGTGTCCGTGGTTTTATGTCAGCACTGTGGACATGGGTGCATGCGTGTGGCTGGGGCAGGGCACTCTTATCCAGCACAAAACGAGCCTAGAACCCATCCCAGATAGCAGGGGAAGAGCCTAACTGGGACGCCAGTCTAACACTGAGCCATAACAACCTTGCGCTGTAGAGTCAGACACTGAGGAATCCTCTCCTAAATAAATAACTTGCTATAAAGTCACCACCCGCAGACTGTACAGCTCAGTAACGCTGCACTACGTCTTCCAGTTCCCATACACCGAAAATGACAAGATGATGCTGCCGATGATGACAAAGTCTCACCACTTTGTTCTAAGGCTGGACAGCTCCCCCAGCAATAAGGATATTGATTGGGGGGGGAGTATAAGTTTCAGGTATCTCATCAGAATGACATAATGCATGTGAACAGTGTAGCCTAGCTGGATATCTGCATTATAAACTCTTTTGCATGACTAGAGAACTAGACCCATAAAAACAAACAGTTCTCAAAAGCGGTTCTGCTTTTGTACCGCTGAGTATATCACTTAAGCCGAGTCTTTTCAGGAGAAATGGAAATTCATAGTGTTCTTGGCGTTTGAGTAGCTAGGTGAGGCCAACCCAAAACTACAGTCACGTACTGAAGCGTATTCTGAAACAGCCTATGAAGAAGTGACTGCAACATCTGCCTGACATTGTGAAAGTCTGTGGTGTACCCATCCCACATCTGGCACTTCTGTTTGGTTGAAGAACAAATAATAATTTACCTTCTCGTCTCATCACCTTGAAAGTAGTATGTTCGTGAATGTAAAGACGTACTTAAACTGTGTATAACGGGGACATCTTCTGATTGTACGCGGGACTTTATAAACACAGGTTACAGCTTCTGCATCCTACGGACTCACATATAATGATGCACACACGATTAAATGGGAAGTACAAGTAAAAAAAAAAAACCGCCAACAAGTTGAACTTAGCTGAATATATCACTATAAAAACAAGTGAGGCGCTTTTATCTTATTGCATGATGTCCCTATAACTGGTGGACTCTTCAACCAACAATATAATTATCCATATGGTCTATAACTGAATCGTCTTCTGGGTCGCTTTTAACGGCCTTTCGGTTAAAAAGGGCAGTTTTGGTATCACACCCGTATCCGTATAAAACCCGTAAACACATCATCTGTGCCGGAGCTCCTCATCGTGCCAGCATAGCCGTGGTTAATGACAAACTAATTGCACGCATTCTCCCTACCTTTGCATAAAAATGTCTGCAGCACTTACGCGTCATCTTATACATCCACTTCCTACCGTAAAAATCAGTTATGGACCATGGTATGGTTTGATGTGCAATCCCTGTCGGACGCATAATTAAAAATGGGGACTACACTATAGCGGTCCAAAACAACAACCGCTATTACGGTAAATAAACTTATAACCATAACGGATCGCAGCTGTTCCTTTCGCATCTTATGCCACTATTGTCCAAATCTCTATTAATATGCAATTAATCGTTTATTACACACTTGGATTTCATTTATCTGTGCCTGCAAACAGGAATGAAATATACTTAAATGCACTTACACTTTTATGGCGCACCGCAACAATCCGTCCTGGCTGTTCAGCGTGATGCTATGAATTCATAAACGGGACATTTTTCTAATTCTTCCTTTCTGTTTACGTCGAATCGCCTCTGGTTACTGCCGTGGTATATCACAATCTGACGTAAGAACGTAACAAAGCTGTCGCCAAACCGTCCCCCACCCCTTCCCTTCCTCCCTCTTCTTGCTTTCGTTCAGTCCGCAATCAGAAGCAGCGTTAGTCCTTCGCACACAGACGCAGTGGCAATTCAATTAAAGTTACCGTCTGAAGCAGACGCAAGATACTAAAATGAATGCATTTACATCATACGCATTTTCCCACAGCGTGCACTTGTCAGAGATCAGCACAATAATTATATTAGAACATTGCCTCCCGCTTTATAATGTCTTTTAGCCCTATACTCTACAATTTTTTTCTATAACATAAGCCTGCTCAAACAATGCATTTACTATAATTTAAGACTGAAGTGCAAGTTTCACCCTAGGTGGTCACTAATGAAACAGAAAAATATAGGCTGTCATTGCTAGATGTTGCGATCTTAATATAATCGCATTTTTGTGTAACAGTTATGCTGTTATTGCAAATGGGGAGCAGGATGGGTTCTCCCAGGGATACCATGCGATAGGGTATTTATTTCTACTAGAAGACGGTCCTCAGAAGCGATGCACTGTGCCTTCATCGTTTATGATGGACAAATAACAGTTTACAAAAAGGACAGCGCCGCGTAAATAGTCGTCGATGGTCAGCACGAGGGAAGAGAGTATGGTCTCGGAAGACACGTGACGCCCACTTCACTGGCCATTTACTGGCTTTAGTGCGACACAGCTGTGACACAACCATGACACGATCACTATTACTCCAAAAATCCTAGATGCCATTTTCACTAACATCTTAACAATAACATGAAACTCTTTACTTAGGTTTTAGTCTTCACATAACATTAATTTATAGAAGACAATAAATAAGATACGTCTTCACTTATGATAATTCATCCAAAAATATCAATAATGCAACGCAGCAAAGATCTACTGCCATCTTGCGCTGGAAAAACAGCTATAAAAGACATACTTTGGTCCGTCGATATTCCCAAATAATACTTCGTGCATCTCTGGTGGTTTAAAAAAAGAATTGTTTAATGGACGCCTGTGGTAAATATAAACCCACACGCTTAACACTATCTCTGTCCGGCTCTGGAAAGACCACAATAGCTTATCTCCACGAAACCTAAGAACAATCAACAGCCTCGAAGAGTAACGCGCAAGTTTCGATAACGCGTGTTTTTAAGTATATGGACGTAACTGCCTGGAAGGACAGATCGATCGCAGAATAGGAAGCAAAATGACCCATGAGAGAACTTTGGAAATGAGCTGATGTTGTCAATAATGAAAAGATTGCAGCTCAAGCTTGAATTATTGCAGTATGTTCTAATCTTTTGCCTTAGATTCTAAATAATAATTATGTAATTATTATATGACAAGACCCTGCTTAGGTCAAACCGGTATAGAAAATTGATTGATGGATAATTAAGCCTGTTTGTTATTTTATAAAATAAATTCATTAAAAAACTGAACGGATTTATTTAGATTCCACCTATTGCAAATAATAGTAAAAAATTATACAATTAATTCACATGCACCTTTATATGAATGAATGTTCCGGGCCAAATTTAATCCGTTTTTTAAAAACATTTTTTTTAATACTTAAAAAAAAATAAAGCCAACAGTATACCATTCATTATATACATATAGGCTACTAAACCGGAATTAACAAAGAATATGACATCTATGAAAAGTAAGCAAAGTTTGAATGTTCAGTCGTACATGGCCCCTCCCACAATTTAGCTATGGAGTCAGGTTAAATCTCTGTTCACGGGAACTTTTCATTCAAATAAAGAAATAAATCAACTATTGTTAAGTTGAGGCGAAATACATTTTACTCAGACACTTTCCCGCTCCATTGAAAACGTACTGGACAATCACCGGTGTTTTAAGTTTTATTTTTTTGATACATTTCATTTAATTTCTTTTTACGTAGTTCTGCCTGCTGAGTGTATTAAGCTACACTGAAAAGCACTATTTAATCTTTTAAAGGTTTTTGAAGAGATGGACGACTCCATCTCCTGTAAACGTAACTGGACTTCGAAGCATTTAGTTTTCTTGGTGATTTTTCTTTCTGGCGCACTTTGGTCCAGCCGTGATGTTTTATCTAACGCCGCAGGTGCCAATTCCAAGGCGCCTACAGTTAATTCACCAGCAGGGACGCAGGATACCCCGAAACCTCAGACGCAGTCCTTGCCGGTCTTCACGATAAACTATCCTCGCATCCAGGTGCCTTTTGAAATCACTCTGTGGATTTTACTGGCGTCGTTTGCCAAGATTGGTAAGTCCTTATCCCGTTTCCGTAACCATAGTGTAGAATTCTTCTTTGTTTCCTTGCTGAAAATAATGCAACATTGGAATTATATTTTTAAAAGAATGTATTTCGAGCTTAAGATAATATTTTCCGTGAACACTGTATGCCCGTTCATGCGATTCTGTCACTGATCTCCCTGAAAGGTTTCAACATGTACCACAAGATAACCATTTGGATCCCAGAGTCTTGTCTGCTGATCAGCGTGGGTCTGGTGGTGGGGGGCATCATTTACGCAGTACACGGGATGCCCCCGGCCGTGCTCACCTCCAATGTCTTCTTTCTGTATATGCTGCCCCCCATCGTGCTCGACTCCAGCTATTTCATGCCGACGCGACCGTTCTTCGAGAACGTGGGCACGGTACTCTGGTTTGCTGTGGTTGGCACACTCTGGAACTCTTTGGGCATTGGGGTGTCGCTCTACGGCGTGTGTCAGATCGAGGCTCTGGGCCTCAAGGATATCAACCTACAGGAGAACCTGCTGTTTGCCTCCATCATTTCTGCCGTGGATCCGGTCGCTGTACTGACCGTGTTCGAAGACATTGGCATCAACGAGCAGCTCTACATCGTGGTCTTTGGCGAGTGCCTCTTCAATGACGCCGTCACCGTGGTAAGCAAGAATCTTTTCAGGTCGAAGGTCAGCTTGTTTGGGTATTAGGTGTATAAATAATAAAAACTGGGACATTAAAAATGCATTATTTCTCTCACCTGAAAGTAAGGGTTAGATGAGTATTTAAACAAAGCAAATTGATATTTTTTATAAATAAGTCAATCATGGTAATGGATCTAAGTAGCAGTTGTTGATTTATCCAGAACATTGAGAAGGTGCTGATCAGGTGAAGAGCTTCACCTCTTCTTGTGGTCCCTTTGTATCTGATCACATGGTCTCCAGACACAATGGAAAAAAGACCCGTTCTTCTCAACAGAACACAAATCCCAGAACGTAAGGCAGCGTTCTGTAACCATGCAGTGGAACACATGGTACCTCCAAGAGTGAGATACTTTGTTCTGTTTAGGTGGGTAGATATGTATATTAAGGCACATCATTATCACTAGAATAACGCTGGAATAGTAATGAATAGAGTGGGAGTCTGAGACTTTTACACACGAAGAATGGATCTTGATCACATTTTGAAGGTGTGGGTTAGGCTACAGCTGGTGAGGCTGGTTTTGTGCAGATGCTGAAGAAATCTATGTATGTGAGGTTTCTATTTTAAATGTGTCTGGTGTTTGCGTTTCTGCAGTCAGCTTATGAATTCTGCATCTGATAATTCCAGTTTTTTTTTTTCATTTTCCTGGTCATAAGATTATTTATTTCTGTAGTGCTGGCAGAGGACTTGAGCAGCTCCCTTTAACTGTAGTGAGAGCTATTACCCTGGACTGTTAAATTTTTATTACACACAAATCAAATTCAGTTTCGTTGGCTTTGCAAGATTTTGCAGAGCACTTGAATGGCATACTCTGCAGACCGCTTTTGTTTAAGCTGTTAAGTCGTCCCACAACTTTGAATATGAGCAGCTTAAAGATGGATGGATGTTTAAAGACTGTTTTATTTTAAATTGCTTTCATTCAATGATAAATTACCTTTTTTAGTTTTTGCAGATTTATATTTCTACTCATGTGATTTATCTGATACCTAATGGGATTTGAAGCAACAAACATCCTGGTCCTAGTTGTTAACCACAGCTCCACCTTTTGGCCAGGCACTGTACAACATACTCAGCTTTGTGGCCACCATGCCGGAGGTGGGGACGGATGATGTTTTTCTTGGCGTGGCTCGCTTCATAGTGGTTGGTCTGGGCGGCCTGTTCTTCGGGTTCCTGTTTGGCTTCGTGGCAGCGTTCACCACACGCTTTACCGCCCACGTGCGTGAGATCGAGCCCTTCTTCGTCTTCATGTTCTCCTACTTGGCCTACCTGGTGGCTGAGCTCTTCTCACTCTCCAGCATCATGGCGTGAGTGGTCCCAGTGACAATAAGTGCAGATGGGGTTTAAGAGTGAGTTGAAAATGGGGTGGTCCTGGACATAGAAAATTAGCTCTGAGAAAAAACATGCTTTTTGGTTATTGTTGGATAATTATACAGTGCAGATTAGTGATGGACAAAATGACTTCATGAACCATTTGCTATAATTTTTGACTCCACTAGATGGTGCTCTCTGTTTTTTTTTTTTTTTAAAAAGGTGCAAAGCATACCCCAATGCATACCAAGAGCACAATATACTGGGATGTAAAATACAGCAGATGGTTCATGAAGTGTCATTTTGTCCATCACTGTTACAGTTCATAATTATCGTATCTATATTTCTCATATGCATTAGCACATTTCTATTTATTAGATGGCTGATTCCTGTCTTGTCCTGTGACCTTTGACCCTGCAATTCTCTTACATGCTCCCCTTTGCTTCCCACCCCCAAGCATTGTGACCTGTGCTCTGACTATGAAGTACTATGTGGAGGAGAATGTGGCCCAGCGCTCCTGCACCACCATCCGGCATGTTGTCAAGATGCTGGGCACCATGTCAGAGACACTGATCTTCTTCTTCCTTGGTGTGGCCACAATTACCACCGACCACGAGTGGAACTGGGGCTACATCCTCTTCACCCTGCTGTTTGCGCTGGTCTGGAGAGCCCTGGGTTCGTGTCTGTCCTTGCATTTGAAGGAACTTGCTAATGCTACTCATTGTAAATGCTATCTGGTGTTAACGCTAGCTCATGCTAAATCCATACCTCCGTCCGTCCCTCTGTCCATTTATCCATCCCTCCGTCCCTCTGTCCGTCCATGCGTCTCCAACCAGTTATCCAGTATGTGGCCATAGTCACTCCTAAACTCTTACTTCTTTCTCTCTCTTCTAGGCGTTTTTGTCCTCACTCAGATCATTAACCCTTTCCGCACAATCCCATTCAACTTCAAAGACCAGTTTGGCCTGGCTTACGGAGGACTGCGTGGGGCCATCTGCTTTGCCCTGGTGTTCCTGCTTCCGCAAAACATCACTTGCCGGAACTTGTTCATCACCGCTACCATCGTTGTCATCCTATTCACCGTGTTCATTCAGGTACACCGTGCCACAACGTGCTAACTTTAGCACTAGCTATCTGTCACTCTTAATGTGCTATATTTCAATCAAGGAGGTTGTAGTCTACTGTTATCTTGCTTCAGTTCTGTAAAATCTTCCATTTCGCCTCTTTTATACCTGATTTTTCTGGTGGAGCAGTTGCATGCAGCCGCTAGCAGGTTTTCCTGACCGAAGGACACATGTGAAGGTTAGGGGCTGTTGAGGTGTTCCAGCAGAAATCAGTCTGAAAATGTCACTGAAAATGAAAAGCTCCTATCCTAGTTGGACTCAACGGAAGCCCCGGTGCTACCTGAGGTGGTGAATGTGTCTCAGTGGGACATGTTGTCTACTATAGGGGATCAGCATCCGGCCTCTGGTGGAGTGTATGAAGGTCAGGAGGACCAAGAGGAAACTGGGCACCATTAACGTTGAGATTCACAAGAGGGTGGGTAACTATTCCATTGACTCGGTATCTGATCACAAAGTTGAATATACTCCAGCCCAGTGTTTCCCAACCAGTCCTCAGGGACCCCCAGACCAATATTTCGGAGGGAGCAAAATGTGGATGGTCTGGCAGGAAGCTGGGAAGGAACAAATACGCAAATAGCTGGACTCCATGAGTCACTGTTTTAGCAGAATCTCATTCTGTGAGTCCACTAATTCAGAGATTTACACAGATCTGGATAACCTTCATCTTATGACCCTAGAAGAACAGTGGTTTGCATCAGATTTTCAGTTGGCAGCCTGTAATGATCCTGATGATCGTTTCAGCTGATGGAGCACACCATTGCTGGCATTGAGGACATCTGTGGACAGTGGAGCCACTATTACTGGAAGGACAAGTAAGCGTGTGTCTGGCATTGACTTCACGTGCTCTTGGACTGAATGAAGTGTCTCTTTCACAGCTCTGCATGTAATTCTTCTATGAGATACCAGAGGAGCAATACCTTATTGATATGTATTCTAAAGGGTTTTTTGCATGCATGTGTTTGGCTGCTTTTCTACACTGAGAGGGATCAGTGTCAGGGTGATCTGGGGGTTTTGGGTGATGCTCCCATCAGTTGTTCTCAGCACTGTGTCTTACTGTTCGACGAAGACTCTGCCATGTCAGAATACTCTCAGGGCTAGAAGTTTGCTGCCCCCAGGAAAGAGGTG
>JABFEB020000078.1:46716-65503 GCA_019775895.2 Stomatorhinus ivindoensis | reverse complement strand
GGCACACTTCAAAATGGCAAAAGGAACTTGACATAATCCAATGTGTGTGGATTGGCTTGCTGGCTTCAATCTGCCACGGGTCATGGCTGTTTTTTATAGGAAGAGGAAAGAATGTTATTGGACATGGATGACAAAAATATAAATTCTTGAAGACATACCAGGTACAAACATCACATTCCATCACTTGCCTATGAAAGTGTTAGCTTTTTCCCCCAGCATCTCTGAAGCCTTGCGAACATCCAAAAATGACAGTTGCTATGGCAATGCACCAGGTTTAAGAAGTTCAACGACCGGGTGCTCAGGAAGATTCTCATAAGGGACAACAGGGCTGAATCCAGCATTGTCGCCTTGTACAAGAAGCTAGAACTGCAGAATGCCCTTCAGCTTCTGGGCCCCGTCCCCAGCGACCTCAGCGCTGCACCCTCACTCATGGATTTACAGTAAGTCATGTGTCTGCCGGCAATTACGTTCACTGCCCTGGTTCACTTTCTCCCCATCACCTATACAGTGCCAGTTGTTTTCAAATCATTTGTTTAGTGTTTCTCTAATTCCCTCCCACACGTGGTCCGCGTCTTTCCTTTCTCTAAGTTCCCCACCAGACAGTTGACATTTTTGCTCCCTCCCAGCTCCCTGTCTGTGGGTCCCCGCGGGCCAGATTGGGAAACACTGCTTTATACAATAGGAATGGCATTTTACCTTGATGACAGGACATTTTTTGGAGATGCTAAGGTGCTGACTGGTTGGTCGAAGCAGTGATTCAATTTGAGGAACCCCTCCACTCTAGTTCAGGATGCCCTGTGTTGCTCACGGTGATCAAAGCTCTTGCACTTGTGCAACTTGCAGCGTGGAGACAAAACCAACCGCTACAACAAAGACGAACTTCCCGGCAAGTGATCTGAGGAACATGCACGAGCTGCTGTCGAAGAATATGTACAAGATCCGACAGAGGGTGAGTGGCTCTGTCAGTTCAAATGCGCTGTGACCCCTTCCCCCCAAAAAACCCCTAACAGAGCACCTGCTTCTGGTAGCTCTGTCTTGTGTTGCTATGAAACCTTGATTGATGAGTCGAGCTGGTTCCTTTGTGGATGCTTCCCGGCAGACAGTGGAGTACACCAAGAGGAGCGCTTTGCCCAATGACTCCAAGGTCAGAGAGATCCTGATCCGGCGACACATCAGCGTCCGGCACAGCTTCCGGGTCGGAAGTTTCCCAAGAACGGTATGGGACCTGAATGTGTGTGTGTGTCTGTGTGTGGGGGGTGAGCTTCGTTTCATGGTCTGCACGATATCAGTTGTTGAAGGCCTTTATTTGGTTTACTACTGTTAAAACAAACAAGGTTCTGCCTGTTTCATATTCACCATGTGGCATTCAAATTCTGACCCTAAAAGAAGATAACTTTGTGCATGAATTCAACACACTGTGTTGTGTAGTATATGCATGAAATATCACTGGCATTGATTGTGCTGGAAACTAAGTGGATTTTGAGGAAGCTCACTGTTCTGCTTACATGTATGTGATCATTTGTAGATCATGCCCCTGCTGTGACCTCCTACCTCTCCACCATATCTTTCAGGGTGTGTCCAAGCACCACAGGTTTCTCTCATTGCCTCCCAGAAAGAACATGGACTCCAGGACCCCCCTGAGGAGGCCTAGCTACGCCAGTGAGTATCAGGCACTCAGCTAGGAAGTACTGCACCGACGTTCCCGAAATCTTCTGAGGGCTCCGCTCATTATCCGACACGGAACTTGGATACTTGTGGCGACACCGGATCTTCTTATATTATGTTCTTCTGTAGTGTTGGTGTTACTTACACATTGTGTCTGTTACCCCCGGGTCGGGAAGAAAAGGCTTTCAGTCTGCCGCAGAGCTTAATAATACCATCAAGCAAATCATTTTCCGAAGTAGGCTTTTCAGCACTCTGCTGGGCTTTGTAGACGGCTTCACACACCCTGCCCCCGGGGCTAGCCTCTTTAGACAATGCTGAGGGGCCAGGCTTAGAAGATAAACATGACTTTGCCCCCGTGTTCAGGTTCCAGAGGCACAGACCTGGAACTGGAGCCCCTTTCCACCACATCCAGCGTGGGCCAATCGCGGCGGTTCTCGTCCCGCCAAGAAAGACCCCTAGGGAACCGCTACCACCAAGCGGAACAGCGTGAGGACCAGTTGGGCCAGCAAACCTCCCGGGAGCCAATAGCAGAAGGATTATGGGGGCGACGCCAAAGAGATTCCTGGACAGCCCATCGTCACTCTCGCAGCCGTGACGAGCACGGGCCAGGAGGGCGGGATCTTCCGCCATCTGCACCCAGGAGCCTCTCATCCAGGAAGGGGCTGGATCCCACAACCACCTGAACAGGAGACCACACTGAAGAGCCCACACCCCCCATGGTCCTCAAAGCCCAGTACAGGTGGACTAACCAAAGATGACCAAACCTGACGAGAACAAGCTGAAACAAGCAAGGACAGAACAGACCCACTGTTTGCACCCCTAAAGAACCAAAAATGTGTCTTTATTTCACTGTACTTGCCTGGTGTTGATTTTTAAAAGGTGGATATACTTGGCAAAATTTCCAAATACACAGTAATGATACTTCAGTAATGGCAATATTTAAAGAAGTGAATAAGCGAAAAATTGGTCTCCAAAGAGCTAGTCAGAACAAAGGTCAGATGAAGGAGTTTTGGTCTACGCCCTTTTCAAACAGAACCCAGATAATACCTGGATGTGTGTAGTGAGACCCTTGTGGTCATGTGACATGGGATGTTTTACACGGTTGTCAGGAAGGTGGTCTGTGGGCGTGTAATGGACACAACAGGGCTACAGGTTTCTCGCCTGGAAAGTCCAGTCAGTATCGCGGTGAAATGGACCACGGACTTTTAACACAGGAAAACGAGCGCGTGCTAGAGTGTGTATGTGTGAGTGCAGACCATTCGTTACCTAAAAGTACAAAGTTCATTTGCTCCGTTTTAATGCCATAAGGCAGTGTTTTCCAACCCAGTCCTCGGGGAATTGCGGCCACGTTTTTGCTCTCTCCCTGCCAAACAGTCCACATTTTTGCTCCCCCCCCCCCCGCAAAAACGATCTGTCTGCGGATCCCCAAGGAGCGGGTTGGTAAACACTGCAATATCAGCAATACCATTTAGCACTAATGAAAATATATGGGGTCGGGCACTGAGGATTGTTTCCGCATTTGCACACAGGTGGAGCTAGATCCTTGTTATTAGGCACTTCGGGGTTCCTATGCCTGTCCAGTTCAAGTGGTGTTTCTTCGTACGATTTGCTGCCACACAGTGGTGAAGCGACACATAGCAGTTTTACATTGCTGTTTTTTCCAATAAAGGATAAAAGAGCAATTAAACACCGAATAGCATTTACAGAGGTAAAACCAGTGTTTCATCACAAACGGGTCACACCCCCATACACTACTGGTGTCAACATAGAGCAACTTGAGAGGTATGAAGTTAGCCATTAATAAATTAAATGAGAAATAAAGGTTTAAAAGCCTAATTTCAGGTAAAAGCCAGACTACAATATATGTAATGCAGACAAGCAACCTAAGAGTGAGGTTCGATTTTAAAAAAGGTCAAAACAGTGTTTTGCAAAAATCTGTTTGTCTTTATTCCAGCAGGACTTCTATTCATCTAGAACTTGGTCTACCTGAAGAACAGGGAAGTCCTCTTAGGTGACATTTTCATGACAACATCCAGCTGCAAACTAATGAACTGGCTCATGTCATCTGCTTCAGATCACTGCCGCTTCAGTTCAGTGCCGCTGCATGGGTCCCCTGTACACTGACTGCAGTATTCCACCATCGTGATATATATTTATCTAAAAGATTTCTCGACTTCTGAGAGATTTACTAAGTATCTTATTGCTGTGTAGTTCATGTCGGAGTCTCTGAGGTAAAAAACATTTAACAGGAATGAGGAATTTTTTTTTAATCCGATGGTCCTGTGACCCTTTTCTCCAAATATACGTGATCATTACCCATTTTTTGACCTTCAGATCCTATTCAGCTCAGAAATGCAGATAAATAAATGCTTATACGTAAAAATAAATAACCAAAACAAATGACATCAGAATATTAGTTAACATGTAAAACCTATGTTGTAATTCCAGCATAACTTCCTGACACCATCAATGTAGCAGAAAAACTGTATTTCAATGGAACTAAAAGCAAAAAGTGGTGCATTATGGGACACAGAGATGAAGACAGGCTGCGCTGTTACCACTGAAGGACCAACTCGAAATGGAAAAGGCTTCTTAAATAAGACGTGATTGGGTGAGCGAGCAGCTCAGATGGTTGTGCCGCTGCCTGCCATTGGTTGGCAAGGCGAGACCAATGTCGCCGGTGATTACTGACAGGTTAACAGAGCCCACGGCATATGAGCAGCTCGGGAGTTTGAGCATCCAGCCCAAGAGCAGGAACCCGGGACCTCAGAGTTTGAGGTGTTTGGGTCTCTCCCACTTTGGCGTCCGGATGAGGAGAAGCAGGACAGCAGCAAGGGCCAGGAGGACACCCAGGCCTGGGGGGCCACAGGGACTCACTTCCTGGGCCAGCCCAGAAAGCAGGGGCGCCACCACGCGGCCGACAGCTGTGACGGACTGGCCGGCCCCCAGCAACGTGCCGCTGGAGCCCGGGCCGCCCCGGCGTAGCTCCAGGTCAGTGACACAGGTGCGGCCGACGGTGGTGGAGATGGCGAAGAAGGTGGAGCTCAGCACCACGTGCCAGACGCTGTGCGCGGCGGCGTACAGGAAGATGAGGGCGCACGTCAACACTGTGGAGTGCAGCAGCAGGGCGGCCATGTCGTTGCCGTAGAGACGAGTGACGGGACCCACCAGGCAGCCGGCCAGGGCCCCTAGCATGCTGCTGTAGCTGATGAGGTACCCGGCCACTTGGGGGCGCAGCGCGAACCGCTCCTCCAGAGCCAGTGAGAAGTTGCTGTAGTACAACATAATGGCCACGGCCATCAGGAAGCGCACCAGGAAGACGTCCCACATGTTGGAGGAGGCCAGGGTCCTCACACGCTGCAGAACCGAAGCCTGCGGCCCCTCCCCGTCTGAACAGTTCGTCGCGGCCTGCTTTGGCCTGTCCCCCTGGGCGGCCTGGCTGCCAGTGAAGCCTGGAATCTCGTTCCAGGGTAGGATCCAGACCAGGCCTGAAGAACCACGACGTTACACGTCAACAAACATCCATCGACCCTCGAAACTCCATCCCTTCAATCAAAATTAACAGGAAATTACTGATCCCTGTGGGGAAATTCTCTTTTTATCTACCCCACACAAACACGTATGTAGATAAGAGGAAGTTTCGCAGGGAAGGGCAGCTAGGGAAGGACCTCGCTCAAGGGCCGCCGGGGCTCGAACCAGCAACCTCCTGATCACAGGCATAGAGGCTTAACCCGGTGAGCCACACGCCGCTCCCATAAACTGCTTTTCAGTTAATTTATCAACCAATTAACCGCTTAATCTATTAATAAGACTCAGAATACTCGGGTAACGACCAAGCACCTGCATTGAGGACGAAGATAGTGGCGCAGGCGAAGGAGGAGGTGTAGAAGCCACCCTCCCGTTCAGCGAGGTACCCGCCAACTACGGGGCCCAGGATAAAACCCACGCTGGATGCCGCGTTGAAGTGCCCCATCACCAGGGGGCGCTCTGTTTCCGACACCAGATCAGACAGAAGGGCCCGGCAGATGGAGAGCGAGTGCTTGAATAGCCCTGTGTGGGTGAGAAAGGGAAAGGGGGCAGGTGAACGGTTTTCACACTCAATTAGCCATATACCTAAAACAAGATTTTTGAAGGTACAACAGCTGGACCCCCGGGACTGCCACCTTCCCACCTAGTGGTGACAAGCGTGATTCCTTAAACTCACCCACAGGCACCCTGGCGAGCACGAAGAGGGCGACGCTGGTGGAGAGGCCCAGCAGAGCGTACCCCAAAGCACTGAGCAGGAGACAGGTGAGGAGGGAGCCCCGCCGTCCCACGCCATCACTCCAGCTGCCCTGCGGGGCGCACCAATGAGAGACCGGCACGTGTGAGGGACAGTCAGGGCGGCCATACACCAGGTCCGAAACACTCCACGGCTCAAGCCAATCAATCGGCTCCTTGCAGACACGCCCTACACTATGCTCAGCCTCGCTAAGTTCATCGTGGCATCTCGTTCCATAAATCACGGAAACTAGTTTTCTCAGGATGGCCTTTGGGATTGGTCAGGGGACAGGGGAGATAAAAGGCCCTTTCTCTCATCCTAATTGATCCCATGACTCCTGCGCTTTAAAGGAATTCCTCAGCCTTGCAGTGCTGTGGCTCAGTCGCTCCCTGAGGCTTTCGTCGTACCCTGCAACCCTCGGGAAACAAATACAACTGTTCTGCTCCAAATTCCAGCGCTGCGTCAATTATGAAGCAGTGCGCCACATCGCCGGTGACTCTGTCCGTCCCCATGGGCACCTGACAAAACAAAACCCATCTAGGCGCCGTCTGAAGGCTGGTCATATCACTTGGCTGGGGACCTGCGGATTTCAGTTTATGCCACTATGCATAAATAAGGCAGCAACAGACTGTAATATAGTAACAATCCAAATGTCAGATTTGGAAGCAGCCATTTACCACATTAATCACTCATTCCTTGGATGTAAATCGATTTATAAGATTCTTAAAGGTCAAATGCTTCTAAAAAGGTGTCTCATGTAGTCGGCAGCAAACATCAGCCACACATCTGTTTACATTCTCATTGCAACCATGATTCATGGGAAAAATGAGATTACAAAGCATAAATGGATAAAGGGAATATGTGTTAACATAAATGTAACAGTGCAATAAGAAACTGGATGATCAGCAAAACCTGTCAGGTGTGGAGAGATCAGAAAAACACTAATGATTTGTACGGCACAAAAATTCTGATTGATATCCAATATTAATACAAACAGAATGTCTCGGGTGATGTTTATGCTTAATGCAAACACATTTTAAGCTCATTTCGGATTCATATTTTGATATTTTTGGTGGATTTTCCCTTGTTTTATTCAAGATGACTAAGAAATGCAGAATATGTACATATCATAGAAAATGATGGTACTTACTACTATTGTGCTGGAAAATAGCTGTAAAATGCCGTAAGTTGCACCTGTAACAATGACAAAAACAAAGCTGACCGCTCATGAACTCATGAAGTTTGGCTGAACACTACGGCCATCTGGAGGTCAGGGCGGCCTTGCAGCAGAGGGCGATTGACCATGAAGGGCTGGACAAACAGAGGAGGTTGGAAGGGCTTGATGTTCGCTGCACACCTAGGGGGTCACATAACAGGCATGTTTTGCATCCCATGAAAGGGACGCGGTGAACTGCCGATGCTCTGAAATGGCATTTCATGGCTGGATGGGCTGCAGATGACCTGTAGCTAAAGCTGCAAGGCGACCCGGTTCCCCGGCCTGGTTATTCAACATCCAGCAGCATCGGATACAAGTTTAGAGACGAGCATGGACTGACCCACTATTCCAGCCATCGTTGGACTGGCCCCAAGGGACTTGATGTGATGACTCAGCAGAGGTATAACCATACTGACTCCAAACAGGTCCTGGGGGGGGGTCAAGGAGAAGAGTACACAACACTCATTACATAATGGTCAAAAACCAGAGATCCATGCAGGTCCGAGGTGTAGAAGCAAAAGGTGGACGTATGGACCTGAATTTTAAAGGATTTAAGAGCCCAGATGGTGCTCTGCAGTTGTACTATGGGTGTAAATATATAGATGAATCCAGCTGTATAGTGAAGTAAAGTGCAATAGCCGAGCTGTCACACTGACAAGTCATTCTGATGTGTAACTATATAAATGAAATTCAGAGCTCGATCTAGTATGTGCGTGTTTGGGGTGTATTGCCCAGTCTCTGATCAGCGAAGGTGAGAGCAAACCCAGAGTTAAGCGCTCAAACGGAAGTAGGAGATGTCTCTATAACCAAGCTGCTCATTTCCTTGATTCGAGTCATGCCAGGAATTTCAGCGGTATCACGGCACTTCCCATTACACTAACTCCTCAGTTACTGGGAGAGAAACGGAACCCTGTCCACGCGCCACATTGGACGAGAAAGCCTGCTATTTAACCAGCTACTCCTTCGTTCTTCAGCCTTTCAAGGTCAACAATCATCTGGGTTAATTGTCAGACTTTATTGGGCATCTTTACAGCTTCCAAATGTAGGCTGTCATTCCCGCGGGTCCGTAGCAGGACGGGGATCCATAAAAGTGGAACACAGGAGCTGTGCTGGTGTCGACGCATTCTATCCCAAAAAATATAACCATCAAAACAGCTTGCAATCAACTTTAGCAGCATAAAAAACGCATTTACACATTTCTAAACTTCAAGACATTTAGCGCCACTGGTCTCACGTTCGCAAAGCATCTTGTCCAAAGTCAGACATTTATCTACTAAGATCACAGTCGAAAGCTGTCCCAAGGTCGGGGGTCACAACTGCGTAATGTTATGACACTGTATATCATGCAGTAATTATACACCATAAACGTGACAACAACACAGGGAAAAGTACACGTCACTAAAAATATCAGACTTTTTGGGAAAAAATACGAATGATGTACTATTATTTATGGAGATCGATGGATCAGCCTGTATAATGAAGAAGCAGAGACGTATAGCTTAGGCTCCGCTGCACTGTGCACGGTCATATTCCCGTACAAAGGTGTGTCACTCTGGCATTATGGCGTCCCTATGCAGATCCGTTCCTCCGCTTCCGTATAACTCACCATGAATCCCACCACATACATGCATCGCAGGAAGCGCGGCCGCCCGCGGGGTCTCCGAGGTGAGCTGCATGCCGAGCCACACATTCTCCCGCACTGCCGCGATTTACTCAGTGGCCTCTGCGGAAGCGCGCAGTGCGCGTCCTCGGCGCGGCCGAGTTGCTGCCAGGCAGCTCCGGGGCTCCCACAAGGCGGCGCATCGCAGGGGCGCGTTTGCTCATTTTAAACGAGCATATAAATACCACATCGCTATGTGATTTCCATCTTAATGTTTAAAGGGCGCTTAATGTGTGTCTGCGCTATGTTCAACTGTGAGTATGTAATCACATCGTTTTCAGGGCCCCGAGTACTTTCGGAGATGGTACAGTCCTTTGGTGACGTCACGCCACGGCGGTAGATTTAAACGGGAGGAAGCTTGTGCACCGTGAGACTGGGTATTTTTAATTTTGGCTTCTTGACGGTGATGCTGTTAATAATGTAAAATGGAGTTCATTTGTAGTTAAGACTCTATGTTAATTTAGGATTTCGAATGCGTGTTGTAGACAGTAATCTGGATAATCTGAATTCAACGCTTCTTCTTCAATTCTGCAGCTTTCTGCTTCCCATACATTTCTCCAGCGCTTCCAGTCATTCGGTACTGTATGTTCATAGGACATTTTACTAAGGCGCTTATCTGACTACTGGTCAGATGCAAATGTTATTTGAACATAAGTTCAATAAAATTGAATATTCTAAAGTTATATTTGAAAATTTGGTCTACTAGTCATATCAAAGTGTAATGATAATTTATTGTAAATTTATTTATTGTTTTTAATACAGATTTACCATAAGTAGCTCAGTGTGGCGTGGCCTGTGATGGATGGATGATTGATTGAGCTCCCTCTCCTTGCACCCCCTGGGAGGAAAGCCGACAGTCGCCTACTTGAATATAGCCTACTTATTACTTAGGCCTATCACCAGTACCGGTCCTAGCCGATATGGCGCCATAGGCGAGCATCACTTTAACAAGTTAACTAATCCACGCGTGCTGGAAGTGAAATACAGCCTTGACGTAAAACATTTCACTGACACGAACAAGTCATATTCCTGTGTTTTTTTAAAGCCCGCATGGCGATCGTGTAGTGTGTTTTTTCCTAGTGCAAGAGCAACACCACGTGGGCGATTAACGCTATTACGTGTCTAGTCAAAAGCGCGTCATGTGAGATTCGGTAACTGCATGACCTCATACTGTATGTAGAGGCAAACCTCCTTTTTTTTCGGCGTAAATCTTCTGTGACATCCCTGTTAATGTTCTACAAGAGCAACATATTGTGCAAGTATTTTTAAAAAAATGAGAATTGGAAAATAGTAAATGCTTCATATGAAGTACAAACATTAATCGTTATATGACATTAACACTTGCTTCTTATGAGAAACTAAGAGAGAGCAAATATAAAGACGGAGAAAAAGGGGGGTCGACTCTTTACTCGGCCGTGTATTAATTACCCCTCCTCTCTTTGCAGCCTGTGCAAAAATACCCCAGCTGTGTGACAACTGCGTTCGTCTCCAGTGGTACAGTGTAACATTTCAGAACAGGAAGGCTAAAGTTTTAGAGGGATCCAGATGGTTTTGGAAGCTGCATGCAATTTCCTGTAAAACCCACAGGAGCCATTAAACATGTGCTGGAGGAGAACAGCTATCATTCAGAAGCTTCTGAGTGACAGGTTGGCTGATTAATGCTGTTTAATGCAGACCTCTGTCACGTGGTTCTGTACATATTTGTGCAACACATATGTTGATATCTCAATAAATAAACCTCAGAGTTGGATTATAATTCGTTAATTCCTGTATTCCCTTCCTTCGCCACAAGGAATTCCCAACTTCTGTTCGGACACTTCTTTGTCACTCCCTAACTGCCCGACCTGTTGAGCTGTGTCCAAATGCTGGTTGATATTTTTGTGCTTGCCCTAAGGCCACGCCTCCCCTGCTGGGGAGCAACACAGGGGCCAAAAATAACGAGAAAAAAAATAACAAGGCAGGTCCAGGGAACTGGACCCCTGTGATTCCTACGCAGCCAGGCAGACGGACAACAGACTCGGGACGGAACCATGAAACTTAGTGTGGCTCTCTTCTTTGCCGGCTTCTTTGGAGCCCTTAGTGTCCTGTTCTTTCTGCTCTCTTTTGGGACAGATTACTGGCTCTTGGCCTCAGAGACCTGCAGCCCGGAGGACACTACACAGCCCCTGTTAGAGGTAAGCTTGCCTTTTTTGCGCCTGGCCGGGTGTAGGTCATGCCGATGTAATGTCTGCTTCTCGCAAACAGGTCCTGAATTTTTTTTGTTGCTGTTTCAAGCCGGCTCACAAGTGTAGGAATGGAGGTGATGATCAGGGAGACAGAGGCCAGTGTCTGACAGCGACACGCTGAGTGAAACTTATTTTCAACAGTGGTGATGGAAGTACTGAAGCTTAGTAGTTAAGTAAAAGTACAAATATCCTACAAAATATGTACATCAACAATCTCACTTAAGTGAAAGTACTAAGTAGTTATTTTTAAATTTACTCTAAAGTATTTTTTTAAGTAAAAGTACTCACACAATGGTTTGTCTCAACGTCTGAGGTGTGCCATTTTGTAAAAGAATAGTGGATATACTGACTTATGCCTCTACTGATGTCATTGCTCGTAATAATTACAAGCAACTATACAGTATATGTGTATTGGAAAGTTTGGTGTGCTATGATATATCTTTAATCATTTATGTACTTGCAAAACTATTCAACACATCTGACATCATTGGAGCTAATAAAGCCACCTGATTGGTAGGAAATGGCAAATGACGCCAGAACCCAATAGGCTACCTATTTATTCATGCAAGATTTTGAGGAAATTGTGTTCATAAAATGTAACGACTAATGGCATAAATGTAGTGGATTAGAAAGTACAGATAATCGCCGCAAAATGTAATGGAGTAAAATTAAAAGTATGCATTATTACTTTTACTTAAGTAAAGTACAGACGCGTAAAAATGTACTTAAGTACAGTAACGAAGTACTAATACTTTGTTACATTACACCACTGATTTTGAACAGAAATATAGATGGAACACTGAAAAGGAGCGCAGTGCTATTGGGGGGGGGGGGGCTTGACGTCACTTACTGTAACTGTCATAAGGCACATGGGAGCGTGTTTGATGTCAGGTGTGGCATTAGCTCGCGTCTCAGGGCTGAGTGTGCTGGGGGCTAGGGGCAGACGCCCACGCTGAAGCCTGGCGGCAGCTGCTCTCGGGGGGGTAAAAGGAGCGTGTGCTAATTTCGAGCTTTATGTTTCCCGTACACACCCACTTCTCAGCAAAACCACTGGCCATCGCACGCATTGGCCCCGTTTGCTGCCCGGAAAACAAGCCAGCCGCTTTGGGCAATGGGCTGCTGCTATTAATACGGAAGCCCGTATACCAGCTACTGAATGATACTCTGAAGCTTTCATGGAGAAAAAAAGATTAGGAAAGGATTCCGGGCCAACAGTTGCCAGGGATAGCTGTTGTTGGTGCCGGCCTTTCCCCCCTTGGGGTGTGGGAAGAGGACAACCTTAGATCACGTATTTGCAGCATCAGCGCAGCTTCACGTTTCTGATTTGTTTTTCAGCGGGGTCCATGCTTGCATGCTTGTTTTGTTTACTGGACCCTTTTTATCTGAGGTGCCTCGCGAATTGGTGCAGCGAAGTGCACTAGTAAGTACCTAGAGAAGGTCACTAGCACAAGCACTGGAGCTGGTAGGTGTGGCCTAAGGCCCTGGCGACGGGTCCTGAAAGATGCGCAACATGTTTAATCACAGAAGTGTGTAGCTCAGAGAAGGTTTAGAGTTTTTACTGAGAAAGCATCAACGTCAGAAACCCCTCTCCCCCATGGAAGGCTTTTAATCCTGAGTCCCACTCAGGCACTGAGTACTGATTACTTTAAGTACTGAGTATAACTTTTAGATGGTGGCACACGCGCAGTAGCTCTTGGCTCTCTCTCGTTGTAATCTGTAGGGGTAACTGCTCTGCGATTTGATTATACTTGGAAAAATGACAATAAAAGGCTTCTAATTGTAATTGTAATTCTCTGACCAGGACCCGGAAGGCAATAGTAACCATGATAGTCTGACAAAACTCTTGAATGTAAGCCATGTGTATCGGCGCTGATGTTTGTGAGCTGTGATGAGTTGTGAATAGGGTGCCTGCTTTTGGAGGAGGAGGGGGAAACGTGTGCAGCGAGGTCTGTGTGATGGAGAGAGGTCTGATGCAAGATGAGGACGGTTCCTCCCTACCGGGGGTGTGCGATGCCGCTCGGTGAAGCCGCAGCTCTGGCTGTGGGCTCGACCAGCAGTGGTGTGCGGTGTAGGCGGATCCTCCTGAAGCTGTACACCTTGAAGCTCGGAGGTGGGAGTGGCTTTTGAAGACAGAAGACAGCTGCTTCTCCTGGGACTCCTCTGCCAGATCTCAGTTTATCTCACTTTATTTTTTTTGCATGTGATGTTTTTTCTGTATGGATGTTTTTTTTCTTTCTGTCTACTACAGCAGATCTCCATGTTTACATATTGAACCTATCTCACACTGCTGTTCATGCTCCAGGTTTGCACGCGCCTCACACGAGTTCCCCTGCACGACTCCATTATTCTCATGCTACCCTGTTATCCCGTGACCTCAGTCTGATTCCGTCCCCACAGCGAGGGGATGAGGTCTTGGCTGATGAAGATACCACCGGTTTCCACCACGAGGGCTTTTTCTGGAGGTGCTCATTCAGTGACAAAAGCACAGGCGACCCCTTGCTGAAGACCTTGCTCTGTAAGTGAGACCCGGTGATCTGGCTCAGGGTTTGAGGCAGGTTATGTAACAAGGGTGTGTTCCTGTTTCAGTCATTGGTCATCGTACCATGATTGAAGTTTATTTGTCCAAACAGGATCTCTCTGAAAGGAAACAGATTGTATTCGGTTTCAGTCCCTCTCAAAATCAAAGTATTCAGACATGGAGTGTTTTGAGTCACGGGTCAAGAGAATATGCCCCAAATCACTGAATATCACTTCACTATGGAATCATTTTTCTCCCCGACAACTTAAACCTACCGTCAATAAAAAGACAACTTGAGAAACAAGCTCCTCGTTTTATAATCCTCACTAACTAAAAAACCATGCCAGGCAGAAAATCACGTTCTAGAATTATGAATGAATGTCACCGTACTCGTGCGGTAGGTAAACAGTAGTAGGCAGCTGACAGAACAAAAAAATCGCTGATTAACAAAACCAGCTATAAAGTGTGGGATTCACGAAAAACGTCATGAATGTCAAGCTGGTGAGTTTAGGGTTGCGTCTCTAGCTCCTCTATGATGTTTATTTGCGTCTTTATGTATTTTCTCCCAGTCAACCAGCCTTTTTCCAAGAAATGCGTGCAGTCCTACTTGCAGCCGTTTCCCATTGTAGAGAACAATGGAACCGTTCCCCAGTCAGCCATCAGTAAGTACAGTCCATGCCGCCATATTACGAGTTATAAGTAAAGGTCTGAAATCTATACCTCCACACTTAAGTTAGCTGTACTAGAATAACTTGACTCATCCATCTGCTGAAATATTTGTCTTTTCTGTCTCTGAGACGCGAAGCACGCAGGCCATTGGAAGGACAGAGCCAATCTCTGAAATATCTGATAGCTGACTGGTGGTCTGTCATGATGACCGCTCTGTGTTTGCAGTCTATAGAGGATTCTGGAGCGTCTTCATGCTGCTGGGCGTGGTCACTGCGGTGGCAGCCGGCTTCATCATAATCTGCGCCGCCCCCTTTGCCAGTCACCGCCTCTACAAGGCGGGTGGGGGTCTTTTCCTGATTGCGGGTGAGTTCTATGTTTTCATGGAGGTTTGCTAGATGTTTTCTACCGTGAAAATGTCCTGCAAGCAGTGTCCTAGACAAGTGTCACTGCCGGCATATGCTGTCTGTGACAAAGTGAAACTGACTTGCTAAATCAAGGTGCCCTCAGAAGACGGTGCCCTAGGCAGCCGCCTATACGTCACCTAATGGGTTGACCGGTACTGCCTGCAAGTTACAGTGAAGGTTACCAAACCAGCAGCAAACTGTGGGATTATTGTGCCATTATGTTTCTCCTCAAGGCCTCTTTCACACACTTAATCCCTGAATATGAATTAGTAAGAATAATCTGAGCCTTGTGCAGGTGAAGAATCTCTCTTCAAGGATTTAAAGATTATATGTCCACTAAGTGGACCTCTGTAAATGTAAAAAAAAAAAAAAGCCCCGGTCATCAGGATGTTCAGCCAAATGTTCAAAGGGCATGCTTAAACATCGCGTCGTAGCACAAACATGTAATTACGTAAGCAAGACTTCAAACCAGTCACATGAAAGATGAAATCTTCCCCCCCCCCCCCAACCCACCCCATCCTTCCCTCTCTTTTTTGTTCCCTCTAGGCATGTTCTTCCTAACTGTCATTGTGATGTTCATCATCTGGATCCAGGTTCTGGGTTTTGTGGATGAATATGTGGACCAGAAGCAGGCCATATGCGCCAACTACCAGTTTAACTTCCGCTACGGCCTGTCCTTCATGTTCGCACCCGTGGGTGTCTTCTTCTCCCTCTTTGCGGGGTTGCTCTTCTTCCTCATTGGACGATCGGTGCAGATGCAGTACCACTGAAGCCAGATATGACCCTGGTTTAATGCAACCAAGCCATTGGTGGACTGAGGTTGTGGGCAGTTCCCCACGCTGAGGTTTGGGATTCTGACATTTTTTTTCCATTTCATTGATTCATCAGGAACAGAGATTCTGAACCTGGTCAGACAAGAACTGCTGTTACGCAAACAGCACAAAAAATGCATCCTTCTCAGCCATCAGCCGTGTGCAATAAACTGGCCACGCAGAGAACTTCCAACATGAAACCTGGAAAGCCATTGGTTTTCTTTGCTGAATTTACAGATTCACAAGGCTTTGAAACAAAAACTACCCATTTCCATTGTTTTATATATCTGTATATATATATATATATATATATATATGCACCCTAAGAACATTGTTAGTCATTTACAAAATAGCTGGTACACCCTTATTATTTTCTCATTTTAAAGAATTTGGCATGTTTCTATATATTATTTCGCTCTGCTTAAGAAGCCAGCCACCTTGTGAGATCAACGAAAAAGCTTTATTGAATTAAACAAGGACATTTTAAAGTCGGTTTAATTTTCCTTCATGTAACCATTGGTATCTGTCTGGTTTATGATAATTCAGGAAACAGCATAAGGTTTTCACAGTCGTTCTGAGATTCAGGAAAGATAAAGGATTGTAAATATCGTGTGTAAGCTTGACGTGATGAAAGCATTTGATTAAATCCGTTCATTACATGGATGAACGTCTTTCTTGCTGTATTTATCACACTTCAGGAGACTCGCGAGTCAAAGTTTGATTGCAGACCTTCTCATGATCTGTGTTCTGCTCTGTGTTAAACCATGTTTTTATCCCAGTCGGGTCGCGCTTTGCGCACACGTTCTCCACGACCCGCACCCATGTCAGTTCATGATGTTATAAGACAGTTCCTCGTGATGCCGAGTGCTCGAGCTGACCGTGCCGCTAAGTTTAAACTCCCCATTAACGTTAAAGATAGAAACGCGCACTGAGCGCGCAGCGGCTCAGAAACCCTCCCAAAGTAGCGAACACACAGGGGGCTGAAATGATAGGTCAGCTGACCGGGCACCGCCGCGTGACTCATCCCCATTGGGCAGAGAGGCATGGCACGCGATGTTGGCACAGGTGCGGCCCTCTGTGCGCCGGCCTGATTGCATTACAGCATGGATGCCAGAAACCTTGTTTGTGCTGGACCAGCTGCTATTTTAAAGTCCTCCTCACATTACCCAGTGATTGCTCACACAGCTAAGAGACCTTGTTGAAAGTACGCTGTTGTGTTCTTCCATACAGAAAAGTAGTAATGCTGCTTTTTATGGTGTAATGTATTGTTAGGGTTATTAGTCGGATTTTATAGTTGGATATTATTTCTTCCAAGACCACACAAAGTTTCGTTGTGCATGTGTAGTGACAATAATATTCTATTATCTTTCAGGATAATTCCTTGCTGGTAGAACACGAATGTGATCCATTTCATAGCACACCAAGGGGAGCTTCCGGTGGTTTGTTAGTGACATGGTTTAAATGTAGGCCAATTTTAACAGAAGTGCGTCGAATAGTCCAGAAATCACACGGGTCATCGGTGCAGGAGGTTCCCGTTGTGACTTTATACGAAGCTATTAAATTATAAAATGCGATAATACATATCCACCACCAGATGGCACTGCTGCCTTAACGTTGATACGGAATGTGCAGATATTATTTGTTCAGATGCTTTTCCCATTAAACAGCGTTTATGTACGGCGGTGGAGATCCGGTTGGGGTTTATCAGTTTGAGTGTATTAGTCCTCACGAGTCTTGTATTTCTCTGTAAGAGCAAAAACACATTAGAAGTGTACCTAAGCAATAGGTAAATAGAAACAAACCAAATTGTCTGAAACCATTCCCATTACACTGGGGTAATTTAAATAATTTGCCATTTAGCCTACTGTATAAATGCAGTTCCATATTTCATATAAGCACAATGCGTTGCCTGGAAATATCCTGTAAAACAGAGAAATATTAGCGTATTAAAATTTGATAGCAGAATAAAAAAAAGAAAAAAAAGATTTTGATATGACTGCGGTTGATGGTTGCTCCGTATCGGCCGCGTCCCGCCGTCTCGCCCGCCTTCGCGATCCGCCGCTTTAATCCCCTCTCTCGCTGAGGTGACTGTAATTACATCTAAAACCTGTCACATTTGTTTTTGCGGTTCTGGGCGGGCGAAACATCTCTGTCAGGAAGCTCCATCTCAAAATCAGCGCAGGCAATTGATGTTTCAAGGTAGATTTTAATGAATACTACGGCGAATTCAATCATAACTCCTAGTTAAGTGCTTTTTTTTTCTTCCAAAAATCTGCTGGCAAATTCATTACCGGCGTGTCTGTCCCGCAGTCCCAGCTCCTTTCGGATGCTCAGACACCTCTGATCTTTGTCTTCTCCATCACCAAGGTCCACATCCCTGAGAGATGGCACTGTCCACAGCAATTACCAGGGGGTCGTTAATGTCGAGCTCGCCAAGCATCTTAATCTGGCTGAAATGTCATTGAAAAGGACCTGGACACTTCTTAAGTGGGCTGTCTTTGCAAGGGGACAAAATGGATTTTTTTTATCCCCAGTGAAGATAAGCTCTGGTGGAATGGATTACAGAAAGAGACGCATCACACACAGACCACCTGCAATATAAACTTGTGTGTGCAGGCTGTGTGATTCCAATGTTTTACTTACAATACTGAGAAAACAGCAAATTTATGAATTAATTGATTTTATCAGTTCTCTGTTTAGATCTCAGTTGTACAACTTTGCGATCAGGTCAGATCCACCTGAAACCTTGCTCTCTTGCTGAGAGAACCAGTAGTATGTGGATCATTAGACACGATCAGGTAAACAGGAGATCCCCGCCACATTTGTGCGTGTATGTGGGGTGTGGACCTTATCCATCCTTCTATTCAGGGTCATGGGGGGTGTCTTCAGCCTCAGCATGTTTTTGGACTGGGGGGAGAAACCAGAGTACCCAGAGGAAGCCCCACAATGACCTGGGGAGACCATGCAAACTCCACAAACATGGAGCCATGGCAGAGACTCGAACCCTGGTCCCAGAGGTGTGAGGTGACAATGCTGACCACTCCCCCGGCCCAGTGTGTGAAATACCATCAGTATTCTGGGGGGGGGGGAGGGTCCCCTTCTCCCTACTGTTGCACAATACCGATCTTGAGACTCCCTTAAAATTTAGCTTTTGCTTTCAGGGGGTCTCATGGGTTAATCGGGGGTGTCAGACCCTCCGGACCCCCCTGTATTTTGCACACTGCCCTGGCCCATATTAATCAAAAGGTTAAATCGGAGACCTGGGCACGTGTATGCAAATACACACACACACACGCACACGCACATGTAGGGTAAACATATCCTTATGGGGACCGCTCATTCATTTCTATCTGAAAA
>JABFEB020000077.1:2838124-2871245 GCA_019775895.2 Stomatorhinus ivindoensis | reverse complement strand
GGTGGGGGGGGGGGGGGGGGGGGGGGTTGACAGTAGTACATGAATGGAAGCTGAGTCAGAGAGAAGAAAAAAACTCACCAGCTATAAACAAAGTATCCCCCATTGCCCCCATTGTGAAAAGCCTGCTCTGTTACCACATGACAGTCAGGGAGTGTGTGTGTGTGTGGGAGTGGGACAAAAAAACCACAACTCAAAAACACATCACTGCAGAGTACGCAGTTAGAGCAGGACGTGGCTTGGCCCACTGGCAGGTAGGGTTACGCTCGCTTTTCACTCCGCCACTCACCCACCTGGCCGACCACAGATTGTCATGGGTTGCTAACAGCTTGCTTAGCCACACAACTAGACATGGTCATAGTCATAGTCTAGTAGGTATTGGTATCGCTGTCTCGAGAATGTGGAGCAGGTCAAAACCATATTCCGAGTGTTTGTGTTAAACAGTAAGGGACTCTCCCTCCTTACAATTAGTGCATTTAATCCTCTTATAAAACAAATGCAGGGAAACTAGTGAATTAATGAATGCCATTGCTAATTTCATTACTGAGGCAGCAGCCTATGTTGTAAGATCTTGTAAAATATCCAGCGAAGGACAAACAACATAGGCAAAGCGTTGGGGGGGAATGAAGTGCGTCGTAATGGAATGTGTGGCTTTCCGAGTGGGGTGAGCGTTCGCGGTGGGAGGGGCATAGTGCAGGTGTGCTGGGGTCTCTGACACGCCGTCTGCCTCCCAGGAGTGGGCTTTGACAGAGAGGCCAGCACCCGCTGCTCGCTGGTCCACTCCCAGTCGGTGCTGCAACGCCGGCGTAAACTCCGAAGGAGGAAGACCATCTCGGGCATTCCCAAACGGGTGCAGCAGGATCTAGGTACGCCTCCCTGCCGCTCACAGCCCCACATCCAGGTGGTGATTCAATGGTGCCATGGCATGACATCAGCTAGTAATTATGGTGACAAATTGTCTGGGAGCGATGCGCCGTGTCAGTCTTTGTGTTTTCCTAGAAATGACTGATCTCATAGTGTACATTAATATCACGTTAGACATACTGAGCACTGTCCTCAGTTTTTTGTTGGTATGTGGTATACCATACATGATATGACTAGGAAAGATGCAAAAGTGGCAAACAATGATTCATAAACAGATTTGACTATGTTCTTGCTTTATCCCGCAGACTCGGACGAATCTCCAGTGGCCAGAGAGCGGACTGTGATCGTACACGCCAACCCCAGCTTCTCCCTGGGCCACAGAGAGCTGTCCCTGAGCGGTCGCCTCAACACCAGGGACTCGGGGTGCCAGACCGAGGATTTCCTAATAGCGGCACCCTCGCGAAGGCGGATTCGTGCCCAGAGGGGTCAGGGTGTCCCGGCGACACTCTCTCACTCCACTGGCAACATAACCTCGCTGCCCGACCGCTCCGACGCCATGTTCGCCGCCGCCGCCAGCACCCGCCTGCGCTCCCGCAGCTTGCCCCGAGAAGGTGGGCGGCTTGCAGACGAGGGCCATGAAGACAGCGATGACGAAGGGCTTTCCCCATATGAGGCAGAGGAGTTCCAGCCAGGACTAGGGGAGCGGGTTCTAAAGGATGAGGAGGAGAGCACTGATGATCAGGCCGTGCCTGAACGCCAGCTGGTAGCACTCACCTGTAAGCCATGCTCGGGGAGTCCACAGCACACCTGGATGGAGCGCGGGAGGTCCCGGTTTCCACGGAAAACCGACATGGGAAGCTGTGAGATTTCCTCCAGTTCTGACACCTTCAGCAGCCCCATCCACTCCGTCTCAACTGCAGGAGTGCTGGGCAGCCAGATGGACCACAAGGAAGACCACCAGTCCTCCAGTGGCAACTGGAGTGGCAGCAGCTCCACATGTCCTTCCCAGACATCAGAGACCATCCCCCCTGCAGCATCACCGCCCCTAACTGGATCTTCACACTGTGACTCGGAGCTGTCGCTCAACGCAGCTATCCATACCCATGACGACTCCGCCGGCTTCACGATTGACCCCTACCCACCCGACACGGCACAGATCCGAGGCCACCGGGCCAGCTCTTTCACCTCCACTGCGACAGACCTCCTGGACGACCCCGGCCTGAGCGCCACAAATGATGGCGAGTGGAACTATATGCACCGTCAGCACAACGTGTCCTGCCACCAGGACTTCAGTCCTCCACGTTCCAAGGAACATGCAGGAGGCCTAGAGTGTCCCAGTTTCACAAGCGTGGCCACCTACGACAGCTTCATGGACAAACCACCATCTGAAAAGGCAGACTCCAGCTCACACTATTCTGTAGACACAGAAGGATATTATACCTCCATGCACTTTGACTGTGGTCTTAAAGGTAGCAGAAGCTACGTTCAAAACTATGCAGCCTTGAGCTCTGACAGTGGCCAGAGCATGAACGTTGCACCTAGCATGGGAAAATACAGTCAGCTGGACTACTGTGGTACCAGACCGCTGGGAAGGCACTACCTGTCCCTAAAAAAACCAAAGGTGAAGCCAGCCCCACCAAAACGTAGCTCGTCGTTGAAGAAATCAAGCAGTGGTGAAAACGCTCCTGGGGAGAATGAACCAAAGATAAGCAGCGGGCGGCACCTGCAACTGTCTTCCAGGGAGATGAAGCTGCAGCTGGACTTGGCAAAGTCCTCAGGTCAGCTCGGCATAGACGAGGAACCAGGGGAGACCTGGGGTATGGCGAATGCTGCAGAGATGACCGACTCCACCTTGTTTGGTCCCACAGATACGCATTCCTTTAAGGACGAAGGTGCTGTCCAGTCTGACTATGCAGATCTCTGGCTCCTCAATGGGTTGAAGTCTAATGATCCCTATCGATCATTGTCCAACTCCAGCACTGCTACGGGTACGACTGTCATTGAGTGCATTAAGTCACCTGAGAGCTCGGAATCGCAGAATTCCCAGTCTGAATCAAGAGCCACCACACCTTCGCTTCCTTCTGTAGAAAACGAGTTCAAGCTTGCCTCTCCTGAGAAGCTAGCTGGCTTGGCATCACCCTCCAGTGGGTACTCCAGCCAATCAGAGACACCAACATCTTCCTTCCCCTCTGCGTTCTTCCCCGGACCCTTGTCCCCCACCAGTGGCAAAAGAAAGCCCAAAGTCCCAGAGAGAAAGTCCTCCCTCTCTTCTGTGCAGCAACAAATGTCCTCCAGAGATGGAAGCACCTTCTCCAAAAGAGACCTTGACCTGCCGATCATACCTCCAACTCATCTTGACCTAAGTGCTCTTCACGTTCTTAACAAGCCTTCAGCCCACAGAAACCAGATCCATGCTCTCCACCAGAGCAAACAGAAAGTAGCTGCAGCAGAAGGTAGGACATCTACAGCAGGAGCAACCAAGTCGGAAGTGCCTGGATCAGTTCCCATGACTATAACCCCCTCTGTGCTCCGTTCAGTCCAGCTGCGTTCCATCAATAGACCAACTGAAGGAGGCCAGAAGCAGCCCAGTGCTGAGGTCTCTGCCAAGTTGAAGTGTCCCACTGTTACAATCGTCAGCCCACCTTCCTGGGGCCTGTCACTGGAGTCTAACAAATTCACAACCCATCACCCCCACGAGCCCCCATCTCAGGAGTACTGCGAAACACTGTTTACCCAGGGTGACAGACCGCCGTTGAAAGATGTAGCATATCATGAAGACATGACAAACAAGCAGGAGAGGTGTGGCCCACAGCCCTTCTGGGCTATGACAGCATTCAGAACCCCTTTGGAGCCAATGCACAAAGAGCTGGACCATTCAGAACCATCCCACCTCGAAAATACCCCCATGAAAACGGCTTCTGAAAATACGTCACACCCTACGGAGAAGAAGGAAGACGTGGAGGAAACCACAAGGGATCTATCTCATAGCAACAGCCTGGAGATGGATCCAAATATGCCAACAGAACCTGAGCAGGCATCTGAAGCCCCCTTCCTGTGTCTGGCTAAAACAGGTTCTCCCCCAGCCCTACACAGCATAGCAAAGATGTCCGGGAGTAGCCCGTGCAGCAGCCCTGACAAAGTGCCTGTAATTCCTTGTCAATCACATACACCGCAAGCTTACGCAATCAGCGATACGAGTAGCAAAGAGGAGCAATGCGAGACTTCAGGAGTTTCTACCGGAAGTGCCTCACAGGATAGCAGGGAACAGGAGGCGGCACCACACGCCGAGGATTACTTCAGTAAAGGTGAACTTTAACTTTCTGCTAGCTTCTAACATTAAAACATTACATGTTTTTCACGATTATAAAATAATGGTAGATGAATTAAACATTGCGCTGCTCAATCCCATCCAGAGTATCCTGGAATCCAGTGCTTCCTAGGATAAGTTCCAGGCTCAGTGCAACCCTAGATTAGATTATCTGTTATGGGACATAGATGGGTGGGATGGTTTCAATTCAATCCTGAGACAATAGGATTTAACCTTGTGTTCTGTTTTTAATAACATATTGATTAAGTTTCACTAGCAAGTGCCCGGCATTTGAAACATTTATGTATAATAAATGTAACGAGTGCCTCTACTGAGGAGATTGGTGGTGTGATGTCATGTGGAGGAATCTTCCCCTTTTTTCCAGAATCTACACCCAGTGACAGCTCAGTGTCCCCTTTGTATGAAGAGACAAAGGCGGAGGACGACAGTGTTTTCCTGTCACCTACAAAAGCACGCACAACTGAAGATCTCTTCGCCATGATCCACAGGTGTGTTTTACCCCTTGAAAGTGTCCCTCATTTTATCCTGTACAGGGGTCAGGGCCTTTTTAATAAAGCGTCTTAAAGAAACTATGACTTACTAATACTCTGTCATCACAGATCCAAGAGGAAAGTGCTGGGAAGGAAGGACTCGGGGGAACCGACTGTGAAGAATCGCCCGAATGCAACACCAGGAACCACAACACCAGGAACCACAACACCAGGAACCACAACACCAGGAACCAGCCCCGCAGGTACACCAGTGACATCGCCAGGCACGCCCGTCACACCGGGCACCCCAACCAGCTCCCAGCGACCCCCAGGGCCCATTTACAGGTGTGCCAAGAAATCCAACACCTCCAATGAGGAATTCAAGCTCCTTTTGTTGAAGAAGGGCAGCCGTACAGACTCTAGCTACCGCATGTCGGCCACAGAGATCTTGAAGAGTCCGGTGACACCCAAGCTACCTGGTGAGAATGAGGAGCTGTCATCCCCTCTGCAGCAGTCCCCATCAGGTGCTGAGCACCACCCTTCCGGCCCATTCCCCCGGGCCAACACGGAGGGCTTCTCCCCGAAGGCCTTCCCCACGTCCGCCTCCTCCCGCCAGGGCCGCTCCAGGATCCCGCCTCCGGCCAACAGCAGCCGCTACAGCACACGTGGCCGGCTCTTCACGGCACCGATGCAGGCCATCTCTGAGGGTGAGACTGAGAACTCGGACGGCAGCCCACACGATGACCGCGCCTCCACCTGAAGAAATGTGCTCAATCATCATCCTCCACCAAGTACTGGACCCACTCAGAAAATGCCCATAGCTTTAAAGGAGGGGCATCGGTTTGCCTGTGAGGACCTATTTTTTGATACTATAAGTGATTGAAAACTGGAAAACAAGAAAAAAAAAAAGAATAAAGGCCGGTGTACACTTTTATTTGGAACCTGACGACTGAGCAAACCGCTGAACCACAAGAAAGAGTGGAGGAGAAGTAAAATAACCTTAATGTATTTGTTCTAGAAGCTGCCATTTCTGTTTGTCATTCACAGATGTTTTCTATGACTTTTGTCATTTTTTTTTGGGGGGGGGGGGGATGAAAAGATTACCCAACCCCGTGCTGGAGGTGGGAATGCTATCAAATAAATACAAATGAATACGCCAGTCCTGGGCATTTCAGGACGGCCCTGGGGGGGGGGGGGGGCAGGGGAAGGCAATGATGAGATTACAGAGAGAGAAAAAACTCAAGCTGTAGCTTTTCCACAAGACGCACAAACATCGTACACATAGATTAAAGAGAAAAGGGTTTAACCAGTACTGGAGCCTAGAAGGACATGTTGAAATTTATACACTATCCTGCCTTTGACAGGTGGACTTGGGACAATCAAACTATGGCCTTTGTGTAAGGGAGGTCTTAACATACAGGGGATTTAATATTCTAAACCACGCAGATACTGCAAATGATAGATATTACTCCTTTCCAGTTGTCTGAAATTCAAGAGTAGGTTTTTAGACCTGCAGATTTCTTGCACTTAAACTACAACATATGAATTCTATCGTGTACACGTAGTGAATATGAATACATATGTATGGATAGATGAGTATGACTTTTAGGTATCACAAGCTCAAAAGATAGTGGTAACGGGGCACAAGATATTAAGGGTTAGAGTTGCTTGTCGCATGGCTGCAATATTAAGGTAATTCAGTCATCTTAGTAGCTTGCAGTATTTGCACCATCCACCATCTGAGTTGTGCCACCTTAACAAACACGCCAGTCTTCTATTTTAGCAAATGGTTGAGTTCCTGCTGTTTCTTTTACTGAATTAGTGGCTCACGGGCTGAGCTTGTAGCGTTTGGATCAGAACTCACCTTTTCATGCTGGGCCAAAAGACAAGCCACCTGATTTAATAAGTAAGGATGATCAAGCTAACAGGAAACTGTTGTATTAAAAAAAAAAACAAAAAATAAAAAAAGACAGTGTATTCTATGAATACCTTCATAATACTATTTTTAGCAAAATAGATTTTTGAATGAAAGGGGAGATTTTTGAGCTGATTTGTACAACTGACACTGTGCTAGAACTGTGGGGAAAGCTGTGAATGCCGGATGATGTCACCGTATGAGTCTGTGGTTGGCTGGCGCTGCGGTCCGTGCAGCACATGCCTGTTTCATGTCACGAGTCCTTTCATCATCAGCATGCAATAAAAAAAACTGTCGAGCTTTGGAAAGGAGTTAAGAGATACTACTGTATGAAAGGATATCAAATTTTCAAACTTGATTTTTTTATCACTATGTTCAATAGCTGTACAAAAACATTAATTTTCTCAGATAAGTGTAAAGAGTGGGATTGTCTGTTTTGTGAATTATCTGGACGTATATGAAACTTTTACTTAACTTGGATGGGAGCAGAGCATTTGCAGGCGACCGTGAAAAGGTACAAATTAAGTTTAGGATAATGGTAAGAGCCAAGTCTGGAGCAAGGTTATGGAACGTGGTAGTGTACAAGATAAGAGGAAGGGGAGACACTGGTGGAGATGTGAGTATTGGGGTTTGTGCTGACCTGGTAGTGAGTACGATATGTGCGATAGGACATATGGAAAGTGAAGCAGAAGATGAGATTTTGGTTTGGGGAACTATTCATCTCGACGCCCTCTACCTAACAGATGCAGGTAGCGCCTGTTCTCAGTTTCGACCGTACAGAGTTAGAAACCACGGCTGTTTATATTTCATAGGGCTAATCCATCCCGAGCTAGTATATGGAGTCCAGGAAATGTCCTCTAAGTCTTGATCACAGGTTGAAGTAGTTTTTATAGGTTGTTCAAAATTGTAGTTGTGTTTTTTCTTTCTTTCTTTTTGGCGGGGGGAGCAAGGGGTCCATGTGTTTAAAGTCAAATATGCGTATATAAGAATCGAAATATTAAGTACCAGCGAAGCTTAAACAAAGTGACTGAGAATGAAATTGGGATTTCCAGTGTAAGTCGAGACGTCAGCAACTGCGTTTTATATAAAATTATGCATTTGGTGTTTCACCTAAAATAATGTGATGACTGAATATCAGATTATCTTATTTAACAAATGACTCAAATTAGTTACAGTTCTTTATATTGTTACTAAAAGTAGAAAAAAATGGACTTAATGTGAATTCACTTTTAAGAATGTAGGTCTGCATTCTGCACAAAGCTTTGGGTCGGATAAATCTATAGTCTTTATATGACAATACACGTTAACAAAGAAGAATATTTTTAAAGATGAGATATTTTATCCAGAGACTTATTTTGTTTATAAATATGATGTAGATGGAAATATGTTAAAGCTTTATTTAATCAGACAGTGGCTTAACGGAGAGATTAAACTGAGCTGCACTGCTCAGAAATGGTGCATATTCACTGTTTAACGCATAAATCGCGGCACACAAAAATGTGGTCCTGTTATGCACAGCGTGCTCCAAATTTGCCGTGCCCTATGACCACAGTGTCAGTCTGTTGATGGCTGTCTGCTGGGTGTATTGGGTCTTTCTCATGCTACCATGGATCTAGTCTTGTCTGAGCACAGCTAATGATCCATGTAATTCTTAACAAAAAAAACTATTCCTTCAAATATATATTCACCTGCTCACTAGTGATGTTTTACACTTGCAGTTCCAATGTAGCCATATTTGTCCACAGATGCTATTAAATGGCACCGTTAGTAGCCGCGTCCATTGTAGTATTTCAGCTGTTAGCTTGGTTCAGGCCTTATGTAAAGAAAGATGAGTTGAGATTATTAAAAACGGCAACAGAGTGAAGAAATTTTAATCCTGAGGTACAGAAAGAGAGGTAAAGCTTTTGAATTGGACTCGATAACTGCCAACTTTTAACAGGGTACACAAGAGGAAATGATTCTGTGTACACTATTCCAGCTTTTTAAAAATATATATATAAAATTTGCACTGATATATAGTGGTGTTTGTGAAGTTTTCTCTTTCAGTTTTGCTCTTAGCTTATTCAAATAAGATTTCTCTACGACTGTTTTGAGTTCCCATTCAACGATTCTGCCTGGTTCATGAACGAAGTGCGCATTGGTGAGAAGCATGGTGATGCTTTTGCCGAAGGATTTAAGTGTTCGAGTGTGAGCAACATTTACAAACGGCAACTGGTTTCTTGTATTAAAAAAGGAAAAAGGATCAACATACAACAAAAAGAAGGTTGCAGTGTAACTGTTTCTGTACAAGATGCATTTCATTCAGGCTGAAAGCTACGAGTTATTGGATTTGCATCAGTTTTGTATTTTTGTACAAATTTGTAAATAGGGATCTTTTTAAATTGTTGCAAAGATGTTTCTTTTGTAAAATCTTTTCAAAGTTTACATTAATTCCAAGCCTTTGTATATTTTTGAGCTGTGCAACACTTTAAGTCTTGTATTTATTTTTTAGTAAACATTGTGAAAATTCCATTGTAAAATTTCTCCCCAACCATCTGCCAGACATCGCTGGCTGCTTAGTAATTGTGAATAGAACATGCTAATAAATGTGACTGCATTGAGAAATACCACCGCCTTTACGTTCGCTTATATCCTACCCGCTGTCAATGTCTGCTTCTCCCTGTTCAGTTTGAGTTAAATCACATTAACAGTGTGAAAATTACAGTCATGAGGGATTAAAATGTAGCACCGGTACTCAAAAACTGTATAGGCCTATTATTTTAAGTTTCGATTTCACAGTCTAGCCATCCTCGGGTCTTGTCTACTTCAAATGGAGCCGAGATGTGTAAGCTTACCAGAAACGCCAATATTCACAGTTGAAGCTCTCGTCCAGGATGTTTTTGTAAAAGGGTCAAGATCAAAGGAATTGCGGAAGCCTTTATCGAGGTGAAACGAGCTCGGTTTGGAGATGTGTGGGGGGGGGAAACAAGCGGTGAGAGGCAGAGGGGATGGGCAATGACACGGAAACACTGGCCAATACAGGTTTTGAGGTTTCCCCTCTTTTATACGCAAGGTGGCCATCTTCACCGATTGCACATTGCGTCAGTAGGAGCAGAGCGTGACGGCCGAAGTAGCCGAGCGATGACACAGCAGTACACACAATACTGCTATCCACACGACGTAATGGGAGACGCATTAGAGTTGAAAAGAGGACAAATTGTCGTTGCGCGTCTCAATGGTGCATCTGTGACCAGGACAGCAAATCATGTTGGTGTCGGTTTCACTGGTGCCAGCAGTGCTCCGGCTGGACAGCGTGAAACATGTATCGTCCCCTGAGTCGACCTCCGCCGTCTTCCCCACGTCCGGGAGAGTTACAGTGTGGAGACGCTCCAGAGAGGCTCGCCACCCGGATTGCTTCGTACTGACAACGCACCAACGCACACGGCAAGACTGGTCGCGGAGTGATTCTACGAGCATGAAGGTGAAGTTGGATATCTCCACTGGCCGGCACAGTCACCACATCTGAATATTATTGAGCCACTTTGGGGGGTGTTTTGGAGGAACAGTTCAGGGAATTGTTTTATCCACTAGCATCAATTAGTGACCTGGTCACATTTCTGCAAGACGAATTGTTCAAAATCCATCTGCCCGCTGTACAGGACCTGTACCTGGCATTCCCAAGACAAAATGTCACTGGATAGGCTGGCATTGGCCTTGTACAGTTAATGTAAGGCTGCTGGTGTTCCAAAACCAGCTTCGTTGTCCAAACCCCTGTAAGGTCCCACGTCAGCTATGAAGAACTTAATGAATCTTATAAGCACAAAACAATCATTACGATACACTACAACGAAAAAACGATTGTCTCTGATAGGTAAGCGTTTGTGTGCCTGCTTAGAACAATCGTAGGAAAAGTGCAAATGTTTATCTTTTCCTTTGTTCATTTCTTATCAATAATGCCAATAATTGGTTTTTTAAAAACTGGTAAAAAATGTGTAGTTTAATTTATAGTGTGATTTTGTTACCAAGTGAACTGTTATGCGACTGACTCACCTAATTTTCTGCCTGTACAACCCGCGCTATGGCACCGCTGTTGGTCTGTGCGATGCGTTTAATATAACAGTGCGTCTTAGTTCTTACCGCTTTTGCCAATTTGCAGTTTATTATAGGCCACGGGTTCTTTTTCTCTGCTTTTTTGTTTTATTTGATCAGTCCTGGTTACATACGTTGCAGAGATTTGGACAACAGAGAAGACGTTCGCCAAGTTATTCCCACGTACATCCACTAAATGGCGCCCAATCGCCGTTATTTTAGGCGCATGTAAAGAAGGTATATAAACGGGTATGCTTGAAACGATTTCAAACATACGAAACGAGATTTTTCGGTAATAGGCGTTATTTGTGTGTGTGCGTGTGTATGTGTGTATATATATATAATATAATATTGCATATGACCGTTTCCTGTTTGTAGCGTTATTCATAATGGAAAAACAGAAATGTCCATTTAATTCTCAAATGCATGACGTTTTTCTTTGAAACACGTATTCCTGTGAAATAAACAGTAAATATTGAACTCTATGCGATCTAATATGATAAAATAATACACTTTTAAAAAATTATATCTAGGCTTTATTATACAACCCATCCTCCTGATACCGGGATTCTGCACCTTTAGATGCAAACGTTTATTTCATACTGACAGCGGTATATTGCCTAAGGGCAGGGTTTCGGGACGCTGTTCCGCCGTTCGGCGCCTGCCGGGGACGCAGGGACAGTCCTGGCGGATTACTGACCCGCTCTGACGCGCAGATACACGGCTAGCGTGAGGAACGGGAGCAGTTTGTCTGGATCCCATCGGTACTGCTGGTGGACCCCTTCCCCCGCCTTGCAAACTGACTGCGAGGAGCAACGGGAAAATAAAAGATTTAACAAGCACCAGGCATGTCTACTAACGGTATGAGTGACAGTACTTTGCTCGTTTCTCCGTTTCCCCGAATGTGTGTAATATACGCAGTAGATCGGCTACCCAGACGCCCCGGAATGATGTCTTGTCTGTTGTTCTGGCGGGTGGTGAAGGCGTTTATTGGACTTTCCCTCTTTACTTAGATTAAACGATCCGCGTTCCTTGTTAGATATTAAGATGTCCACGCACAAAGGGTATAAGATGAGCTAGGAATGCATCGTTTTATAACTTAATCTACTCGGGGGTATTGAAATCAGGGAAGGGAACGCGCAGACACGGACAAAGGCGAGCGTTCCGGGCAGAATTAATGTCCGGTGTAGCAACCTTATACTGAGACAGGCACAGTTTGTAACCGATATAAAGCACAATAAATAAATTAGTAAAATTACAGGCGTTTTCTGTACGCATGCAATACATCTTATGGTACAGTGAATGACAGTGCATCTGTAACGTCGGTATTTAGCGTTTAGTTCGCCGCACGATAGGTAACCGCAGACACGTTCTCCCGTTAGCAGAACCGACGGACCCAAACAAAGCATTTACGCAGCCCGGCAGTATCGGAAACGGAGCTTTTGCCCTCTTGTCTGTATTAACTGCGGCGTAAAGGCAGCGAGGGCGTGGACGTGGAAGCCGGCGTGGTGATAGTCTCTGTTTGCTGTCTCTGACCTTCCAGCAAAGTCCGCTTTTTCCGTTGTTTCTCCTCCCCTGACCGATCGCTCGGTACATTTTTCTTTTTAAAATCTCGTTAGTAGTTACACGAAGAAATAAAAAATGAAGCCGCTGTTTCTCGTTTCTAATGCACAAGTACAACCATACAAGACGACCGCCTATGTTCAGCAGATGGGCGCCTCTTTGTGCCGTCAGTGGACCAAGCGGCCGCGTTGTTTACGCTTGTGTTTGGAATTTTTACATCCAGTATTCAATAAATATTAATCTGCATGAACATTCTTCCGCATACACTTACCGTGATTTATGGAGATAAATAAATAATTATCATGAAACGATCAAAGAACACTGTTTCTGACGTTTACCCATTAATTATGCATTTATGAAACTTTATTATTGTTGTACAATGAAACATTTAATGTGCATCTTCAATTGATTATAATTATTAATAATAATCCACGAAGAGACCGTCTTTTCATTTATTTCATGACCACTTACCCAGTGGAAGGCGGGGGTGATGCCGTAAAGCACTGGGCACCCGGGACGGGACTCTGGGCCGGGGTAATAAACACACAGAACCGGCAAATCTGACACCGGAGCCTATAGCCGCGGCTCCCGGTACCGTGGGCGGAAACGTGCACTGTAAAAACGCCGGGTTACTTTGCTGGGTTATTTTCAGTGCAGGTATCCAGTTCTGATCCAGCAGCCGGGTTATGTTTTTGACCCAGCACTTGGGTAACTGTACCCCCGTTTGCCCTGCGAACTGCTGGATGATAAGCACCCAAACATCCCTCAAACGGCTGACGTGAAATCGAGCTTTTCATTCATCTTGTTACAATAATATTTATAATAAAACAATATTCTTGTCAGCAACAATTGTGATAGTTTTAAGTTCAACACTCTCTCTTTGAATTATAATGTCAGACCGTCTGTGGTCAGGGTTTAGCTAGTTAAATGTGAACTAAGTGAGGGATCACATATGTATTGTCAGCGGGTAATTATGGTGGAATGTTATCCTGACACCGAAGTGCATCGAGCTTACAGTTTCGTTAGATATTCATGTTTTAACTTAATTCTGTCAACAGCAACATTTACAACAACATTTATGCTAGTATTTGTCAAGTGATTATATTTATATATGAGACATATCAATTACAGAAGTTTAATAGAAAACGTAAATGAGTGATCCAGTACCAGTGGTAAATGTGACCAAGAGAAACTTGCATAAGCGAAGAGACTGGTTCAAAATAACCCAGTGCGTTTTCTGTCCAGTATGTACCCAGTGCTGTGTGGCCAGTTAACCCAGGTTGGGTTGTTTTTTTCCTGGAATCCACTGAGTAACCGTGCCCCCCCCCATAAAGAGACTCATAAATAAAGAAATAGGGTCATCAAATTTTGATGTGTAGTCGATATGAATAGTTCAGATTGGTCTAATTTAGCTACACCTAGGTATAGATGTATGTATGTATGTATGTATGTATATGTCTTAATATTTACATATATCAAAATTACTATGCCACTGTACTTAACCAATACTTTACAATATGCTAGCATTATACAACCCACCAGAAGTATGTTTTCTGATGTTTATAAGCAGTTATAGTGAGTATTTAAGGCTTCACCTACCCAGATCAATCTCCAGTGAGAATCAAGGTGGAGGAGGAGTATGACCAGATCCTGGTAGAAGACCAGCAGGCTCTGGTCCCAGAGGAGCCATGTGAGATGGTGAATGGTCAGGAGCAACCGAGTAGCCCAGATTTCTCCAAACCTTACAGCCTACAGCTGGCCTGTGGTAAGTCTTAACGACTGAAGAAACCTCAGAGTATTGCTGATGGGATCTGACACCTCATTCCGCATCAGCTTAAGAAGTTTTCTGGGCTGTGAAAAGTTTGGGTTTTTTTATATATCAACAGAGGATACCCCAACCGGCCAACTGTCTGTCACTGAGACTGTGCAAGATGGACCAGAGGTAGAGGAACAGCACTATAGTCCCAGTACCAAGGCATGGAGAAGATCTGGGACAGACAGCATGGTTGGTCAGTCTTATGGAAGTTGTGGGTCTTCAGGGGAGTGATGATACAGCATTTAGAATATATTGGCTTTGGAAGAGCATTAAAACACAGTGGGCTTAAGCACTGGAGGGTCTTGCTATCCAGTGGTCTTTGTTTTTCCTCAGGGTTCTGAAGGTCAAGAAGAGTGTCCAGCAGAAGATACCCCAAGTGTAGGGATGGAGTATGATGGCCAGCTGCAGTTTGAGGTGAGTTCAAACCATGCTAGCACCTACAGTCCCTGGCATGGAGGTCACCACCGTTTAGCTTCAGATTAATTGCCTAACAGAAGGTCGAGGTTAGTGCTGCTTCCGATTAGTCGTTCTGTGACGTGTAGCAGGCCCCTGGCAGCTCTGAAGATCTGTACAGCATCGACCAGCAAATAACACTCGGAGAGATTCTCACCTACTGCCAGGTGGGTAAATAGCTTCCGTCCAGCCGTGAAGAGTGCTCTCGCTGACGTGCGTCAGGTCTTCTGGCTCAGTCTGCTTCACTTTCCTCTCCCAGGTCATGTATGAGGCGATTCAGAAACTCGATCAAAAGTTTGATCAGCTTCAGGCCAAGGTCACAAGCATACAGACTGTCCATCTCAGTCCTGGACTCTTCTCGCAGGTATAGAACTTTTCAGAGCAACTTGATAGCTGAATTATATTTATCTATGCATTGTACCTGTTATCCATGGTAGATATGCTGCTTTGTAAACTACAGTAGCTGGGATTACCTCAGGCCCATTTTAACCAGTGAGAACATGTAAGAACTACCAATCAGTTATTTGTAGTTATACATGATGAATCCTAACCACCATCACTTTCAAAGCCTCGTTCAACCATCAGTAATTCTACTGTTATCTACCGATGGACAAAATGACGCTTCATGAACCATTCGCTGTATTTTTTGACTCCACTAGATGGTGCTCTTGGCTTGCGTTGCGTCTAGTGATGTCAAAAAATACAGCGCATGGGTGATGACATTATATTGTCCATCACTACTGTTATCTGACAATAAGCCCAGAAGACCGAAGCAGCAGGCTAAGTGGTGAGGCTTTAGATTCAGTATTTCTCTTTCAGGGAAGTTAACGGTTTAAGCGTGGCTGAAGCTCATTGATACATTACTCCTGTTTCAGAAAGCCCAGATGCTCTCCAACACCGGAGTGCCTGTGCACCAGTTCAGAATGGACGGGTGCACGATAACGGACTCTGGGCTTCCCATGCCCCAGCTGGTCCGGGTCGGCTCCCCTCCGCCCTCCGTCCAGGGCGAGTCTAAGAAACCGCCACCCCTCTCTCCAGCCCCGGGGGTCCCCAGCCCCCCCCGGCTGGCCCCTCAAGCACGCAAAGGCTTGCAGGTTGAAAGCACGGCGGCAGCGGGTCCCAGGGAAGGTCCACCGGCAGCCGACGCGGACACCGTGGAGACCCCTAAGAAAGAGACTACGCCAGTGGTGGGCAGTGCCCCAAAGACTGCCCGCAAAAGCCCACCAGGGGCCAACCCTGGCAAACACAAGACAGGTCCTGAGAGCCATTTGTTTATTAGTGCTTTTATGCCTCTAACTTCACATATTTATCCACAATTCAGCCATTGTGTAAGGCAGTATGAATGCAGTGTTAGTGCCCAGGTGCTGGTACACAAGGTGAGGATGACAATGTGGGATGCAGAAAATGGAAGTGAACTCATGAACAGCTCTGGGAAAAAATAAGAGACCGCAGTAACATTTTTAGTTTCACTTATCACTCAGTTTAATCATTTTATTTTTTTCCGCAAACTCCAGCCTGGCTCTTCCCTGCTTCTCATTGATCCAGCAATCCTAGCAATCCTAACTGTCCTATGAGGCACTGCGGGATATGTTGACGGTCGCTTCTGCCCTCTTCCTGGCTGGTTTCTGGTTATGCTCAGAACCTTCTGCTTCACCTTGTTCTTGTGTCCTGCTGTCTTAGAGACTTTGAGTCCGGAAGCAGCCTGCCTCGCAGTGTAGCCTTCTGCTGCCAGGATTAAACCACGATTTTAAAAATGCAGATTTTTAAACATATAGAGTATATATATATTCGTATACCCATCTCTGACTCCTCCCCCTTTCCGACAGTGTGGCTGGGGGACCCCAGGAGGAAGGTGCGTATCCCCAGCAGTGTGCTGCAGAAAGCGGTGGGTGCTATGAGCCCCCGGAGCGCCGTGCGCCTCCTCCTGCGAAGCCTTTTCCCTGTGGAGACGCTGACTTCCAGCAACATCATGGGCGACTCCGTGAGGGGCTTGAAGAAGCTGGACCCCAACAAGATCGCAGCCATGAGAGGTAGCCGAAGAGAATGCCTGCTTGTAATTTCCCCTGAAGTTAATGGGTGTAATCCCTTCTGCTCTGCCGGTTCTGTAGGTATAGGTACTGGAAACTCTTTTATGTTGTTCAGTCCAGTACCTCCTCTGCGTCTTTCCCAGAATGGGTCGCAAAGAAGTTTCCCACTTTTGATCTGAAAGAGAACGGCAGGGACTGGAAAGCCTGCGTCTCCATCATGAACTCCACTGCCAGATACCTCCGATTTGAGGCCAAAAAGCAGAGGGTGAGCGATGTGGACATCTGGGGGACTCGGGCTGCCGTTTGGGGGCTAAACTTGGGGCCAACAGGCAGCCAGGTCCATTTCCAGAGAGGCTTGTTCTGCTTTTACCTCAGAACCAGAACAGCTTCAGTAGAAAAGAATCAGGAAGAGAGAAACATCTGTAGGCTGTAAATCTCTAAAAATCTATTCATGCTTCTTCTGGCATCAAGAAACCCAAGGCGCAGAGTGACACTGCCAGTGACCCGCTGGCATCCGCCGATCCTGACCCGCCTGCAGTGAACCCCGCCGCCGAGATCGACGTGGAGCTGTCGGACGGTGAGGGAGATGGGCCCATTCGCTCCCGCAAGGGCTCAGCTTCAGCCCCCCAGCAGAGGGTGTCGGAGAGCAGCTCAAAGCCCAGTTTGGACAGTGGAGAGACCACCAGTGAAGACACCCTGGGTTAGTCGGCTTAAGTCCCTTGTTAATATTTAACCCATGAATATTACTGCTAATATTTTTGTTTGTTTAAAATGTGTCTGAATGATTGCTGTGTCCCACTCGTCAGGGATTGTATATATATCACACTTTTCATCCATGTTCTTAATTCTCAGGCTGCAAATTAAAATAAACGTTTACATCCGTTTGTTGCCAGTCCACACTAATCCAGAGAATTCCCAATCAGGGCTGAGCTTTCATTTTGAAGTCACATAAATATCAAATCCAATCCAGCAGGGGGCGACACTGAGTTCTGTTGTTTTATTTCAGAGTACCTGGGGTCTCCTAGTCGACAGGTGAAGGTGCCGCAAGCGGCCATGTCCACAGCGCGCCTGCGCAGTCGGCCGGAGCTGGTCGCCCGCTTCCTTATCAAGTACCTGTTCTCAGAACATGTGCTGGTCAGGAGCAACGTTTATGGGAACCGAGAGCATGGCATCCAAGCTCTGGACCGAAATAAGATCAGCGCGCTCCGAGGTGAGGGTGGTGGCCAGTGCGATGTGGGGGACCTCCCAGTCATCACTTAATCTGCCTCCCTGATTATATTAAAGAGGCTACAGGCTGCTTTCCCAGCTTTCCCCTTTCCATTGTCATGTCGTTATAACTATATGGAAATTCGGAGTTTCTAGTCAAAAATCTCAAATGGAAAGGCCCCTCAAGTCGAAATTCTCGTTAACTCGGTGGAATCTACACCCCGAGCTCAGAATCAAAGATGGAGGCGTCTTTCATTAACAGACCTTAACGTCTTATTCATGGGTCATTAAGTCGGTCGTACACACCCACTCATCTGTGGACGTGTCGCTGTGGTGTTTTTATGCGCAAAGTACTGACTAATGTGTTGTTATCCACTGATATTGCTAAAAAATTGCTAACAATTAACCAGGTTGGAACTGGGAACAGTTTCATTAAGTCAGGATGTTTTCCTTAAGTGGACATCTTGTCGGATTTAAGGTAGTCTGGGCTAAATGTAAGTGAACGAAGATAAAGGCCATTTAAACTGGGGTAAATTAAATCCGACAAGTTAGCTGGGTAAGCAAAAAAATCTTCCTTTTTCAAACAGTTACCTGGTTTTGCTAAATGGCTTTCCAACTTCCAACTTGCTGTGCTAGGACACTGTTGACTCATGTTTGACACCATTCCCGGGTTCCGACCTCCGAGCTAAATGGCGTGTGTCTGAAACCAACTCTGACTTACAGAGCACCTTAAGGATCGCTTCCCCTGGATGCTGCTGGAGGAGAATGGACAGGACTGGAAGGTGTGTGTCGGAGCCATCAACAGCACAATCCGCAAATTCCGCCACGACCTGAAAAAGGGGAAGACCCGCAAGAAAGGCCGATGAGAGCGGACCCAGAACTGAAACAGACCCAAGAGAAGAAGAAGAAGAGAGAAAAGGAGGCGAAGGGGTTCAGAAAGGAGACGGGGTGGCCTGTGAGGGAGGTCCTCTTAACATACACTGTAACCAAGAGCTGGACCGTGCACGGGGCTTCTCTGAGTCCATCATTAAGCCATGCCAAGAGCGGCTGGTTCCTTTAACCGGAAGGTGCATTAGCTGTCTAATGCTCTGGGCGCCTTTAGTTTCTTTGTTTTTATTGTCGAGCATATTTATGTTGGGATTCAGATTCGGAGCTGCTGATATTTATGCACTTTTGCCAAAGTCATTTCTCTGGTGAATTTGACATGTAGCGAGTGTGCTTCTTCTTCTTTGGAAAGGACATTTGTTAATGTTTATTCTTTTATGAACCCAAAAAGGCATATTAATAAGCATTTATTTATTTATGATAAATTTTAAGGAAATTAATATATTTTCTCAAAATCTACGTGGGTGTTGTGGTATATCGTAGAATGTGTGAATTGACCGTGTGTACACATATCCGGAAGACCAAAGCAAGTTTATATTACAGTTGCAAAGTGTGTAGTTTTTTAAGTTTGTATATATGGTCAGAAAACCCACTACGGACTCATTGAAAATGATTAACTGGAAAAAGGTTCAAGCCGTTAGACCATCGCAACATCCAGATTGCCAGCTGCTGGATCATAAAGGGAAACGCGAATTAAATGCAGGTGCTAACAAGGAACATTTGGAATCATGTCTCAAAATGTCCCAAATGCAGTATTGGAAGCAAAGTATTGATCTACTTTTAAGATACGATTTCACCAGAGGATAAACGCAGTTGAAACTGAATGTCCTAAATTCGCAACTTTTGTAAGTTTCTCTTAGGGCTGCTGCGATGACATCAATAATTGAAGCCTACGCATCGTTCTTTTTATTTTAAATAAATTACCATTATGGTTTCTAAAACTGTTTTCCTTTAATATAACTGCGTGATTATGGGAGTTCAAATTAGACCTATCACTAAACAAAAAAGGTGGTTTTACACTGCAGAGTTCGATGGATTACGCCGGCAGAGAAAACGCGTCGTAAGTGATGTCTGTTCATGTTTGTTACATTACCATTACTTCAAAGAGCTTTTTAATATCGTTTGTCCTTGTAACTCATTACATACACTTATTATTTAAGCCATAAAGTTGTCTGCCTACTAACTTGAGGTGTTTGAGAAAATGTTTAGGTGGTCTTATTCTACGTGCATTGACTTTGCCACTATGTGTTCGTGTGCATTGGGAATGTCGGGACAAGTGTTATAAACTGGAATGAAAACGGACACTAAATAAAAGGGAAAAAATCGTGAAATAAAAATGAAAACTATATTAACCAAAAAAATTTCAGACTTTAATCAGCAAAAAGCAGCGCCACACCACCAACATCATTTTGCCTCGTTTATCCACAATATCTCCTCTTTCAAAAGATTACGTGGTTGCTGAGCCGTGCCTTTTTTGACTTTTAAGTGCTTAGTCCATAATATACCAAATAACCGAATTTAATAAGCATAAGGATACGCCGGAATTATGCAGATTGCTAACTTTAATATTTCGGGCATGCTACTAATTTGCTTATCGTACCGAAATGATGTTTATATGGTTCCGAAAAGCCAGCGTCCGTTATCTAAAGCCCCTGCAATAACATAAAGATTGTTGTTGTCAAAATAAAATTAACAAATTAAACGGTCTACTTGATTTTCTTGAGTAAAGTTAATCGTTTAGATTAATCGACCAATCGGTACAATAGTCGATAGATCAATCCATAGAAAAACAGTCGTTAGTGACAGCCCTAGTATATTTACGTGAATGTCGGGCTTACCATGCAGGTCAACAAAATGAAGACAAGTTCCTGCAGCGCCTGAAAAGCATGTTCTTCCAGATGCCCATCTACGACTTGAAACAATTCAGGTAATTACCTTCTTCCTCGAAGCATTATGTCCACTTGTCCAAAGATTAAAAATTAGAAACAGTACTCTAAATAATGAAAGATTTACTATTCGGATTAAACCGTCAAATTTGATTTCCGTTAAACCACTGCTTCGTTATCACCTGCCGTTAAACCCTTCAAAATTATTTCACCTTCACTAGGCGTGAGCTTTCACCATCTGGCAAATTATGTTGATGACGCCAAGGAAGCTGGATGTCTATTCGATTTTTGACCTTTTGGTTACAGATTTGAGGGGTTGTACTTTTTAGAACCGTTTTTTAAATTTTTAATAGGAGATAAGATCTGTAAATACGTAAGTTAAAATAAATATATACATTTAAAAATACATCTGTGCAGTTAGACATATCTCCACTAGATGGTGCAAGAACAAAATTCACAATTTTATTAGGCTACACTTTATTGTGACTTTCTGCTCAAACTCTGGATAAAAAATTCAGTAGTATCTGTATTTATTAGTTAAAGTCTTCATATTAATACAAATAGCAAAATTAAACATCTAAAGTAAAGCACACATCTTAATCTGTTGTTTATTTTTATCAGCAGTTATTGATCATGCAATACATACGATGTAGAGAAACTTTACCCGTGTTTCTGAAGGTTGTTATGATGGACATGATTATTCCAGGAATAAATGCTGCAGTTGTATAGTATTAAGCTTAATGAAGACTGTGAATTTGTTTTCCTCCAGCCCTCTGTTCCAGTGGCCCTGCGTTTCAGCCCCCAAAAGCTGCGTCTGTTTCTCCATCTGGCCCTTCCCTCCCCCACTACAAGATTGCAACATTGCATCTTGAGTTTTCTGACGGATGGTTGAAGCTCATGGGCCTGCTTTGGGGCCGATCTGTGGATGGCTTATCAGCTTGCCCCAGAATAGCCATCAGATTTACGAGCAGATGTCATAGCTTGTTGTTCTGTTTTCTGACCATTCTAGGCATGCTTAGATCACGTATATATGTCCCCTGTTTGCCGTTTAATGAGATTTGGCAGCCATTTTGCCCATCTTGTTTTTATTAGCTTAAGCAGTGCATGCTAGCCCCTCCTACCAGGACTGAGAAGTCAGTCCGTCACTCTGAATGACGGGGGCGGTAACCTTTTCAGACCTTCAGAGCACCTTGCATCGATCTCCTAGGAAGTAAAGGCTTTAAATCACATGACACAGCCTCAGCGGCTCCTGTGACACTTTTACTGTGTGTTGGAACAGGTCCGAGGCAGGAATACTACGTCTCTGAGATATTTCCTGTTTGGAGGGATTCAGGTTTTCCATTTGCTCTAAGAGAGTAAGACAGAGGTGCTGGCTTGATGTTTTTCGAACCTCCCACCTGCCTAGATGGTACTGGAGAAAGGGGGAGGACAAGAAGGGGCCCCATCCACAGACCTGCCCCCCCACCCTTATGATGGGGAACGCTGGGAGGAGGGAATCAATCAAAGCCACAGCAGGGTGTCCGGTAGCCAACCCCCTCCCTCAACGCTGTACAACTTATTTTTCTTCCACTAAACCCCTTGTCTTAAGCAAACCGTTCTCAAAAATTCCCAGCATTTCTGGGCTGGGGGGGGGCAAAGGCAAACATGTTCGAGTGACACCCCCCCCCCCCCACCCATGAGCGGTGAGGGCGAGGCTGTTGATCTTGTTGAACTCCTGCTGTTTGGACAGGGGGCTGTATCAGACCCTGCTTCAGTCTGACATAATATTGACCAGCCTTCTCTTATCACTGAGACACGCCAGAGCTCATTATCTCCTTCTCAGCCCACGCTTTGATACCAAACAAATACTTTTTACATTGAGGTCATCCTGTTTCTATTACGTCACGGCACAGATTTACAGAAATCGATGTCCTTTAACCTGTCAAACGGTTCATGATATTACTGTCATGGTTTTCTGGGCAATCCAGGTTTCTGGGTCTATGTTGCATTATTATTTTCTGAAGTAGTAATAGGAGTTTGTCCTGTTGTCTTTCATAGCCTCGTTTCAAACTAAGGGAATTTTCACTGCACCGAAAAATCTAACTGTGAAAAACAATTTGGATTTCGTACAGTCAATTGTCAATGGCCGCTCAGTCGATCAGGGGGCGTGGTTATCCAGGGGGTGTGGTTAGACAGGGGGTGTAGTTATAAGGGGTTTATATTCAGAGCCTATTTGTAGAAGAAACAAGAGGAAGAGAGGACCTGGGATGGGATTCCAGTCACACAGAATAACACGTGTGTGTAGATTCACAGGCACAGTCCCAGTTCAGCTCAACCACAATATACACCTCAGTGTTTTTCCTCAGGAATTGTTTTACTTCTTCTTTCTGATAATGTCTGTTTTCCAAACCCCTTCCACTTACCTTTTTGGACAGGTACACGAATAGTCTCAGACGCTCTCCATTATCACGCCCGGCCTACAGGCTGCACAGCGGCTATTCTGTCTGTGGTGCCAGGTTCCCGAAGTAAGTTATCAGCGAGCGTGTGGGTCTGACCCCTCCTGCATGGGGGCTCGCACAAAGTGCTCGGCCGCTCCATTGCCATGCGGGGATTTGGGGGAGGGGGCATTGATAATTGATTTTCCCCACCCGGGATTTGGAGAGCCGCTTCCAGGGCCAGAAGACCGTCCTGCTCTGGCGCTCGGGGTTAGAGGCTGAGATGCGGGGGGGGGGGGTCTCTGCCCCACTGGAGGTCTGTGGTGGAACAATGAGCCTTTTTAGATGCAGGGACTGGCGCCCCCCCTCATGCCGCTGACACATTCTTCAACCTGGTCTGAAACCCCTCCCTCCCGAAAGGTTTAGGGTTAGATCCGCCCCCCCCCCCCCCCCCCCAGTCCCAACTGTGCAGTGGGGGTCTGGGAGTGTCAGTCTCACCCAGAAATAATATATTCAGATATATATACAGGAGGAAAGTGGCAAAGTTATTAAAGAGACAATCTCATAGACCCAGAGATTCCGCCTTCAGTCTAGAATTTTCATCCAGTAAAGTGTATAAGTGGATACAACTTAATAAAAACAGTAAAATATAATTAACACCCATGATTAGTTGTTAACATGCCTACTTTAAATGATGTTTCTTTCCCCCATTTCGATAGCACTACTGTGGGCAGACGGTACGCTTGATTGGTCAGTTTAATAAATGCTAGAGCATTGTTGACACTGAGCAGGTGTGGTTCTGTGTTTAAAAAAAAAAAAATTTGCATTTTCAGTTCCTTCTGATTCGTTAGCCGGTCTGGCGTGGTGCAGATCTGCCGTTGTGTTGTCAGGCCTAAAATATGCCTATTACTGTGAGGTAATCTGCGAATGAGGGCAATTACTGAAATCGCAGCAATTTCCTCAGAGTCAGCTTTGCGCGGGGTCAAGCTGAGTTCTCCTGGTCCTCACGAAGCAACCTGAACAGTCAGCTCTGAAATGCAGGTGCACGTTAACCTTAAATGATACGCCCGATGCAGGGTGTGCTCCATTGAGCTCTGGAGGCTCTGCTGATTGGACAGAGGCCAGGATGGAAAACCGCAGCCGCTCTGGTCTATCTCTGTGCAGAACCTGACGTGGTGACATCGCCATGCTGGTGCGTGTGTCTTTTTCACAGAATCTCTCGAATCACGTCAGAACATTAACATTTCACAGTCGAAGAACAACATGTGCTGCTGTGGAGAAAACAGCGGATTCATTTTCCCTCCACTGCCTTTTTACCTTTTCTCATGGTTAAAGCAAAAGCGACTGATTCTTTCAACATTTCTGCAACCAGCCCCCCCCCCGCTGTCCTTGTATTCTCTCAGGCCTAAAACACATTTTTGAGTTGCCATAATATATTATTGTACATCCAATAGTCACATTATTATCACATAATTATTTTTAGTTATATAGTATAGATAAACCAAAAGTGGTCTAGCCTGTTCTGACATTTTTCTCTGACCATGGTAATTAGATAGTTGGTGCCCCCATCCTGCGATGGGGGGGGGGGGGAATAATTTGAGATGTATTTCCGTACGAGGCCTACATTAGCCACAGAGAGTCACCACTCGCATTTGATTTCCTTCCCAGATTCCCTTTTTATCTAATCAGGCAGTGCCATGCAGCATTTGGGGGGGGGGGGGGGGGGGTTATGGATGGATTTTCCAAAAAAAAAACCATGCAGACTGAAGACACGTCCGTAGTGAGAGGCCGTGGGCCAAGCAGGCCGAGTGAAGACCGAGCGGAGAGGCATTCGTGCGAAGCCACGCCCAGTCAGCACCGGCGGCCTGCAGCTCAAGGGCGCGGGATCGATCCAGGTCACGCTGATCTGCCATCCCGCTACAGAGGCAGGGGGGCTGACCTCATTTTGGACCCGTACGGCCCTGCCCGCTTCAGGCACATCACCTCCCAGCACCCACTCTCAGATTCCCCCCTTCAGAGCCCAAATTCCAGGCAACTTCAGTGCTGAAGACTTCTTCCATTTTATTATAAAAATATGTAGAAGTGTGTGCGATGACAGCGCTGATGGTTTTCATGGATATATCACACTGGAACACTAAGCATTCATACTGGCAACACGCAACCACAATGCTATGTATACAAACACATACATCTGTATTCATATCATTGTGGGGACTATCCACTCATTTCTTTGGCCATAACCCTAATCCCAGCATGACTACCGTAATCCCTACCCAGCCCTAACCTTTACCACAAGTAACCAAAAAATAAATAAAAGACTTTTGGCATTTGTAGTTTTTTGATTACAGCCATAGGGTTTTATCAAAATTTTTATAGCCCTCCCCTCCATGGTCAAAGTAACAGGTTTTTATCACATTGTGGGGACATTTAGTCCCTACGATGTAATATGTAATATATACATACCCCCCCCCCCCCACACACACACACACACACACACAATAAGCATCTTCATATTCCTGCAGAGCAATCATCAGAACCTACTGGCTCAGCTGAGATGACCCAACACATTAACACATTTGACTTTTTGTCCACCTGGATGCAGGAAAAAGATAAAGGATGTAATGGCTGGCTACTCATCGGACCATGTGACTTTTTTCCCATTGCTCAGGGTTATTGCCCCTGTCGCTGGGTTGCGTTTTACGTCTTGGCCCCTCCGAATGGCAGCCATCATAATATAGCTGCATGCAGTTTGCGACCTGCAGTTTCTCTTGCGACCTACAGTTTCTCTTGCGACCTGCAGTTTCTCTTGCGACCTGCAGTTTCTCTTGCGACCTGCAGTTTCTCTTGCGACCTACAGTTTCTCTTGCGACCTGCAGTTTCTCTTGCGACCTGCAGTTTCTCTTGCGACCTGCAGTTTCTGCAAATCTCCGGCCATTTCTATGTTTGACATGCACTGATTTTTCAGACGGTTCTTCCTCCCACATTAACCGGCTCTGCGGTTCAGTCAGGGACTGTGTGGCCTCTTTATAACTCTGCTAATTGCCTCGTATTGCTTTGAAAAGCGACGTGGTGAGGGACTGCTTCTCCGGCCTACTTTGGAGCTGAGGTGCTATTTGCCATTCAGACCGAAATGACTTACCTTTTATGATATGTTTGTAATTGTGATTTTGTCCTTTTTCCATTGATTTGTCCACCCCCAGTATATATACACTGTAAATAATAACCCCCCCCCCCCCAAAAAAAAATCCAGCCTGTCAGTGATACAAGAGATTGGCATTCGCAAACAGGAAGTGCATGTTAATGATAAAGGAGTTGATGCTGGTTATATGCTGTGTTTATCACTCTGTCTCGTGCCACTCCCCCCACAGGCTAACATCAGATTATACAACCAGCGGCTGACGTCCGGGGGTTACGTCATTATGGGAATTTGTTTGTTCATGTGCATCAGGAGAAAACTGCTGGTCACGGGCAGCACTGGTGCAGACCCACTCTCATCAACCACCCATTTCGGTAAACAAGTTCCCATGTTTATGTGGGGGGGGGGGGTCGTTCTGAGGTCGGGTGGATTTCAGCTATGGCCGATTCACCCAATCGTCAGTGTATTTTCTATGGGGTTGACGTACAGCTTTGACAGTGGTGAAAAATAACCAAGTTTTATAGGGGTAACAGATATTTTTAATGGCGCCCAAAACGTTCTGTCCTGAAAACGCTATTTTTGGCTTTAGTGAATAAATATAAAATCAGTAGAAACACAAAGTATTTACTAGTACTCTCTGGCTTCGATTTCAGTGTAATTCGGATATTCTCACTCTCGGTTTATGAGATGTTCTTGCATATAAGTAGTGGTGCAACGGAGCACTGTTAATCCGTGATCCGAATCGATCCCTTTCCACGGTTCGGCACGCACGTAATCCGAATATTCGAAAAAAAAGTTCCAAGGTGTGGTGCGCGTGGTCAGTCAAGATATTATGGAGTCAGAACAGTGCCATGTATACTTGTATGTGTACTTTCCAACTTGCACCCGTAAAATGAAATTTGCTCGCACTGAACACAATTTTCATTCGCAAAATACTAAACAGAAATACGTGTCACGTGATCTGTACTTTTAGCCTATATGAAAATTTGTGAATGAACATGAAAAACATTTTGCAAATACACGTCAATATTTTTGGTAAATGCGAAACCAAACATCTTCATAAAAATATTTTTACAACGATGGAATGGTTTTCAAGTACAAAACCTGTATTGCAAATCCAAGTCTTCTTGCAAATACCAACCTGCGACTGCAAATTCAAATATAAATAATTTTGGTACTAACTTGCCTAGCGCTTCGCAGATAAATATTTGCTCGCATACCCACCAATCAAATTAATTCATTTAATTTAATCTGATTATAGCTGCTATAAGATCACGTCTGCTTTACTTTCTTCTTTTTGATGATGTGAACATATAAGCTAGTTTTTATTTCATTCTCCATGTTCAAAGTAAGAAGCAATGATACCTTAAATTGCATTTTAGTGCTTTTGATTGTGATTTTTGAAATAATTATCATGCTCTATATTGCACCTTAATTTGTTTTATATAATTGCGTGGAATGAGTCTTAAGTTGAATGTTTTTTAATGGGCAAAAAAATACTTAGATAAATAAATGGAGAGTTGAATTTGTCTTGTCTTTTTTCTTTTTTTGCTGATCCGAAAATTGATCCGATCCATGACTTAAAACCGTGATCCGATCCGAACCGTGAGTTTTTTGATCCGTTGCACCACTACATATGATACATAAAAATGCATAAATTCAGGATATGAAATTCTGCACCTAAGCTGTGGGATGCAGCCACCGCGATGCAGGCGCTGAATGCCACTGTACGTCAGCAAGCAGGTGAGTGTGCATATAAACAAAAGACGAGCACACAGCTTGATGGGAAATTGTGTTCTGATTTCAGAAGCCATGAAATGCACTTTGGTTTTATAATTGCGGGTGTTTTCTCAGACATAAACATTTACAGACATAAATATGTGCATATGAATGTGTGCATGCAGCTCTGCCAACCCTCACGCATCTGGCGTGAAACACGCTTTCTGACTCTCACGCAAGAAATCTTACGGCAAACTTACATTATGAACCTGAAATTAGCTACATCGAAAGCTTTGGGGTAGTTTGCAAGGTAATACATATGTGTAAATGCATGTGGGTGTGTGCAGATTTGTCTTTCAACCCTGCTGTATAACAGATATGCATGTTTACAGCGGACAGTCAGGCTATAAAGAGCAGTGCAAACGGCTGTGATTGCAATGCAGCATTAGCCAAGTGAAAGGCTCACGGCTCATTAAGGTTTATTAAGTGGGGTCACAGCCGTGCTGTGGGGGGGGGGGGTTACCCCAGCCACAGGCCATCCGGCAATGATAGGATGGGTCTCCTGGGCCCCCACATGGCACACTGCCCCCACCTCGGGCCAGTGACCCCCCTCCCACTGAGACAGTCCTGCAGTACAAACCCCAGGCTGGCTGAGAAATGAGAGATACCACAAGGAGAGATGCTGTTATCAAGGGGGGCGGGCTGACACAGGCACTGAATTTAATAGGTTATTTATGAAATATCTGGCTTTGAAACAGAAGCTGGCACTGTAACGAGGGCTGCACGTGGCCATTCGGGAGAGCGCTCTTCTAAGGCATAGACAATGACTTCAGCAGACTCTCAGAAGCGCCCTGTAACGGCTGCAGCCGTCCCAAAGTACAGTGCCTTTGTTGGTCATTTAGAGTGGGCTGCTGGTACGTTCCCCCTCCCAGTTACCAATCTCTATGGTGTGGCTGCTCTATACACCCCACTGTGCCGGGGGACGGGGAATATGCCTGTGCTTTAGCACAGAGATTGCCATTTCTAATCAGTGCCATTCCTTTGTGGCTGTGTGGTATTCAGTCATATGTGTGGGAAGGGAGGGAGGACGAACAGCCTCTCCTTCATGTTGCTCCCCCCCCCCCCCAGATCTTCCACTAGGCACCGTCAATGATGCACACTGCATTGGACTTATTTCTGTTGAGCCGTCCCAACCCAGTCTCAGGGCGGTTCTCATGAATTAACGGCCCTACCACAGATAGGGTGGTGAAACCACCAACAGATTCTGCAGGCTTATGCACCAATCTAACACCTACTTTAAAAATGTTTTATTATACAACTACACTGTGTTGTAATATTTATTGAAAGCGCACTTAAATGTGCTATGGTGTACGTTTCCACTATTATTACCTTCACCCCACGTGACCTGGTACTGGATTACAGGTTAGAAGACGAATGCGAAGGCCTGATATAGGAAGTGCGTATAATGGGTAATAATAATTAAAAAAAAAACCTGCGGGCAAATGCCCGGGGTTAAGTCCAAGTTATTTTGTGGCAGAATGACATTTCGTATAAGTTTGTATTTAATGGGTTACAAAATGAATAAAAATGAGTGACCACAACCACAAAAATCATTTATAGCGAAGATTTTCGTTACGCAGGCGGCGGCGCGGCGCGCGCGGCGGCTGACGTGCCTGCGCACAACGCGAGCCGCTCGGAGCACGCCTGCGCGCGCGGCCCCGCGGACACCGGAGTGGAACCTCCCTCTGATGCGACGGCACAGTTTCATACTGGCTCTCACCAGCATCGGGGTGGGGGGGATGGCGATTTAACGACGGAGTGCTGTTTACACTTACTGTACGAATCTGCTTTTCCTGCTTCTTTTACCACGATCCTGCTTTTGAGATATGCTTTAAAACCGACGTTACATGTTTTCTGAATTGCGAGTGCTGCGAATGTGCAACTACTGTGGAAAAGGAGAAAATTGCGATGCTGGAGGAATTGCCTGAGCGAGAAAATACAGCTGCGTAATTGACGGCACCCATTCCTGCACAACAGCGCATTGTTCCGGGACCGCGGTCTCATTTCAGGGTAAGTGATTAAGAACTGCGGAGGAGACGTTGTCCCGTTTTTGCTAATATATTTTAGTTTGCATAGCCGATATTAACAGATCGTACAGAACTGCCTGCGATGTGGCTTATGGTTGCACTCAATCTGAATTTAGATGCTTCCTTTTTCGGCATCGGACAACAAAGTAACAACCCTTTTAACATCAGTCTGTCCTTTATAATATATTGTTTATTTTTTCGTAAATGGTGTGAAGAAATTTCGTTCTCTTTAAAGATGGAAGTTTGTCACAGGTGCGTTGACAGTTCCCATTATTTACGTCAGGGAAGTCCCCTAATAAGCTCTGGCACTTTCCTCATATCGTGCCCTCTTTATTGCGTTAAAGTCTCGGTGCTTCCGCAGTCCTCCGGTGTCTATGGTAATTAAGTTAATCGCTAATTGGATCAAACGTCCTGGCTGTGGTATCACTGCCGTGATCGTGGTAGATTGTCTGTCGACCAGACGGATCTCCGGGAACGTCATCGGTGCAGATTTATAGATGCTTGCGCTGTAAAATTGCGTCCCGATTCCGCCTGGGGTCGTCGGTGTTTCCAAACAGATTTATGTTGTGCTGTTATAGAAGAACTCCCCTGAGCGCCTGAACGCTGTCAGACCGGCTGTGTGAAGAGACATCGGAGGAGCACGTTAGTAATAATCATGATGCTGTCTGCCAGTCGCCCCCCCTCAATCATCTTAGTGTCTGAAATCCCATTAAGGCCAAGCCTGATATATTGTGCCGCCTGTATTCCGTTAGTGTTATATTCGCCGTCGTGGCAAACTTAAGGGAGAGTTAGTTATACGGATTTAAAGCAAATGGTTTTGTACTGCGTCTTTTTTCCGAGGTTAGAATGTTTAAAAAGGTTGTTTGCTTCCCCGCATAATGACAGTCCCAGTTTTCTAAGGACAGAGCCGCGAGCCGCCTGCCGGGGGGTGTGCAGTGGAGGTTGACAGACTGCCACACGCGGTCCTAAGGGGCAGACGGTTATTTTTTGCACCTTATTATTACACATTTTTTAAAGAGATATTTTAACACATTGAATGTCTTTGAAGGCAGTTGCTTCATTATTTGCAAAATAATAATAAAAAATAAAGCAGATAACATATCCGATACCATACTGATGTGACGATGTCATCCTCGAGACCGGACTCTCACCTGACTGATGGCTCTTTAGTGCTGGATGTTAATATCAAAGTCTCTTTTTCTGACTAACCATGACTGAGCTGCCTCCCTGCAGAAAAACAGACTCGCCACATTTATAACCCATCTTAATGTGAAAAAGTGCTGTTTGGGAGAAGAACACAGAAGATGGGTCTTGTTTTCATTAAACGGCTGGTAGGAGGGGCCGATGACATCACCACCGTGGAGCAGAACAGTAAATAAACTGATTTATGGTATTAAATCAATGCACGCACTGTTACATCTCTCCGTCCATAAAAGGACTCAGTCATTCCTGGGGCAGCGAATCCCCCCATCTTATCTGTGCAGTCGACAGTCTGGGGGGTGTGGCTTTATGTGTGTGTGATCAGACCACTGTGGCACATTTTAAGCACAGATCTGGAAGAAGCGTCACCTCTTAGCTAGTTCCCGAATCACAGGTTTCAGGTTGTGTTTCCGCTCTGGGCTGGGGGTTGCTTGCGTCAGGGGGAATTTAAATATGGCTGATTATGGCAATCTGGTACTTTTATCAATGGTGTTTTCAGTCAGTCATGTTTTGGTTTGTGTAGGACTGCAGAAGCTCTTAATGCTTAAAGGACCCCCCCCCCCCCAAAAAAAAACAAACATAGGGACAGAGAGGAGGGGCACCCACTTATGACCGCTGCCTCAGTGGCACTCACGGTTCAGTTAAGGGTGAGAAATTTTCAAATGCCTCCCTATTAGAGCTGTAACCCACCGCGAGCTGCACCTTAACTACCCAAACAGGCATCAGGCATGAGTCTGTCCAGCCAAGGTCACAAATCAGGTCACGCACCCCTCCCCACCCCATCAGAGTCGCCACAAATTCCAGGCGCATGTCATCACTGTTTATTTCTTGTTAGCCTCCGGTTTCCAGAGTCAGACTTTACCTGACCCCGCCCCCTTGTAACAGACCAATCGGGATGGTTGATCCCGACACTCAGACAGCCACAGGTAATGCTAGCTCCTGACCCCGCCCCATCGTAACAAACCAATCAGGACAGTTGGCCCTGACACTCAGACAGCCACAGGTAATGCTAGCTGTAGCGTGCTGTCAGTTTATGAGCTGATTAAATAGCTCACTGTTTGGCATCGTGGGGCTTACGGCAGCCCCCTGGGGGGCCAAGGTGTTGCAGAGAGATACTTGTCCGACTGTGCCCTGGGGGGGGGGGGGTGTGGCAGGAGTCCAGAAGGCGACCGTGGCAGCAGGAGAATGAGTGACGGCCCGTCAGCTTCGCCATGGAAACCGGAAAGCCGCTGCCACATGTGGGGAGTCACGGCCCAAATGGGAAAGGGGGGGGCGAGGGCCCATTTTTACAGAGGACAGCCCGTAATGCAGGGTGAAAGGTGCACAGGAAAAACACAACCACATTTTCTGCCCCAAGGTACGTCTTCGGTTGTCCCCCTCCCTCCCCGCTCATGGTTTTCCTGTTTGCTAGAATACGGTCGAGGCCCGTAAATCACCCCGACGGCATGTGCACGTCTGGTCTTCAGTTTAAATGCAAGGCGCGCTCCTTTACGGCCGTCCCGCCATGCGATCCGCAGCTGCTCGGGATGCGGCATGCGGCCCCGGCGAGCACGGCAGAGACCCCGGGGGGGCGGCACGAAGCGAGATAAAGGGCTTGGAAATGTGGAAGTCATTACGGCGCAGGGCGCGGAATTTGGTCTGGACTCCGGGGGCTGGTATGCTGCTACACGCCCCGCCCGGGCTGCCCAGCCCCTCAGCCTTGGCACGTCCCCAGTGCCCCGTGCCGGCCAGCCCCAGCCGGTCTGAGATGCTAGTGGCTGCATGCAGGTCGTGTTTAAATAGGTGGCAGCTTTTTGTGTGACTGATTCGCAGGCGTTGTGCCGCAGATAATTACAGAAGCCTCTGGTGGGGGCCTTGTTCATGGTGAGGGATGCTCCTCAGCACCGGCCAGAATGACAGGAGCCTGCCCCTCCAGGTGGGCTCGTTCTGGGGGCGGCTTCTTGTGGGCAGGGTTTGTAGTGGGCAGGTCCTGTTTGCCAAAGCCCCCCCTGTGAGCAGATCAGTAGACCCCCCCCACCCCCTGCTTGTGGCACTGGTACTTTCCGCCATAACGCTTCTGCTGAAGCACAACAAGCCAGAGCCTCCAT
>JABFEB020000077.1:2795111-2808872 GCA_019775895.2 Stomatorhinus ivindoensis | reverse complement strand
CCATAATGCTCCACCCCCCCCCCCCCCCCCCGAGACAGAACACCGACTATTCACGGACTTCGTAAATGGGTACTTTGGGGGCAAGCAGATTGATATGCAAAGTAATAGCAAATGTGTACCTTGTCCCGCATCACATGTAATAAATCAGTGTTTTACTACAGAGACACATTCCTCCCATCTTCCTGAAACACTGGCAAATTTTGAAGGGTCTTTTGGGGGAGGGGGAGGGGTCCATTTGCTGCCTAAAACTGTGGCCTCCTTCAACACATAAAGTTCAGGGTAGTGACAAGCCAGAACCGCCAAGGCAAGGTCCAAAGAGACCGCTGATAGGTGTCAGCTGAGGCTGCTTTGCAGATATCATTTAATGGTCACAAATTTACCCATCAGGTCAAGCAGAGGCTGAAAAGATCCTGAACCACATAACATATACGATCCAGCTCATTGCTGTCAAACAGCACAGTCCCTGTACAGATCAGGGCAGAGGAAAAGCAGCGGGCCAAGAACGATCCCCAACTCAAACCATGCCGTCCAGTCTCTCCACGTAAAACCCAATCTCCATAATTCACAGATGTAGAAGATACATGGATTAAAAATATTAAAGCGACATATATGGTTTTGCTCACATTTTGCAGCAGTTTAAGAAAAAATCCAGGATTGTTTTTTAGTAAAATAAAACGTCTTTCAAATTTTGCCAAATAAGCGTTTTTTTGTAACTGTAATATTTTGTAATATAAAAGTATTGATTATCAAACTCCTGCGCAGGTTTGGCATGCCAACACGGGGACAGAGCAGCACGATCACGACACGGCCACTTCTTAATTTGGGGACAATAAAATGACAGATGAAGCTGTGCAGTGTTTGTTAAGAAATGCAGTGACCCGGAACACACCACTGGCAAGCCGATCAGCCCGTTTCTTTACCATTAGCTGCCTCTGCTGCATCCAACCGGCTTCAGAACCACAGAGCACATGGCCTGCATACTCCCCAGACACGTCACCCTTTGAGCATCTCTGAGATGCACTGGATCACTGCTCCAACATCAGACAACATTGCTCCGGTCACCATCAAAGGCCAGATCACCTCAGATCAGCTAGCATTCCATGCGAATGGTGAGATGGCATCAGACACCAATGTGGGATCACTATTCCATGGTGATGGCATCAGACACCAATGTGGGATCACTACTCCATGGTGATGGCATCAGGCACCAATATGGGATCACTACTCCATGATCAACCTCATTTTTCAGGGTCTATGTCACTAACAAAGGTCTAATGAATCGATTTCACCTTCATTTACTCTTCAACAAAATCTTTTGAGTTTAGTTCGAATTATGCGTTTATTTTTGTTCAGTATAAAAATCAGCATTAGCGATTTTCAACTGATTTATTCCTATAACTGAAAGGTCTTTGAGATCAGATGGAAACATCTGAGTAGACCCAAGAAATATGATACCATTGCTGCAAATTACCTCCCTGTCAGTCCCCAGGGATTAAACCAATCAGCTCGTTGCAGACACCATTCCTAGATAATCTTTTAATATCCTAGTCTCTTTCTGGACTAGTTTGACTTTTGACATCCAAGCCCTACATAATGGTGTAAACTCTGAATGCTGTTCCAACTAAAGAACATGTCAGAACCTGTCAAAGGCCCATAGGGAAGGGGGAGGTGTATCTCTCAGAAACCCCATACGCAAGAACCACATCTCTCTGCAAACGTCAGCTCTGTCCAAATCAAAGACCGACCCAGTCCTCATCACCGGCCACATCCTCACTCAGTATTAACTCTGTAACACGGGACACCACTGACCTCAGTCGAGACCCAAATTCAGCAGCAGCATGGAGCACAAATCTGCAATTACGCTGCATCCTATTGAAGGAACAGCCTTTCTGAGCCGTCCCGTCCCCGGGGTCCTGGGGGCAATAAGATCCATAGTAATAGCCCACAAATCAGGAAGTGAACACACACACCCCACTTTGACTGGCAAACATAAAAAGCAACTCCGTGGTTTACGACTCCTCCCCGCGGCACCTTCAAGTCACAAGAACAGAGAGCAGTCGAATTGCCCCGAGAGGCACAGATCTCCTCTTCCTCAAAGAACTCGGGCTGAGGAGACGCCCCGTACACGGTCTGCACTCCCTGTCCGCCTTGCTGTGCTTAAATGCTTTTAAAGTTCAACTACAGGGGCCAAAAGTGTGACAAGACTTACGGGGCCGGCTCTGGCCCTCGCCCGGCCACTTCAAACAGAGACAGGAACCCAACACCACACACATAGAAGGGCCCCAGACTTTACACAGTGAATAACCTAGAGCTGTTTGTTAATGCTACACCCCCTGTACAAGCACAGTGGGTGGGAGCCGTGCTGGGGGGTAAAAGCTGCATTCCGTGGCACCTATATGCGAAGGACAGAATCAGACTTAAAGGTGAATTTATTAGCAAATCACAGCTACAGTAACTAGAAGGAACCCCCCCGCAAATCTAGCCCACCTGCTCATGGAAACGTGCAAATAAAAAATAAAAAGTGGTGTCCCACGAGGTGTCCGTTCACGTTACCCCTTCTCCTCCCAACAATGAAAATTGGGAATGCGTTTCATAACCACAGCGTAACATAATGCACATGATGAATGTATTCAAATCTACCAAAAACAGCCCCACGGTGACCTGTAGGTGGCCGGAAACGTTTAATTCAGCCTTGCAGATTCATGCTGGTTGGTCTCTCGCACACGGTGACGACACAGGCGGCAGTGAAATACTGCAGTAAACACACGCGGCGGAATGAGAGGCGGGTGTCGCCCGCAGCTGGCCGACAGCAGATCCCGCAGCTCAGCACACAGCTGCTCCGGGTTTTAGCCCCCGTCACACCTAGAACGGCTCAGCACCCCGTCCACCCAACAGATAAAAGCACACAGACCTCAAAAATCCCAACTATGCCCAACGTTCAGAACTCCAAATGGCTTCAAAGTGCAACTGCCTACCCCCCAGGACCACCACCAAAAAGACAACAGAGGAGACCCGAAACAGAACGAAAAGAAATCACTGCCATACACTAGGCTCAGGATGACAGAGAAGAAGACATTTTCAAGAAAATAAAGTATGGAATGTCCCGGATAAACTGCCAGCCCAACTTTTATTCAAAAAACTAACATCACATTAGAGAGAAGAGTTCTGAAAAGCTTATCATGACCAAGGGATGATTAAGCACACACACTTCTGCCACTGCAAATTCCAGAAGGGGCCAGGCTTTTGTGAATTCATACTACTAAACCCAAATTGCTTCAGTGTACTAGCACAGATCCTGCTGCATAAATGGGTAAAACCTAATACTAACTTGTCAGTCAGGTTTCGCAAAGCATTAACCAGGAAGAAAAGAATAAACAATGCGGCTGAGTTATAAGCACATGATGAACGCATGCAAGCCGCCATTAGGCAAGTCCATATAGGAAACAGTCGCACAGGCCTGCAGAAGAAGTGTGACCCTCCACTGCAAACATAGAGAAGGTTAACATCCCACTACAAAGAAAAGCCAACAAAAACGGCTATGCCAGCTCCAGCCAATGGGACAGTGAATCCCTTCAAACCTGGACTGAAACTACACAGACCAAATTCCCGGCTGTCGCAGTTCATTCGTGGCGATTTGAGACGTTTCGCCTCGTCTCTGTGGACGACTCAGCAGGTCACGGAATCTGGAGCAAATCTGACACTCACAGTTGGGACTCGAGCATGAACAGGGTGGGGGGGGGGGGGGGGATACGCAGCTTCAGAGCACAGAATACAGACCCACAGCACCTGAGTCACTTCATACAGTGAGCACGTCAGTTGGGGGGTACAGTGAAGGAAATATCCATAGTCTAATACTTCATTCTGATGATACCTTCACAGGTCTACAAACACAAACTTATCATAACCTCTGTGTTCTATTAAATAACCAGTTTATTTAAATATAGGTCAGATTGGACCTAGATTGTGTGGGGTTGAAGCCCTGTTTTGCGTAAACTTTCTCAAAGTAGATCAAAATTCACAAGTTCAGAGTAAAGCAATTACCGACAAACAATTGGTGCCTTTATCCTGATTATACCGAATAAGCTAAAAGAAACGCTTTCCGTGATGAAGTTCGTGGTTTTATCTAATGTATCGTCTAGCTTGGGCACAAAAATAATCGCGACCACGTCATCGATGCTTTCAGGAACAGAGGTGGTGCTAGAGGAGGCGTTCCCCCCTTGGTGTGTCAACGAGCAATGGTACTTTCATTAAAGGGAATGTCCCTCCATTTTTAAAATAACCAGCATCTTTTGACATCCCTCACAGACCTTTTTATGAGTTGATCGACTTATCAGATTTCGGTGTCGGGTAGTTAAGCTGAGTTAAACTGCGCCAGTCGGCCATCGTAGTGGGGTGCTCCCTTAAATTTGTTAAAGCTAACAGGGGAGAGGAGAAGAGAAGAGAGGAGAGGAGAAGAGAGAAGATGGCCAAGACAGTCCTACCGCCATCAACGTGCGCGCCCCCAGCTGAACTTATGAACTCAACCGACAGGGGGCGTCAGGATCACGTGACCACACGCCCTAATTTACACGTACCCCCTTAGCACTGCGAATGTGCCCCCCGTGCCTGAGACAGATTCAGCTTTTAATAAACGCTTACCTCTCTGGCTGAAATTTCAATGTATAATTGTTAGCAATGATGACGGGTATTTGTACCTACACTTCTTAATTAGTAATCTTTATAAACGTGTATCTTATAACTCCCTTGTTACATAGTCAATGGGCGATGTACGTGTAATATTCTAATTAAATAAATGCGCACCTGTAAATGCATTGGTTTATTGGCTAAAAAATGGTTTAACGGCTAAAAATTTAAGGCAAAAACATGCTTTTATAATATGAATTTAATCTCGTGTTATTAAATCTAGAAAGCCTTTTACATAATGCCGTTTCTTATGGGGTTTAAAATTGTGGGGAAAAAAACACTTTCTATTCGTAATATCGGCAATTCACAAACAATTAGTTCTGTAACACAACGTGCATGTCTTATCTGTACATCTTTGTGTTCCAGCAAATGAGCAGTGTACATTAAAAACAATAATATGACACATGCTATAACTCACCAGTTGTGATTCTTAGCAAAATAATAGTAAAAAGTAGCCAAGTGTTGTTAATTTAGACAGCACAGCTACAAACCACACGTGCCATTAAAACAAAGACAATACAGAAATATGCAGCAATCTTACAAGTGAAGAACTCATACAATAAAGTATTAGAAAAAGCAATAAATCATATCAAATACCAACTTCATATTCATAATAGAGTAAAACAAAATTTACCAACTTGTTCCCAAAAGCAGATCATTCATGTGTTATTAAGTCCAGCTTGAAGGAACTATTAAATGAACCTCACAGGCTAGTTGTTCCAGCTTTATCAAATTTTCTTTTCTTTTTTTGCAAATTCATGTGATTGTTAGGTTCTCAAAGTTCTCAAATCATGCAGTTCGCCCGAAACTTGCGCTTGCATTGTGCAGCACCATAAATATGCAAAGAGGCGGGGCGGCGGGAGGCGCGGCTCAGCGGGCGCTTCGCCACGGCTGGAAATTGGTATACAGTAGTGTTCTTCGAAAATTTTGTATGAATTTCCCACATTAACAGCATGCTTCAGTCTCTTTCTCAATCAACTATTTTATCGATACGAACAAACGAACAAGTGTCTGAGCATAGTGATTCAACAGCAGAAAAACAGCTATTTCATCCATCACGTCTAAACTGTAAGGATATTTTAACTACTGTGCTTACGTCATATAACTTAAACGCACTCATTCAGTAGCCTCGTTTTCATTTACGGCAACCAATATCAATATTATTACTTAGCACTTAATCACGTGCATCTCAAACACAAACTACATTAGCTTTCCAAAAGCGTAATAATATCATTCTATTAATGATGATAAAATGATGGCATTGTGCAGAGCGAATAGATCACAACTGCATTAATTTCCATGACATCGGCCGCTTGATATATAATTAGGGAACTGCTGGGCTGTAATAACACAACCTTCGAATATAACGAATAAGCGGGACGGACTAGGCATAAACGAATACATTTTCACCTGGAGTCTCTCTAATCGTGCTTATGAGTGTAGACCTACGACCAAGAATATGTTGGACTAGCTTCACATTGGAGTAGGCAACAAAAACGGGATAACGTGGGACTCAACTTACCAGTTATTGCAGAAATCCGTAGCGCGCAATTCCGCACTTTCCGAGAGCTCTACGCCGCCATGTTCCGCGCACCTCCGCGCATGTCCAGATGCGGCCGCCTTTCATTAGCGCAGGGTCGGTACAGGACTGCTTCGCTGCTCCCGTAACATCCTACTACTCTACGTGTTTTCACGTCTGTTTTCAATGCACATTCTATTGACATTGCGACAGTTTTGCTTGATTTAAAATGAATGAATGAATGAATAAGATGGGTACTTCGGGCCGTAGAGCTCGTATAAGATAAAGAGATTTCGATGTAATATTTGTATTTTCATGTTATTATTTATATTTTAATGAATAGGCCCATGATTATATTATGATAATTATGAACAGGCAGTTTTATATGGTCTTGGTTGTGTGATTTTGTTTTACTCTAAAAATCTGTAAGTAAGTCAGATTTATTTTCGAAAGGTCTACATAGCAGTAAAGAAACACAATTCAAGCAGAAACAATAAGTTGAAGTGTACGGTTTGTAATAATGTATTAAGTGTTTAATGTACTGAATGTGCGTGAGGCGTAAATATTGGAATGATGATTCACCGGTTCGCATTGTTGAGTTGCTGTTCTGGTTTACTTCTGTGAAATCTCCAATTAATCCGAATACAGACCTTCACAGTGTCGTGCACATGTCAACCACAGGGTCTATTAAAATAGACTCACGTCTTGTCTAATAAAAAAATAATATGAATATATATACCTGGCCGTGAAAAGCGAGACCTGTCCACGTAATAAAGATAATGGTGAATACAAGTTATTTTAAAACACAACAGCTAATTGCTATGCGTATATTATGATTATTATTAATATTATTTACACATTAAGCCTAAGTCATAGAATATTGTACAATTTTCAACTTAAGCATGTTATATTTGTGAAGGAAACATCTGCCTCATGCACAAAGTAAACAGTGTTTATATCCTAATTAGGGTGTGTAGAACACAAATGGTCCGCTATCTAGAATTTTATTTGCCAACATTTACATTTTTTCGTTGTGAATGCAAAAGTTTTGTACAGCCGAGTTGAACACACATTCGAGCAGTGAATGCAACTAATTTAAGACCGAATAAAATCAAACATCATGATAAATTTAGAATGTGCTAGCTTTCTGGTTACAACATTAATTACATTTAATTAGGTTACAGGAAAATGTACAAGAAAGCGTATTCAAGAGCACTTGAGCTTCATAAATGACATTTTCTACCAGAAATTCGTGCTCATTTTACTATTAGGAATCTGAGCACGGCATTAAACGCTACGTGAGGTATTCCACGGAGAGCTCCCAATTCAGTGGTAAATTGGGTTACGTGTACACCAGGGTAAAAGCCGCTCGTATAAGCTCTTTGTGTGATGAGAGAGTACCCCCACAGGCGCTGCCCGACATAATGAGAATTATATTCGTCCCCATTCGGAAACATGATTGCTAACATATGTGACCTTCAGCTATCGAAATGTTGCGTTTGTGCGTTTTTGAATCAAGGTTGGTGCCCATCATTTCATAACGAGGCTTTTTCCAAACGTTAGAATCCGAACAAGTGCGCAGTCTTACATCGCACAAAACATAGAAGTGACTATATTATGCAATATGAGCTGTTTGTATTCTGTAAGTAGTATTTTATGCATACATAATAAATGAAATTGGAGTCTTAGTAAGTGATGTACATCACCGCGCTTTTATTTAGACATGTTTATTTCATTGCAGAGGAGGCTTAAAAAACCCATTCAAGGTCACCCACAAGGGGGCGGAAAAGTCCTACTTGTTCTGTTGTCAGTCTTTATCATATTTCTCGACAATAAGTATTTTAGCCGGGAACAGAACAGCTTTTATTGATTCTCCGTGAGGCTTAGATGGGGTCTGCATATTGTTCACGTATTGACGTTAGGTTACTTGGCGTCTTTAAATTGCCCTCATTGAATTCATGCTTCAGGATCAGTCCCTGTCCTGCCTTCTCGGTATGTTTACTCCCTTTTTGTCCAGCAGGTGTCACTAGCCATCCTGTGTCCTTAACTGCTAGTGTTTCCCTGTTCCCCTGGCTGCCACGTGGCTTAACAGGCTAAGTGGTCGACCCTCCTCCCAAATCCCTTTTTGCTGTGGGTTCGATTTAATTGAACAATTCTGTTATTGTGTGTTTTCTTGATGTATCATGCATTTTAGTTACAGTTCCCTGTTTTTGCTCCCGGTTCCCTGTTTGCAGTATGTTCACTCTTCCTTGTTTTAGATTCCCTTGGCCTTTGGACATTTCAGTGTCTGTTGAGTGACCCCACCTGCTCCTCATTGTTCCTAGTCTGTTGTTTGTAACAGTGCACACCTGCCATTAGCCCTCATTATTCATCTATATATGTGCTATATATGTGCTTGTCTTTGCCCTGTTTCCTCAGGTGGCTGTTGTGGTTGTTGCTGTGTGTTGTAGCTGTTGTTGACCTGTGTTTGCTGTTCGTCTATCATGGTCGTTGCCTTCTACCTAAGTTTTATCATTTTCCTGTTTTGTCCTCTTGCAGTCCGTTTGTGTGTGGTATAATCGTATCTTTGATATGTTTTATATATTATAATAAGGTCTTTTTGTTTGTTGGAGCTGTTACGCGGGTCGTCTCTTCCTTCCCTGTGTCATGGCCCACCCTCCATGTATGTGTTCTGTGATGGACTGGCATCCTGTCCCAGGTGCACCTCTGTGTCGTGTACTGCCTGAGATAGGTAGTCCTGATGCAGATGGGTGAAGGATATGTATAACACTTATTAAAGTCTCAATTTTGATATTTTATCATTTGATTTCATAGAGCGTAATTATTCTGACATTGTAATATTTATGTTGTGGCTGTCACTTTTCTTCCCCCCCCCCCCCCAAAAAAAATAAAAATAAAATTCAATTCTATATATGGGCTAAAAGTACAACTCCAGGCCACTCCCGAATATCATGTGTAATGTAATATTGATCTCTATTGCATGTGAATAATATCAATTAAAGGCATCATATATCATTTAGTGGACCACTTGTCGAATTTTCATTTTTCCAGTAGGTGGCGGGATTCATGTATTTATCTGAAATATAGATTTCAAATTCTGTTAGATTATTCTACTTTGCAGAAGAAGAAATAGGCTATCAGATTTTGGGGTGTCTTCACTTCAGATAGTACACTGTTCAGCAAAACGGATCCTACTACATATAGTCTACTTCGAAAATATAAGGGAAGTCAAATTCTAACAGATTATGTCCTTAGCTAAAATAATACATAAAAATATCTAAGCAGGTAATGCTTGCGTTACATGTTAACCGATTGTTTGTTTGCTTTGTAGATGTTTCGGGTCCTCTTTTATAGAGAATGATTTTGTCCATTTATCTTCCAGTTTGCTATTTCTGTGTGAAAGTACAATATTTCTGCTTTTATGTAATTTCAAGATTTGGATTTCATTGTATTGCGTTTTTAGTTCGTCCTTAACGAACTGCATGAAATGAACACTTAAAATATGCGCGCCACTCTTCCATAACGGGTTCGATAACTTTGCCGCTTTTAGACCACCGATAGATTCCATTGCTCAACCGAACACGACAATGTACCAAACTAATACAACGGCGGTTGCTCTCTCGCTACTGATTGGTTGAAAAGATGGGGGGCGTTGCGTAGGCATCAACACTGCATTCCTATTGGGTACCAGCGTACGCCTCTCAAGAAACTGCCTCTGGCGCTAATAGCCATGGTACTGTGTAGGTTGTCAACTACGGGTTTGGTTACTGTTGCTGCTGCAATGACAACATCGGCTGTGGACGATGAGGGTGAATTTGGTCCTTTAATTGTCAAGATATGAGTGAGTGTCCCACTTGTCGTTCCTTTGAAATACCTGCTTGGCATGTGGTTGTTTAAACATTTTCACCCTGTTGATTGGTTAACTGAATTGCAATCAACGAACAGAATCCCCCTGTTAGCAGAAGGGGGAAGATCTGCTCTTATTATATAGCATGGCTTGCTTTAATCTTCGCTGCTTTCTACGAGATCGTGATGGGAAAGATCTCATCAATTGACCAGTTTACTGAATGTTGCGTGGATTTTCAGTTTTGAGACACCTTTTAAAATGTTCCTTTTATTTTTTCGGCGTCTTATACCGATGACATGATTTATATTATTAAAACGTAGGTTTCTTGTGATGGAACTAATTGCAGCAGGATTTCGAAAGGCGTATTTTTTAACATGTAGGGAGAGGAGCCGCCTCACCACGGATCGTCATACAAGTGTTGTCCAAAATGCAGCATTGGCACGCGCAAATGCACACACACACACACACACACACACACGCCTTCGCATAGCCCTTCGGGTCCATTTTACGCGATCAGAGATTAATGTAAACGCGAAATTTGGCAGATTGGGTCCCCCTTTATTGTCCAAATGCTTCATAACTTTGAAACAGACTCTTATCTAATTAGCTTCTTAAGCGACACAAGCATTATTATCCGTCTATTCGCAGAGAAGTATTTATTTTTTTAATTATTTTTTAGTCGATGCATTTTCAGCCTCTCCATCCCCCGCTCGTGTCGAGTCCAGCTACATACTAAATGGAAAACGCACTCTACTTTTATTTGCATTTATTACTATTCAATTATTTTAAATTACCCCCGCCCCTCGAAAGCAAAGCAGTCAGCGGCGCGGTGTAATTGTATAATATTTTATGGGTTGGTGAGGTGGTGTAGCAGTGGGTGGACTTGTCACTAATAGCAACAGGATCTTCACGGTATGCCTGTATATAGGGGAAAACGGAGAAAGCGGCATTTCCGTGCACAACGCAAAGCCGCATTTTAAAACCCGTTGTAGGAAATGTGTCTTACGCTTAATAATAAGTGGGAGTGGGTATTATGGCGAATGCGCGTATTCTGGTGACACTGTTTCCTCTAAAGCAGTAATAAAATCCCTACACATCTATTGGTATGTATCCATGAAATACAACGGAATACAAATAAACCATTGTTTAACTTTTTTTTATTCTAGTGTTTATATTGTAAAGTTTAATCAAATCTCCAGATTTCCAAGTGGACCTAATGTTATAACGTATCATAGATCAGTAGGCCATACAATTAGAATTGGTTCAGTGCGTTTTTAAATCAGAGCTCATTTGTATTTTGTCAAGTGTCTAGTGCATGAAATGTTTAAGCTCGTGCGCTTATGTCCTTCATTCCTTAATACATGCCGTTTAACCCTCACTCAGCTGAATACATCACGTGCGTTAAACATATTATAAATCAGGTTATACGTCATAAATCTGTTTAAACCAGTGATTTTGAAAGAATTCGGTTCCCAAGTCATTTTTTTTCATCTTTTGTGTCTAGTTGAAGGACATTCCAAATGAATTAAGGGAAGGACTCTAAATGCAAATCCTTCTTTTTTTCTTTGTTAGTAGGAAGTACTCGGACTCAAGAACCCCAGGAGAATATTTTGTAATGTCTAAGAAAAAAATGCATAATGAAATCACTGTGATAGAATGTGTAGTGTGTAGAGGCACTTATCTCTGACGGTTTATGTTTTACTAATTTATTTGTGTGTTCCTTGACTGGTAATACTTAAGTATGTTGACAAACTGTATAAATCAGAAACTGAAAGTCACCTTATAAAATGTGTGTGTAGGTGTGTGTGTGTGTGTGTGTGTGTGTGCGCTTGGGGGGAGGGGAGTTATGTGTATATTACTATTTGGGGACCAAGTGTCCCCACTTGTGCTTAGAAACCTGTTATCTGGACATTGTGGGCACCATTTTTTCAGTCCCCACAAAGGAAAACTCAATTTAGTAAAAATTAGTGCAAAAAGTATTGTATTTTATTTAGTTACTTATAGTTAAAGTTAGTGTTGGGTAGGGGCTAAGGTTGTCTCTGTTGAGATTCGGGTTTTTTCAATAGAAGTGAATAGATGGTCCCCATGTAGATATGAATACAAACACGCGTGTACATGTGTGTGTGTGTGCGTGCGTGTGTGCACACTCTTCCCATCATGCACCATTTCCACGTTCGGATGGTGGAGCTGGTGTGGAGGTGAGCTCTTCCTCCCTTCTCCTGGAAGGAAGGCCCTACCTTTGCAGCGCCCTTTCAGACCGCGGGCCTTGGATATTGCGTGATGGCGGCAACCTGCCTCCACGACGGAGATCTCAGCTAAGAAATCTTTTTACCAGAGAATCCCCCAAAAATAACAAAATCATCTCAATACCCTAAGCATTCAGGCTGGGTACCAACTGACATTTAGTGTGTCGAATTATAACGGTAGAATTTGCTAGAGCAATACAGAAATCCATTTTCTCAGCACTATGTGCAGTAATAATTAAAAGAAATCTTTGGTTTGACCAGTACCAAATTCTTTTGCGAGCTGGTGTGTGGGTGGTAAGTGGAAAGTGACAACTGACTTTGGCTCTGAAACACTACAAAGTACGGCGGAGACACTTTCAAACTTATTTGCACCCATTTTAAAGGTACAAACCTGCAGACTGAAGGAACGTGTTGGAGAGTCTGTTTCAAACCAATGAGCAAATTGCATCCATCGCAGCAGGATTTGATTATTAATGTCTGCGTAGGTTCTTTCCAGTGTATTTTGACTGAGCCCTTTTCGGAATGCTTTTCCCCCGTCGCTTGCTGGGCAGAAGGCAGCAGCGTATCGCTGGCGGTGTTTTGGTGAGATGCAGAGTGCATTTGTGGATTTGAAGCGAAGGATGTGTTTCTGGCAAAGCATGTGCTTCACAGTATGAATTCCTGGGCCTTACACAACACCGTGTGGGTGGCAGGGACGAGAAGCCTCCCCCCTTTCAGTCACATTTGGGAGGAACCCAGGGCCACAGCGTCCTGTAGTGCCCCGTGTGGCCCTGAACACGGCTAGTACACGGAAAATCGGACGTCCTGCGGCCGCGGCTGGCCGAGCCTGGTGCCGTGACTCGCCCAGAGGAATGTCAGACATATGCCGTGGCATGGGCGGGGCTTAGCGTGACTGTCACTTCCACGGATTCCTGAAAGCGGTTTTTCCTGGATATCCTGATTCAGCAGCAGATGTGGCCCCTCCCCCGCTGCGCCCTGATTGGTGTGTGACGTTGGGCCAAGTCGCTTGAGTCATGTTCAGGATGCTTTTTTGTAAAGCGGGGATGTCAAACTTGTTTCAGTTAATGGGTCACATTGGACTCGATCTAATCTCAAGTGGGCTGGAGAAAGAAAATCCGTGTAGTAGGGCCCATATCATGTGAGACACATGTAATATTTGTTTTTTTCTCATTATTTTAAGAGGTTGGTCACCAAGGTACGCTATGAATCCACAAAGAAATTGATCAGAAATCAGCTTCGAATTATGAACGTTCTATGAAAAATGTCCTTTTTTCATAGTATCAACGATGTCCAGCATACAGGCTGCATCCATAGACAATTCCAGAACATTGAAGGCACTTCCCACAAAGTATGTGCAGGTATAATGCAAGATGAACCGTATCTGGTGACAAACTGTGGCAGCAACAGTAAACCGAAGTGGAGCCGCCCGAGACCCGGAGCTGCCGTCCAGCGCAGTTCATGCAGCT
>JABFEB020000077.1:2739673-2751107 GCA_019775895.2 Stomatorhinus ivindoensis | reverse complement strand
CGCACAGCAGAATTCGGGAACAGGGAAGACAGACACTCAACACACCACATCACAGCTACAGCGCACAGCAGAATTCGGGAACAGGGAAGACAGACACTCAACATAAACATTTGTAGTTGTCATCTTGACTTGTCCTACTTTTCACCACATTAACCTGACTGTTCAGCGCCCCCATTCTTGCCAAAGCGGAAAAGCCAGGAAATGAGGTTAAACGGGAAAATTCACTCAAAAAGTAACATTGAACTCTATTATGTGACTGTATAAATGCATGCCCCATCTGGAGGGGTATTTAGCTGCTGTCTGCGCTAAGGACATTTACAGAGGCTATACTCCAAATTTTTGTTGCTTGTGTTCTTTGATCCTAATTAATCTCTTTATGTCACTGGGTTGTTGATCAATCCATTTTATTTCCTGTTTTTATTATATAGAGTTTGGTATATTTTGACTTTTTTTTTGTTTTATTTTAATTTTGTGTATTGTATTGCTATTTACTTTATTTTGTTTATTTATTCACATTATACTAAATTTATTTGCTTATGTCTTTGAGCTGTACCTTAGTTGCATATTTTATACAGCTTCTCCAACTTTGTTTCTCATTTTAGTCCCATATGCGGAGTCCTTTGAGCTGCAATAAAGTGCCATAAAAATAAAGACTTATTTATTATCATTACTTTTAGGTGGCTGCATGTTCTGCTTTGGCAAGTGTGAGGGGCTGCAGCTCAGCTGAGGATGATGGGATGGTAAAATGCATGGGGGGGGGAGCGGGGCTTCAGGTGCACTTGTGCATGCAGAGCAGCAGCTCCATGCGCACAGCGATGCGTGTGTGCCAGCCCAGCGGCAGCACCCGGATATAACGTGCCACGATCGGCGGCCGCAGCAGGTTCTGCACGGACGAGGACCGGTCCGAGTTCCCGTAGAACACCTGAGGAGAGACAGCACGCGGGCCTCAGGATCGCCTGGCAATGCAGCAGCCCGCTGGACCTGAGCACATTCATAATAACCCAGCGCACCCCAGGGCACAATGCCCCAGTGCAGCTACTGGGAGGACACAGCGCATACTGGAGCTTCAGTTGAATTCTGATATTTGCAGGAGTGATGGCGATAAAGAGGTATGTGAAAAGATACTTTATTTTATGCACTAATTATATAATTAATAATATTAATGACGTGATGTGTAATTGCATTCATTATTCAGATAAAATTTAATTAGTTAATTCATAGTGCTGTGCAATTAAAAACAGCAGCTAATTCTAATTTGTACAATAGTTTTCACAAACAAAGCAGATCAGTTTTGGCAAAGCTATATGCCCCGTCAGCCTGATTAAAAATCATTTAATTAATGTGACCTAAAACCACCATAGGGGGGCGCCCTGTTCTCATCCTGTGTGCTGTGGCACATCCATGAGCCTGATGGCAAGGCAGCCTCACCCTGTTGTTGCCAGTTTGGTCCTTGTAGTAGATCCAGTTGAGCTTCAGGTCAGAGCGATACTGAATGTTGTACTTGGTCATCCACTCGTCGGCATCACAGCGGCCCTGGGTCAGAATCCCTGACACCACACGCACCTCCTTCAGGTCGATCTGCAGCCACTGGCTACTGTCTTGGTACTTAGAGAGCCAGGCACACCTGACGAGGCGCAGGGGGGGGATACAATCACGCAAACAGGAAGCTGCTGCTGCTTTCCTGAAAGTGATGGTAGCTTATATAAATTCTATTAATTCGTTAAGCATTCCTATATTAAAATGGAAAATGATGGGGACACAGCCCATGGACCCTGAAGGTTGCCAGGTCGAGTCCCAGAAGAAGTTATGCTGTAGTATCCATGTTGAGCTAAATATCCAGCTGTAGCTATGAATGAAGACGACCCCCAGGTAGACTCACCCAAAGCCCTGGTTGTTTAGCCGTGCTTTGCTTGGCACCCAGGAGGAGAACCACCCGGTGTACTGATCCTCGTTGGCACAGCTGATCTGGTCGGCAGCCACGGAGCCCGCCTCAAAACCCAGCGGCTTGTGGTACGGGCACTCTGTGGGCAGAGACGGCCGGTCAGCCACTAACAGCCTGGAACCCCCCCCCCACCCACCCACGTCATCAATCATTAGACTACATAAACAATTATCACAGCTGTTGATCCTTCACAAATGTATCTTCTGAGAATTTGCTTCTTAACTTAGAAGTCACAAAATGTTTGTGAAAAAGAACATTTCATTAGGAATTTGATTACCTTGGAATAAATTTTAATAAAGTGGACACCATTATCCAAAATAGCCCGCGCATGCAGGCACACACACCAGGAGAGAAGCCAGGGTCAGTCGGTCCCTGAGCAATTGGACATGGACGGCCTTCAGGGGCCCAACGGTGACATCATACCACCAGGCATGGGATTTGAACCAAGGACCTTCTGTTTATAGGCACAGGCTGGTATCCCACTGGACCACACACCACCCAGTTCAGTGACTTCAATGTCAACAATAGCAATTAATAAATATAATAAAGATCTAAATTCTTGCTTTTTTGTGTGTCCCCCTATGCAGATGTCTCATGCCTCCTGTACGCCTTTCCTCTTCCTTCCCAATTAACAAGTGAAACTGGAGTGAGGAAAGGAACCATGCACTGATACACAGCCCTCCAGCATCTTCATCCATCCATCCATCCACCTTCTATACCTGCTTGTCTTACGCATGGTTGCAGAGTCTATGCCAGAGGCTGCAGGCACAATGCAGGGAACGAGGTTGGCCCCAGAACAAGGCGCCAACCCATCGCAGGGCACACACACACACACACACACCATTAACACCTACAGACAGCTCAGCAATTCCAATTCACCTTAGCATGTATTTGGACATTTTCATCAGGGGGAAACCAGGGAACCTAGTGGAAACCCCACGATGCTACGGGGAGAACATGCACAACTCCACACACGTACTGTAGGGCTACATGCAAACTCCACACACGTAGAACTACATGCAAACTCCACACACGTACTGTAGGGCTACATGCAAACTCCACACACGTAGAACTACATGCACAACTCCACACACGTAGAGCTACATGCAAACTCCACACATGTAGAGCTACATGCACAACTCCACACGTAGAGCTACATGCACAACTCCACACACGTACAACTACATGCGCAACTCCACACACGTAGAGCTACATGCAAACTCCACACACGTAGAGCTGGGGTGGAGACTCAAACCCTGTGAGTACCAGCCACTGCTGCAGCGTGCCACCCTCGTTTGGACAGTTCCCTGGGAGAAGCATTCTGCTGGGTTCTTGGCCACGCTTGTATACGTCACAACATCCTTACAGAAATCAGGAGTGGGCGGCAGAACAGGCTGACACACAGGTGATACGGTAACCATGGCTACCTGCGCAGTAGCGGTCAAATCCCAGATTAACCGTCATAAAGAGGAAAGTCTTATCGGGAGTTCAGATGCTTCCCCAACTGCTGGTCTAGCTCTGATCCCCTTGCTGTTCCCCACTCCTCCATTTTGGCGACTAAGCCCGAGTGTCAAAGGATGAACATCCTGTAAGAGCAAAGTATGACAGATGGTCCTTATGCTGCCTCTCCTGGTCTGGGCTCAAGCGTAAATTCAGCTGCTGCACTTGCCGGGTGGTACAGCGGTACAGTACTAGGCCCACAGACCAACAGTTCTGAGCCGGATCACAGGTTCTGCCACGGTAGTTAGTAGCGATCATGCTAAAGGTTGACCCTGTATCAGGCCCCAGTGACTGAAGAATCAGGATGCTGCACTGCTAACAGGATTATCAGTCTGTGCTCTGCCATTCTCTCTCTCTTTTTTTCCTTTTCCCATTTCTCTCTCCTTGACTTGAAGCGAAGCAATAAGAAACAAGAAGGTCCCATAGCACTACATGCTTTGGGCCCTTAACAAGACGAATAAAGAGTAGGGAAGAAGATCAAGGTCCAATTCCATGAGTGACAAAACCACGTCCCAGTTTGACATTGAATCTAACCCATGATAAATGGTCTGGTGACCCACGTCTCACCCAGGGAGCCCAGGCTGGCCTCACGTGCCCAGACCTGTTTACCATCATCAGGTGATCCGTGGCTTTCCTTCAATGCTTTCTGCTCTACAGGAAACTTGGATCGATGGTACCTGGGTCTCAACTACAACCAAAGAGAAGACATAGAGTACCCTGGTTCATCATACCTTACACTTTCAGCCGTTTTGGGCTCAGTGGCACACTGAGAAACCCAGTATTGGTAATGGTGGTGGTGTCTTTGGGTGTAGAAAGGGATCTGAAAAATGGCAACGGCCTATTGTAGCTCAACTAAGGGAATCATTGGACAGACTAGCCAATAGGATACCAGGAGGTGATCAGCTGACCTCTGGGAGGGGTACTCACCTGGCACGCAGTCCATTAAGCTGCTTCTGGGTGGGGGAGGGGCCAGCACGGTGTCAGTGGGGAAGACCATAGGGGGCGTCCCCGGACAGTCACAATTGCAGGCTTTGCTTTGCCACATTCCGTGAGCTTCCTCCTCTTCCTCTTGGGACACGGGGAACACGAGGGTCAGACCCCATGGTGGAATTTCAACCAAGCAATGATGGCGGACAGAGTGCATTGGAAACACCTACCTCTTGTGCGAGAGCACCAGTCAGGGCTGCCCGTCAGTCCACACAGCCAGTCCAGGAGAGGAGGAAGGGAACAACCATTATCTCAAGGTGATCAGCACACGCGCTGCACTCTACTGACCACAGAAACATCTCTAAAAAGCAGCAGCTGGCCAACACCTGGGGACCTGCTAAAAGTGACACATGGCACGAGGAAGCAGGACACTGCTAGATCAGTCCTTCTTCTGGTGATGCATAACAAATGGTCCGGAACCTTCTGATTATCTTTAAATACGTGCCTAATCATGGAAAATCAGGGAAGTCGTGAGTCATGCCTGAAGGTCCAAGCACCTCAGGTCATCCTCCATTCGTCACGCGAGACTCTGTTGCACGTTGCGTCGCGAATGTTTCGACAGCAAGTTACCCAGAAAGCTTCAAATGAAAATGCTCTGTTGGAGCAGCCGCCGGACAGAACGTCTCTCGATCACGTCCGCCGTACGCGTTCCCAGCCCGTTCCTAAGCGATCGCCATCCGCGGTCAGCATAACGCTGCGAGGACGTACCTTCAGCCAGGAGCAGGAGGGACAACAGGATGTGCTGAGCGCTGACCTCCATCTTCTCTGGCGCTGGAGCCCAAACGGTGATACAGCTCACGGCGACGGGGGGATCTGGATTATTGTAATCCACGGGACACTGACGGCCCCTTTCTAAATCCCCTCATTGCCCCATGAAGCCCCTCCCACAGCTGCCCACCACTCGGCTGTCCAATGTGGTTCCTGGAAGCCAACCTCCTCCCTTCAAGGAGACACGGGAAAACACACAGTCACGTTCACTACCCCCACCAAGTGAATTACAGCAGAGTCATCCAGCCTTGTAACCTAGAAAATGGCCTGGCACTTACTTCCAGGCTACCATGGAGAACATAATGTTAAATATTTAGCGTTAGTCACTCAGCCCAACTGCACCTCGCTTACAAAACCCTGCAGATCTCGTGCCTTCAAACAAGCCAAACTGGGACTGGGAACTGACTTGTCTTTTGCTATTTTTCTGTTTTGCCTATTTAACCCATGAATTAGGCAGAAATGTAGAGGTTTACTGTTTTTTCTCAGAAGGAAGACCATTTTTGTGATTATTCTGTGTCAGCTTATATCAATGGTGGCTCGTTGCCGCTCCGTGCTCCCAGCGCTCTCCATGCGCTGCACAGATTGATCGGCTCCTGTCCATGCACGCTGTCTGTGTCGCGCTGCCAGAAGGCCACGGGGCAGCGGCGGTCACGCTGTCGGATGCGCGTGGGTCAGTCCCAGTAGCAGGCGTGTCTCCCGCTGTGCTTTTTGACGTCACGCCGTTCTTCCGAGCGGCAGCATAGCGGTCCCCAGCATACGCTTGCCTGCGGCCGGGTGGCTCCCAGGGGGAGGCGCCGGCCCCACCAGATGAATTTTGTCCACTGACAGCCAACCGGAAATGGTGCCAGTAAAGTGGGGCACAGGCTAACCGGGAGAGGCGCCTTCTGGAGAGTGGTGGGGGTATTTCACACAAAGAACCACAGACTAGCCTATCGTGGCAAGACACACAAACAGGTTTGTATTTCTGCATACAAGCTTCCTAGTGATTCTCTGATTAATGCAATTTATGATTTTAAACCAACCCTTGCAAAACTCAACACATTTATAACAACAAGAATACAGATGGCATTTTTATTAAAACAACAAAAAAGACAATTACGCATGTTAATGTTTGTACACGTATATAATATCTCGTGGATTCCTATGTAATATATTACGGTCTTTATACAATGTATCCGCTACACAGAACCTTGTATAAATGGTTTGCTGTAAGATACATGCTTTGTAGTAACGAATGATGCTCTATAATGAGGAAATTCTATGGCCTGGAACCTTAGCTTTATGTTTTTATCGCAAGCACTGTTCATAGAAATCATGGATGATTAAGAAAGGTTGTCAAACGTCTTTTGATTAAACAATTAATTAATTTCGTGCAAAATCCCCACATTACTAATTGTAGTTTCCAAACTCTCCTGACTTCTAACTGACCATTCTTTCCAGCCTTTAAGTTACTGATACAATCTTATACCGAGAGACTTGCGGTCATTAACGACAAATTTAGCAACACCAGCTGATCCATGTAAAGGGCTAACAAGTATATAAGTAGCATTCAACTGCAGTAAGTTAAACGTTGTCAATATTGCTGGTAGTTGTGGTAAGTTTGACCTGCTCTCAAAATGATACCATTCATGCTGAATGATGCGCTTGATGGAAAAATCTTGAATTTATTCTGCAGCGAGTATGAAGATCTCTGGCATTAAACGCGCAGGGGCCTGTAAACTGAGGCGAACAGAGAAGAGGCGGGCTAAGGCGTACCCCCCAGCCACGTGCAGCTTTCAGAAAGAGGTTTCTCCAGCTAGACGCATGTTTCTCTTGTAAGGCGGTGGTCTTGTAAGGCGTGTAACTCGTCCCCTTTCTGCACTGTTACAGACTCGCCTCAGCGTGAGCGAGCGCGTGCCCGTGCCTAGGCACGCTAACGGCAGCATCTTGTACATGGTGGGACTGCAAGCAGCCCGGCTCTCCAAGCACAGCAAGCGCCGGACTATCACCAGGAGGGAGGTGCGCTTCGCCATGCAACTTCTGCGCCCGAAGACGCACGCAGCGCACCAAGGCGCCTGATTGCGCCGGCAACTTGCTGTCAACATTTTTTAAGCAGAATTTTCTTTTTTAATCGCAACAGTGAATATTTTTTAAATAAAGGTTTATTTAATTCAGAATGGAGTGAAGAATCCGTGTTGCACATGGTTGGATCTTGAATTTTTGTGGTCTCACGATCACCAGTAAAACACTTAATGACTGTATGATTCCCGTTCCTTCTTTATTCCACTACTGCAGGAGTGGCGTTGATTGCCTTTGATTAGATGACTGATAGGCTGTGCTCAGTGTAAAGAGCTTCAGCCAAACATGATCATAGTTGCTTGTAGCTGTCAGGTTGGGCGAAGCAAACACGGGCGCCAAAACTTAAGTACAAAAAATGCTGCACGATTCCTTTTCAGTTCATTGGGTTAAGCCGGTAGGAAGCCCATTCCCAAAGACTGGCGCTGCCTTGAACGCATGATCTGTGAAACACGAATATGTGCTTTTCTTGCCCTTCATCTTGCTTTATGCACTGCTATCCTCCGCCTGAATCTTTAGATGTGCGTATGGAAACGTGTGAATGATTACTGGTGAATCTGTCACTAACGTCAAGATGACTTGGGGTTTTATTTCAAATAAGTAAATATTGTTTTCCTTTCCATATTCGTGGTGCTTTTATGGCCAATAGTCGCAAAGTCTAGCCTCTCACCAGCGACTCGAGTTCTTGTCTTCTCAATGACTTTCTTGATATCTATGACGACAAAGTCTCCAATTAATCTCACGAACTACTGTTCACGTCCCGCCGTGACAGATGGGATTTGCTATTTCAGAAACAATGACAGGTCATTTCATTACAAGGATTAACCGAAGAACAAATGTCTTAAAATAGGCTATAAATATGTAAAAAAAAATTGGTTCGGGGCCTTTACTTTGCTATTTAACATTTGTCATTTTCTGTGTTTCTGGTAAAACTCAACTTCCTTCACACGTTTTAGCTTTAGTAGATGTTTGTATCCTCGCTCCCGGAGCGAGAAGGCCATGCGAACATCACACGACCTCTCCTGTTTTTCATCACTCTGCGGCGAGGGTGTTTGATTCCCAAAACGCTGCGCCGACAGGGATGCCTAAGTGGGCTTTCAAAGGTGCTGTACCGCAGATGAAAGCGACGCGCTCGGAAGCTTTGTTCCTCGTCCGGAATAGACGGCGCGGTGGAGCGGGACATTCCTTTCATTAGCCAGCTCGGAGTGTCATTGTGGCGGAAATAACGCGGAATGGCAGGAGGCACGCGCCGCTTACTGCCGCGGGCTCGGGCATCACGCGCACACGTGCCTATTCTTACGTGCACGTGCGTAGGTACCGGCTGACAGAGAAGCGGCTCCCCCGGTGCAGTCACTGGGAAGGGGGCGTTCTCTTCGCCTTTTGTTCCACTTTTCTCGCATTGATATTTATTTATTTTATTTTTTTTGCCACGGGGCTGGCTGAGTGCAGGGTCTGTCCAAGAAGAGTTCGCTCGGCAGGTTTTGGTTGACGTGAGGGTCCTGCGTGCCCATAGGACTCCGCGGGATCGTGACACCTGTTCAGCCGCCGCCGAGCGGACTGCGCGGGTGCCCGTAAGCTGCCGGCGAGAAATGGGGTGTGGAACTTCAGTGGCCACGGAGGCTCAGAGGGGACTTTCAGAGAAAGGTGTCTGTTTAACTGTTCCTCGTGAGTTGTTAGTGCATATCTGCCTGATAAAGTATTAGACGTTTCTATTAAGACAAAGCTTACAAGCTTTTCGGATCTCAAGTTATGTTGAAAATGTTCTCAATAAGATCTATAGATTTTTTTTCTGACTCTCTTGCCTTGAATCTGCTCTTGCTTAATCACCTGCTCCTGTTTTTCTGCAGTATTCCTTTGTGCCTTGTTATATTTCCCCTTTGTACATCCCCAGAGCAGCCTCCCAAATGATATTATTTAATCATTCTTCACACAGATGACTCCGTAAAGGCTCCCAGTCCAGCACTAAGTAAGAACCGCTCTCTCTGCTCTTCCTTCCTATTGGTCGCTGATTGCAGTCACATGTCACAGTAGACCGACGCCACGTGCGCTTGCCCTCTCGGTCGCCCTCCTTCCCTGATTGTCTTTCAAGAGAAGCAGATGGCTAACGCGAATTATCTCTAAATGTTGCTTTTCCATGTCAAACAGAAGTTTTGTTGCTTGTTTTTTTTTCTTTTTTGCGGCCCAGTTGTGTAGGACCGAAGCTTTCTTAAAACCCCAAACCCAGAGTCCTTGCAGTCATTAACGCCACACCGCGTAACTGAAGTTAATTATGTAGTAAGTGGTGACTGCCCTTCTGGGACCCTGCCTAATTTTAGCCACTCTTCTTCTGGAGAGGCACGTGTGAATGTACCCATGTGTGGCTTGTCATTGCTTATGCAAGTTTGGGCGTGTGCGTGTCACGGTCTTTATGTGTGTGTGTGTGTGCGCGTGTTACTGTCTCGTGACGGTGTATCATGCTGGGCGAGAACATCTCCCTGTGGGGTAATTTCTATATCGGCTTAGTGCTAATTGTATGGACATCGTCAGATTTAACAGCGGAAAGACATTTACAAGATACAATACAGGGCCTAAGTATGTCTTCCGTCTGAGTAACGGGAAATAATGGCATGGTTCTGAGAAGACGGCGATTCTGTCCAGCTTATTTCTAAGCCCCATCATGTAGGTAAAATTGTGGAACGTCTGAGAGGGGACCTTGTTGACGTTTTTTCATGTTGACATTTAAGGCTCGAATATGACGAGCGCCCCCTGTCTGCTTAAAGTGCGATGTCTACTCCTCTGTTCTCATACATACAGTACGTAAGGCATGTTTGATCTCTGTCACATCTTCTAGCCATGAAGGCGGCCATCTTGATCCAACGTTGGTACCGGCGCTACATGGCCCGGCTGGAAATAAGACGGCGCTACACCTGGAGCATATTCCAGTCCATCGAGTACGCTGGCGAGCAGGATCAGCTGCAGGTGACTGTGGGAGAGCGCCCCCTGGTGACCGATGTGCAGAGCAGCAGTAATGATTACAGGGAAGGTCACCGCAGGGATTGGCCCTGTTTCTAATGTACCAGTTGTAATGTCTGGCTTTTCTTTTAACAGCTCTCCAGTTTCTTCAGCTTTATGTTGGACAACTTCACACAGATCAGCGGGAATGGCCCAGGTAGATGATGCCATAGTTTTTGGTTGGCTTGATATGAAAGATGTCCAGCCTTGTGGGGGGGGGGGTCAATGTGAAACTACCGTGTGCACTGACTCCTGTGCTCATATCAGATTCCGAAGCCATGTTTTGAAAAACAATGCTATCTGAAAAGCTAAAAGCCACCTCATGTGCTTATTAGACAAACCCGAATTCACGGCAAATTAATTAAATTAGTTTCACTGTATGCATCACACAGCTGTAGCTATAGAAACTGAAGCTACAACCACATTCCAGATTAAAAAACTGCACTGGTCTTAGATGTTAGTTCTGATGTTTGCATTTGTTTTCTTTGGATGATTTATGTATTTATAAGTGTTACGTGGCTGTAAAGTTAACAGCTGATCATGATTTGGGAAAACAGCTTTTGTTGTAAAGATATCTGATCCTTTTCTCCTTTTATAATTCCAAAAATCATGGGGGCACACTGTTGCTAAGCAACCAGAGATCCCACGCTTAGCACTAGACAGTGCTGGGCACACTGTTATGCTGATATTACAGCTAACCCCACCACGACCACCACCACGACCACCACCAGCACCACCAAGAGTTACGGTAGATGGAAAAATAACCGTTAGCTGTTTGTGCAAGCTTTGCATTATTGAGGCGTGTGTGGGCTTTGAATGTGAGTCGATTGATGCCATGTTTCATGGTGACATCATCACGTGCGACTGAGCATGGGCAGTCTTCACTGTTGGTAACAGTCCGAAGTTTGAAGGTGCTACAGTTTTACTGAAATCGAAAGTTGGTCTAATCATATTTAAAAGTACAAATCATTTAGTACAAATCATATTTAAAAGACTTCATTTCATTGCTATAGCCACTCTGTGTTTTGAGCAGCTCTGTCAAGCGTTTTCTGTACTGCTTATGTTTGTATATTTATTTCTTATTTTATTTTCCAGCTTTCCTAGAGGGCTGTTGTGGCAGTTAATGTTCACTTTTAGGTTCAGAAGAGTAAGAAATTAGACTGCAAGGAGGAGCCATTGTTCGGACAATCC
>JABFEB020000077.1:2726376-2737258 GCA_019775895.2 Stomatorhinus ivindoensis | reverse complement strand
GACAACTGCAGTGTGAACTTTTAGATGGATACTGAGGGATGTATACTCTACAGTGAAGCCCTCCTAGATGGGTACTGAGGGATGTATACTCTACAGTGAAGCCCTCCTTAGATGGGTACTGAGGGATGTATACTCTACAGTGAAGCCCTCCTTAGATGGGTACTGAGGGATGTATACTCTACAATGAAGCCCTCCTAGAAAGGTACTTAAATGCCTTTTCCTAGGGATGGATACTCACTGAGGAGGTTATTCGTTGTTGCCTTGGATATAGAACGGCCTTCCCTCGACGGATAACCCTTACGTGTTCAACGGTGACTTTGTGGACCGAGGGAAGAAGTCCATGGAGATCATCATCATACTCTTTTCCTTCCTGCTCCTCTGTCCAGACCACATGCATCTAAATCGAGGCAACCACGAGGACCACATCATGAACCTGAGGTCCGGTGCCCTCGATCGCTCCGGCTGAACTTCGCAGATCTTTGTAGGCCATACGACTGACCTCAACGTCCTTCCTGTGTTTCAGATACGGATTTACAAAGGAAGTTATGCAGAAATACAGGGTAGGGTCAGTGTAGCATTTTTATGGCTAGGAGTGTGTATTGGTGACGCCGGTGCTGTAGATGCAGCTGTTACATGCATATGTGTGGGACGTGCTTCATGTATAGTAGTGTTATGTAAAGCAGTGCTTCTCAAAATGTTGGGTGTGAATGATCATGGGAGCCCTCTCGCTGCTCCAAAAATGTTATCATAAAAATGGTCGCAAGATTTTTTGTTTTTTATTGGGGAGGGAGGAGTCGAGACAAAAAATTTGAGAACCACTGATCAAAAGTACAACTGTAGTGCCTTCCAGCGGAGTCCTTTTGTTTTATTTTATTTATCCTTTATTTTACCGGGAAGGTTCCACTGAGATACAATATCTCTTCCAGGAAGTCTTCACCAAGATGACAGTAAATAAGAAAAATAAGACAAATGTTTCATATACATGCACCCTAGTTTTGGGTGAAGTTCAATGTGTATCATTACCTGTCAAGAAAAAAAAAACCCTTTTACTGTCCATCCCAGACCCACGGAAGGCAAATCTTGCAACTGCTGCAGGACGTCTTCAGCTTGTTGCCTGTGGCAACGGTGATCGATGACAAAGTGCTGATCGTCCACGGTGGCATCTCTGACATGACAGACCTGGAGTTTCTGGGCTCCATCGAGAGGCAAAAGGTGAGCATGACTGGGTTAGCAGCTGCTAGGAGGTGGTCGCGTCCTCAGAGGTACCGGTGTCTAAGCTGATCAGGTTGGAGGTTTAAGTTGAAGATTCTAGTTTTTAATAGAATAGAAATGTATGTGCGAATCTTTCTATTATTTGGTTGTTTGTAACTTTAAAAAAATCTGAATAGCCTATATTTTGTAATTTAATTTTAATTTATGCCTTTTTAGATGATCATTGAAGGGCTATGGATGAGTAATTAATTTGCATCAAGGCCGCTTTAATTATGTAAAAGAGGAAACTCAAAGGCAATTAGGAACATCTATTTTTTCACAGTTACAATTATTCCCAATAGCAAATTAAAGACTGCGTAAGGAGAGTGAGTCTTCAGCGGGACGTGATGTCCGTCTGCATGGACCGGGTCTGGACCCCCTCCCCCCCCCCCACACGTGCCGTCAGAAGCCCAGCTGGCTGCTCTGGGCGCCCTGAACATTCATGTGTCTGCCTTTCGCTTCTTACAGATAAAGTCTGTGCTCAGACTGCCGAAGAGTTTTGAGGATGTCGAGGCAGAGAGGGCACTTCAGGAGATCTATGGCCAAGCGGGGAGCCTGCGGTCAGCTTGCGGCCCAAGCGGGGGGGCCCGGAAGAGGAGGTGCCGGCGAAGGAAGCCGAGCAGCGGCTCCTCCTCCTCGTCCTCCTCGTCCTCCTCCTCGTCCTCCTCGATCTGCTCCTCACGTGCTGCCTCGCAGGTCTGGTGCAGCCCGCTGCCCTCTCCCCGGGCGCCTAGCCCCACGGACATCCTGCAGCTGCCGTTCCTGGACTCCATCGTGGCCGTGGCAAGCCTGGTGCCCCCCAGGGAGGACGCTGGGTGGAAGCAGGTGCGTCGGCTGCTCCTATTCCTCTGTCCTGGAGGCCCCCAGCTGGAAAAAAAACTCGCCAGTTTGGAAGACACAAGTTAAATTACGCGCCCCCCCCCCCCCATTAATCTGACAGAGCAGGTTAACCTTTGATGTTTTACGCATCATAAAACATCAGAACAGGCAGGATTGGATACTGGCAAGGCAAAGAAGTATCAGCAGGGACTTTTTCAGATCGTGGACCTGCTCTGGAGTGACCCCAAGAAGCAGGACGGCTGCACGGCCAACACGTTCCGTGGAGGCGGCTGCTACTTTGGGCCCGATGTGACCCGTCGGCTGCTGCAGAGGCACGGACTGCAGCTGCTGATCCGCTCACACGAGTGCAAGCAGGAGGGTTACGAGTTCTGCCACGATGGCCAGGTGCTGCACGCGCGCGCACAGACACACACGCGCACACACACACGCGCACCCAGACACACACACACACGCGCACAGACACAGACACACACGCGCACAGACACACACGCGCACAGACACACACGCGCACAGACACACACGCGCACACACACACGCGCACCCAGACACGCGCACACACACACACACACGCGCACAGACACACACACACACGCGCACAGACACAAGATATCGACCAGCTTTCATCATGATGGGTGGGGGGGTGCGATTACCGTTTCATTTACAGGCAGGGCTGCCCAATCAGTGTCTGACGCTGCAGACTCGTCCCACCCACTGCGAGTTCTGAAGGGACATAATGTTTACTTGACCTTATTTTTTATTACTTGCTGCTGTGGTGTCCTGTGAATTCTCCCTTCGAGTGAAAACTGGCGGCACCTAAAAGCCGCTCTTACTTCCTGCTGCACGCGGTCGGCCGTTTTGTCAAAGGTGTTCTCCCCTTTGTGTTTCAAAAGGTACTCACCATTTTCTCTGCTTCCAACTACTACGAGGAAGGCAGCAACCGCGGTGCCTACGTGAAACTGGGTCCAGATTTGGTGCCGCGGTTCTTCCAGTACCAGGTCAGCCGCTGCACCAGGAAGCTCACCCTGCACCAGAGGTCAGTCCGACGGATCCTGAAGGTTCTGGTCTCTTGTCAGCCACCTTCGCAAAAACTCAAAAGCTTCTGGCGCTCACGGTTGATCATATGCTGTTGTTGATGTTCCTCAGGGTCAGAACGCAGTTCATCGATCATAGATACTCATCAAAGGCTCAGTATCGCCCTGCATAGTGATGAGTCTCCCTGAATTTAATATGAATCGTGTGTGTGTGTGTGTGTGTGTGTCTCCTCACAGGGTAAGCGTAGCTGAGAGCTCTGCTCTGAAATCCCTTAAGGAGAAGCTGTTTGCTCATCGCTCAGAGCTGATGGCTGCCTTCCAGGAATATGATGTGAACAAAACAGGTGAGACAGTGAGGCCCCGGCCTGCCCACTCGTATCTGAGCCTCTCTAGTCTGCCAGATAAAAGTGGCCAACACTGCAATCCACATAATGCTCTCATCCAACAGTTTAATGAGTAAATAGCACGCGTGTGCTGCGATGGGCCTGAACACCGACCGCGCCTCTGTCCCTGTAGGCTGCATTTCCATCACCGACTGGGCCCAGGCCACAGAGTCGGTCCTGAAACTGGACCTGCCCTGGAGGACGCTGCGACCACGGCTGGCCCGCCTGGCTCCGGATGGCGCTGTGGAGTACCAGTCCTGCTTTGAGGACGTGAGCGCTGGCCAGCCTGTTCCCCAGGTCCGACCCGGCCGTCCTGCCCCCTGCTGCCGTGTACGGTCGACGTCGCCGTTACAGACTCTGAGTCGCACATGCACCAGCACTGAAAACCAAATACAAAGGCAACTAAAAACTATCTGAAAAATAACTAAGACTGAAAACTGAGTAAACGCAAGCTAAATACAAAAAATGTATGTTCAGTTTCCGTGTGGGGCTTTGCCAGTGTCAATACAGACAATTGAAGGTAGTCGGCCATTTTATGAAAAAGTATGCAAGTGCATGAGACGAGACGGGCCTTAACTGTCTATTATTGGTAAGGCTGCAGGTTTGGCAGATGGTCTAAAGTGCTTTATTACTTGAATAGTTTAATATCATAAGGGGGACCGCGATTGACGAAGACCAGCTTGCACATGCATGACTCAAATCCACGGCCGACTCAGATCCTGTAGTAACAGGTATTATTAAACATCCGAAAAGAGCCCAGTCACGTCTAAGAGAGTGTGTTCTTTGTTGTGGCTTTAGATTTCTCCAAACCTGGCAGAGACTCTGTACAGATATCGAACTGACCTGGAAATTGTATTCAACATCATTGACAAAGATCATTCAGGTAAAGCTAGTCAAATACTAGTTCCCGGTTCATTGAGGATGTTGAACAAGGTTCAGCTTTTGGCTGGCTTCACTATCTGTGTGGGATGTCACGTGACCAAGCCCCTACGCCCTAGGCCTCATCTCCATCGATGAGTTCCGCCAGACCTGGAAGCTGTTCAGTGCGCACCTGAACATGGATGTGGACGACGGCGCCATCGACGACCTGGCGCGCACCATCGACTACAACAAGGATGGTAGCATCGACTTCAACGAATTCCTGGAGGCCTTCCGCGTGGTGCACAAGCTGGACACCAAGGAGAAGCAGCAGGGATGACAGAGGTCAAGCAGGCGGGTAGCAGCTCAGTCACAGTCCATGGAGTGGCTTGGTGGAGAAGCTCCCCTGAACTTTGTGTACCTACTGCTGGTCTGAGTAATGTAAGGAACTTTGGATAGACAGTCTCTCTGGACAAGGCAAAGGCGTAATGATTACAGAAATGGATGTTTGACCAAAAGCTGCACTTTATAACATTTAAAACATTTACATCATATGAACTAGAACAGGGTTATTCAAATCACGGTCCTCGAGGTCCAAACCCTGCGGATTTTTCTGTCTTCTTTTACCTGAGAGCTGGGATGAAGCCTCTGTGGCCAATCAGAACCAGTAAGTACCTGGGAGCATTGAAAACAAGATGATTTGGATTCGAGGTCCAGATCCCTGAACTAGACCATCTGCTTGGCAGTAAGCCATCTTGTCCGGTTCGTGTGGCATTTAAAGTCTGCTCAGCACATAGAGAGAGCTTTACGACGCTTGAGAAGGACTCGCATGATGGTTTCTGTGGCCCACAAATGCATTTACAGCTCCGACAGTCTGGCTTGGATTGGCCCCTCAACCTTCAAACAGGCTTCTGAACAGATGTGGCAGAACTGTGGACTGTTATGCAGATCCAGGCCCCGTCCACATGCGGCTTCTGCTTCATTTGAATTTGTTTTGGTCTTTTGTTGTTTCTCATTTGTGATTCCTTCTGTCTGAAATGATAAATTATATTGAGACGATGATGTAACCTCATTAACTGCCCTGTCGTCGATCCAGGACTAAATTAACTAAAACACACACATGCGACAGGCTGAATGTAACATTGGGAATTTGAATATTTTAAAACCTGAATTGGTTTCTCTTCTGTGTCACCTGACCGGTCTCTGATAGGTCAATGTGCTCCAGCCGTTCCCCAATGATATTCCGTGATCTACGCTCTGGTTGGGTTTATTTCCATCATAATAAAATCTCCATTTTAAGATCTTCACGGCTAACCCAATGTACCTCACCACCATGGACCTTTGTTCAGAAATGTTGATGTGCTGTCGAAGAAACATTCAGTGCGGCATTTGACTTGGGCTGGGATTGTGCGTCCATATTTGTGCATGTGTATGGGTGTATGAGCTCACACACACACACACACACACACACTCCATCCTTCTTCCCCCAGACCGTGTGTCTCAGTGTCCCCTTACTATGGGACGGCACCTCCGGTCCAATCAGATCATGCCTGGTATTCATTGCAGTGACCCACAGGAGGCGTGGAATCACCAGGAAAATCAGACGGTGCAGCCCCAGGAGGAGAGAAGAGGGACATTCTGGCCTCTATGATGAATCTTACTGACCAGAACCTCAATGACAGAGACCAAGGAATTAAACGGTGCATGATTCATTACATCTGCTGCGACCTGCTGCCCCAGACGGCCGCATGCACGTACACGAGCGGGCGGCCCAGTGCTTCCTCGCTGCTCACTTTTCATAACCTGCCATGTTCATTACCATGTTTTTTTGAGTTCTGGCTCTCAGGTCCCCCTGGGGGGTGACAGCCCGTGGAAATGGACCAGTGTCTGCACCACCACAGGATTCATGGGAGAACCTTGAGGTTTTTTTTTTTTTTTAAGCTTTAGTTTTCAGCTTTTCTTTTCAACCTTTTGGGGGAGGAGTGGGTGTCAGTCCGCAGTAAAAATCCAGCAAGTTGTACCCCGTCCTTGTCCCACCCCCTCCTACAGGAGGGGCCGTCCCATTAGCCGCTGTTAGCGCGAGCACCCGAAACTCCACTCGGCCACTCTGAGGATCCGTCGTCCCTCTACATGGGGGCTCTGGTGAGGCTGGTGGGGCTTTTGGCCCAGCTCTGGACCTGCACCCTCCCTCCAGGTAAGCCCTGCCGCCCTCTGACCTCTGACCTCTGCATAGCTCCCGGGCCGCAGGAACGGAAATCATGTCTCAACTGGTCAGCTCGCACGTTTGTGAACGTGTGTGTAACACTGCAATTCTCATATCATTTGTGTGTGGCCTGTGAGTATATGTGGATTTAATCTGTAGTTTAGACAGTTTTTCCTCACTTAGATTTTTTTATAAAAAGTTTTCTACTTTTCTTTGCATGTAGTATTTATTACTCCATAAAATGGGATGGAGAGGTAACTGTATATTTTAGAAAGTTTTTTACTGTTGTTAATAATTTACCTTCCACGTGTTATTTGACTGTTTCTATTTTAGAAAAAAAGAAAGATTTCTCCTCTTAAGATATGCAGGTCATTGGTATTTTGATCTTGGTTTTATTCAAAAGCGTACAAAATCTAAGAATATGCAGTAATTTAACAGTGAATGGATATTTGCTCTGATCTTCCATCATGTGTGTTTAGTATGTTTGGAGTGGTTGGGTTCTATGAGAATCCATCTCTTTTTATTTGTTGTCATGGAGAACAGAGGTGTGCTTTTTTTTCTGTAATCTTGGAGAGCCCTGGATATTTCCTTCTGTCTGGATTCCTGCACTCCCAGTAATGGTGCAATTAAAGGAACCATCACATCTCACAGAGGTCCAGAGGTGTTTGAAGACCACGGGACAATGTGTCAGCAGCTGTGTCCGAATTCAGTGGCTCATTCAGGGCTGCATGCGAAGGCGGAATGCGTCACACGGCAGTGGAACACCAGCGTATCTAAGGTGCCCATTAACAGTGATCTTTAAAGAATCTTCGAAAGATTTGGCCCACAAATTCTATGTAGACCCCACCCATTGAAGGACATAGCCTCTGAATTCGGACACAGCCAGCTTGTCTAAGGTGCCCATGCTTAACATGCTGATCTTCTGCAGGCTGTGCTGTCGGAACTTGCGATGGGTTTAGACATCTGGGAAATGGGCGCACCTTCTTTCGGTACGGGGGGCTCTACGTCACTTTCACCTGTAATCCGGGCTTCAAGCTCCATGGCCATCGGACCAGTAGCTGCCTGTCGGGCCGCTGGATTCGGGATCCCCCTGTGTGTGTTGGTACGTCCGGGGAAGAACCCCGAATTTTTTATGTGAATTGGCTTCCCCCTAAGCGGTGAGGAGTCCGGCACACATGTGGACTTTAGAAAATGCAGCTTATGCAGTTACAAACCTGTTTAAGCATAAAGAGACCCAGAGACCTTTGTGATTAATGAGATGAAATTCCAAATTTGGGAATTAATCATTAAAGGTGACAGTCGATCTCTACACTCGCAGTGATTCCCAAATGGCCCTCGCTGACCCGCAGCGGTCCACACGCTTTCACCTTCTCCCAGCTCCTTGCCAGACAGTCCACATTTTTATCGGGAGCTGGGAGGGAGCAAAAACGTGGACTGTCTGTGGGCCCCCGAGGACTGGACTGGGAAGCACTGCTCTAATTCATTGCACTGCCCCCTTGAAATCCGCCTGCTCTCCCGCTCCTACAGCCTCAGGTTGCCCAGATCCTGGTCAGCCCCAGCATGGCAGCAGCACTGTCACCCAGGGCGGCTCCTTCGCCGCCTTCACGTGTCTTGGGGGCTACAGGCTCTACGGCCCCCAGCTGCTCTACTGCCAGGGTGGGGTCTGGAACACCACCAGGCCGGTATGCAAAGGTGGGTATCCTGCCCTCCCCAATGCTGCCCCCCCCCTGCCGAGCCGGTCACCGCACCACACTGCTCAGTAAAGCACAGGCCTGGGAAGGATGCCAACAAAGCTTGATTCCCTGTAGCCGCTATGCACACCGTTAACATGACCTGTGTAGGTTTAATATAATAGTATAATGAACTTCAAGAGTGAATTCCCTCATTCTGCCTATGTAGGCCTGGTCAACCAAAAAAGTGTGAACCATTTTTGCCTGCTTGTGTATCTTTCAGAATCTGACATTATGAGCTCAGACAAACACAAGTACCTCAACCTTCTGGGTCTCGGCATTGAGCCCAACGCCAACCTGCCCCTTTCCACGAAGGACCTGTCTGCATTCTGGTACAACAGTGTTGCCAGCACGCCTCTGAAAGATACGTCACCCAAGACTGGACTGCAGGATAAAGGTCTGAGGGTCTCTCACCCCAAGCCAATCCTTGAAGAACATGTGTTGGAGGAGATAGGCAACAGGATCCCGTCAGAAAGAGGCCATTCAAAGAAACACTGGTCGAGTCAAACATCAGAGGCTGGAGTAGAATATAAAGACACCTATAAGGAACCAGCAGATTATGGTGCATTTATCACCAAGCCTGAAGAGTTTCTGGCCCCCTCTGCTTCTCCAACCCTTGAGACTAACTTCTTAACAGCTTCTGATCCAGAATCAAAATTAAGCTCAACATTGCCTGTTGCTGGCATCCATGAAGATATGGCTCCACAAACAGACGGAATCCCAGCTCACCCAGTGGGCTCACATTTGCTTGTGGCTAGAAGACCAGACTCAGAAGCTCCAGATGCAGAAACTGGACCCCTAACTGCAGCCCCAAGCACTTCACCAGCACCCAGTGAGACGTCAGTGCCAGGTGCCGATGGTTATAGAGAATTGACTGTAGAGTCTAATTTGGAATTATATGATAGTTCCACAGGAAGTGAACTACAGGATCAGAATTTCACACCAGAGGTCAGTACATTTTTAGCTACCCACTACCTGGAAACATCTAAAACATGGGCCACGCCAACATCCATCATCTCGTCAACCGATCCTCCCCTCCGTCAAGCATCCAACTCAACATCTCAGTCTGTACCTGAAAGCCGTGCGATATCAATGACTGCAGCTTCGTCGGGGTTGGGCGAACTCATAAGCCAGTATTTCATGAAGAAAAAATCTTCTGAGATGGATGGTGATTCTGAAGAACTTCGTAGTGGATCTGCTATAGGCTTTGTGAAAAACCCAAGTGAAATTAGCACATCAGTGAACAGCGAAGAAGGAAAAATGTCAGGTCAACCTGGGGTCAATTCTGCAATATCTCCAGACCCTGCTATGGCATTGGCACCTACTTACTCCCTGTTTAAGGACTCCTCTGATCTTCACTCTCTTAACTCTTTGAAGCCTACAATTTACAAGGAAGACTGGGGAGAGAGTTCTAGATCTAGTGTCTCTGCAAGGTTTAGAGAAGATGATGCATGGCAGGGGATTTTATTAGCTAGGACACAGGCGGGTTTAACACTGCCAGGAGAGGTCATCCCAGAGCCCTCTGGTGCCCCCTATCAGGGGACAGGCTGGCCCATGAGTGAACCAGCAGATGCCACTAACAGGGTACCCCCTGAAACTGGGACCATGCCACCATACCCACTGTCTGTGGGGCCCAAATGGTTCAGAGATTCTAGAGATCAGTTTCTTACTGGGACTCAGGAGGATTCCACTGCTAGGAGCCTTGTTGAGTCCACGAGCTCCACCGTTGGCTGGCTGGGAACCGTGACTTTGCAGACTTCCCGAGCTGGCCCGGAGGACAAGGCATTGTCTGCTCTAGGGGAAACCCCCCTCCCTGTGACTGCGAATGCTACGCCAGGTCCAATGACTGACAGTCCTCACGTCTTAAAGGTCGCGGGGCAATTGTGGGTGCGCAGGCGACGGCCAACGTGTCCTTACCCGCCTCTGCCGGCTCACGGGACTTTCTACTTCCGCACGGTCGCTAACCCCACTCCGCAGCAGTACAAACACTTTGTGCAGTACGCCTGTTACCCTGGTTACACATTGGCCAATGGGGACGTTTATAGCTACTGCCTGCAGGGCGGCAAGTGGAGTGGCGTCACACCTGTTTGTATAGGTGAGTAACGCTCATGCGCACGAGGGGAGAAAGCAAGTCTATCTTTAAAAAGTAATTATTTTGCTGCATTTAAAAAGCTTTTCTGTGAATTTGACAAATTATAAAGCAGCAAGCAAAATGTACATGCATCCATTTGAAGATGGTCCCTGCTCTGCTCTAACTTCTGCTCAGTACTGGGTAGGATGGCTGAGGTTCTTTTGGTCCGATGATTCGGCTCCTCTGAACCCACGTCCGTCGTCGATTGCTGAGCCGTGCCGATGACCCCTGCTTCTGGTCCTCAGAGGAGATGCCCTGCTCCATCAGCAATGGCGGCTGCTCCCAGTTCTGTGACGTCGACCCCCAGAACCGGGCTCGCTGCCGCTGCAGGCCAGGGTTCCAGCTGCTGGATGACGCCCGAACGTGCCGAGGTGAGGGGCAAAGTATTCCAGAGTAATCCCGCACATAATGAATCATATATATTAAACATTTTCCACGAAAAAACACCCCTAATA
>JABFEB020000077.1:2705312-2716296 GCA_019775895.2 Stomatorhinus ivindoensis | reverse complement strand
GGGGGGGGGGGGGGGACTCTCTTACACAGTGATGACTTTCTCCCTGGGTTCGGGGGGCAGGCCAACCGTCAGCTGCTTGTGGTGGGAGATGAGGTCCGTGCAGGCCTAGGGAACACAGGCACCCCACCCCCCAGGAATGAGACCTCGGGAGCAGGACCTCACCGCGCTGCAAGTTAAGCTGCGGGATTTGGACACGCCCGGTTACCTCCGCCAGCACCTCCACCCTCTTGTGCAGCATGCCGGAGATGTAGCGGATCAGCCCCCACTCCTTGTACGTGCCCGCCTTGCTGTAGAGCTCCTCAAGGAGGCAGCGGACCGTGACAGACGCCGGCCCTAGGTCCACCAGCCAATCAGCTCCCCTGCAGGGAGGCGACACAGATGAGTCATCACTCATCAGCCTATCAAAAAGGGGCATGACCCTGAGATATAACATTACCCGATGAAGCTTCAATGTGACGGACCCCGATGTGTTGGTCTTAGATTATAAATGCTTATTTAATGCTAATTTCACTCATAGATGAATGATCCTCAACCCTGCCGCCAATGGACCAGAGTCTCTGCAGGTCTGCAATCTACCCAGCTTAACACTTTAACATTCACTTAAGCTATTTCCTCATCTAAGCTAATTTGAATTGATTTTGTTTGTATACTGAACACAATTGGCCTTCTCTTACAGCACCCATGTTGTTAGTGGTTTAAAGTGCACATGGAAACATTTTTGTTCTATTGAAAAACACAACATAACATTTAAAGACTGACCATACAGTATAGAGGTAGATTCTCTGTGTATGAATATCATACAGTTTAGAGGCAGGTCTCTGTGTATAAACAGCACACAGTTTAGAGGCAGGTCTCTGTGTATAAACAGCACACAGTTTAGAGGCAGGTCTCTGTGTATAAACAGTGTACAGTTTAGAGGCAGGTCTCTGCAGAAACAGCATAAGGTTAAGAGCCATCGATCCTTCCTAACTGCTACGGTGACTGCACAACCGAGGAGATCAGGCAAAATCCCCGCCTTGGCCGCCCCCCCCCGCTCCCAGAATGGTTGGTTCTCTCACTTCATAACATAGAGGATATATAGGATGTCAGCCTGGTCCTGATGAGTGGGACACTCTTTCAGCTGTGACACCAGGGACGCAAAATCTGTGTCCCCATGGGAGTCGTGGGGCAGATGCAGGTCAACGCTGTGGGTCTAAGGAGAAGAAACATACATTCATCTGATCGCTACTTACTGGAGCATCATGGTCCAACAGAATCTCCCTCTCTGTAAACAGGTAACTCCGAGAGACGGTACTATTTGTTGATTCGAGGAAATATTTACTTCAGTTAAGCACTTTGCTGGGGCTAAAAAGATACTTCCGTGTGCTTGGCCAACACTTTACAAGTCATCCATTTATATAGATTTGTCACAGGTACTACGCCAGTCCCTGTCATATTGGGTCCAGGTCCTCATATAGCCTGACATTTCAAGGCAGGTGCTGACCTTGGCTGGATGTGGCGTGTGATGGTGATGGTGCGGCTGAGGCACCTCCAGGAGGTTCAGCGACTTGCGGTACTTGTTCACCGTGGAAGTGACCGGTAGGCACATGGATGCCTCTGCAAGGAAGAACCAGGGTCTGATTACAGGGGAAGCAAGTACCTTACAATCCTGGTCAGTCTCCTGCGAAGAGCAAACCTATGTGGATTTCGGACAGAACTTAAACAAAAGCACTTAAACAAATCCAAGACTTGACTTCAGTGAGAATATTTAAAAGCAGGAACGTCGAATGGTGCCTTCCCACTGAGAAGACTACTGGCTCTTTTCTGGTGCTGTAGAGAGAGACCATGACCTTTTTACTTTTTAAAGACTGAGTCATCAACCAAGCTTGGAGCAATCCGGCTTTCAGGTGTTCCACTACCCATGAAAGGCGATATCTATACTTACGGGGCATCTTGACACCTTGTGCCTGGGCCACGAGAGACAGGATATCACGGGTGGTGTGTTCTGCACTAAAGACGTGCTGCTGCCCCCTCTGGATGGGAGGGAGATGGCACTGAGGAGCCGTCCTTTGCAGCAGCTGGGTGATGTACTGGTCAAACGTGTCCTTTGAGCCACCTGAGAAGACACGGTTCACAAAATAGGAGGCTGTAACTGATCTGCCATCACTGCGACCCAGATCGATAACTATATGTATCATTAAACCTGAAAGCGCCGCAATGACCTGCAGCCAGTGCTGTCAATCAAACACATCATAAATGTAGCGGGTTTGAAATCAATACACCACAAATTTTACCCACAATGCACTATGTAGTGTGAGGCCAAACATGGGTTTAATATAGAACAAGAAGTATGATTGACTAAGCACCTAATAACCATAGAAATCAAAGAAGGAAACAATAAATAAAAATGAATAACAAAGCAGTGTGAATGCAATAAATCATGATAATATACCACACGGTCCAGATAGTTTACAACCATAATTGCATTTCATTTTCAACATGGATGATACATAGTGCTGGAATTCTGTTTTAAACCCATAAATGTTGGGTGAATCTTTTTCAGCCTCACAGACACCAAAATTACAATGATTCTTCTCTATTATTTCTTGTCTTCCACAAGTTAACCGACCCATCGAAAGTCGCGCATCCTTCACATAACCGAAATTCCGCGACACAATAGAGTCCAACATTTGCACACTTTCGCACCTGCTAGGATGTGCTGTGCATTCATCTACTGTTTGACGAATTCTTAGGTTTCAGACTCACTAATCCTTCGGGAAGCACGACTCTGTTATACGCTTCAGTGCTGAAGTACGCTATTCCGAACATGGTGTTTCTGGGGCCTGGACGACCCATCCCACTGAGCCTTTCACTGTATCTGTTTTCCAGATCGGTCTGAGGCTCTGATAGGATGCCCAGACTCCCAGTAAATCAGCCGATGCAGACAGAGGAAAGTGGAAACGCACATAGAGGACATCAGACGGACCCCAGGCCCCTCTGGCCCTGTACTGTAGCTGTGTGTCTCTGCGGGACGCCACATCGTGAGAGCTGATGGTGGCAACCATTAGGTGTCTGTATATAGTGGCAGCAGACCCTCTCTACAGACTGAGCCCTTGTCTAGGGCAGCTGTCACAGGAAGTGTCTAATCAAGAGGGTCAGTCTTCACAGACAGATGCGGTTCCGTGGAAGCACCTGGGGTAGAGCTGCATTCGTAACCACCATCAAACTCCTCCTCGTCATCCTCCTCCTCCTCCTCTTCGTCCTGCAAATCCTGATCTGCATCCAGGAAGCTGAGCCGTGTGTGGAAGGAGGTGGTGAGGAAGCTGGAGAGCTGGGCCGTCTGCACCCTGCGGGCGACAGCGGCATGAGGATGAGATCACTGAAAGCTTACTGCCACTCTGACTCAGTGCAGGTTTAACACTGCATTTTTCACTCACCACTTACTGCTGCTCTGACTCAGTGCAGGTTTAACACTGCATTTTTCACTCACCACTTACTGCTGCTCTGACTCGATACATGTTTAACACTGCATATATGTCTCCCTGCTTACTGTCCCTCTAACCCGATGAATTTTTGATACTGCAGATTTCATTCACCGCTTACTGTCACTCTCACTTGATACATGTTTAACACTGCAGATTTGTCTCACTGCTTACTGTCACTCTGACTCAATAGCTGTTCAAAACTGCAGATTTGTCTCACTGCTTACTGTTGCTTTGACTTCAATGTTTTACACTGCAGTTGTGACACACTGCTTATAGTCTCTCTCACTCAATGCGTGTTTAATACTGCAGATCTGACTTAATACTGTTTAATAGTGTCATTTTGACAGAATACTTCAGGTAAGTCGCTGAACACTGCATACCGCAGCCCTGACTTCCCACACATCGCAGCTATAACTGAAATTACACTGCAGATAGCAGCTCTGAGGTAACAGACTCCACTGCTGTTGCAGTATCCAGTATCTCCCTGATTCACTGCATTCCCTGCAGTATCATCCAAGCAGAGAGAGTCACCCTACATTAATTTCCAGCTGGATTCTTCATTTTATAACTGCATCACCTATGGGGGCAGAAAAGGATTCCAACACTTCATGTTTGCCTCTGAGCAGCTGTGACCAAATCAGGCGTCAGCATTTTCAAATAGGTGAGCAGCTGAATAAGTACTTTTACCTCCCATATGCCTGAGACCGGTGCAAAACAGGATAAGGGAAACTTCCAGAAGGCGGAGGACAGAAATCTGACCACAGCTACACTGGACGGGTGTTGAGCAAGGAGTCTCAGTGCAGTGTACCCGGGCGGAGAGGTGCAGTGTACCCGGGCGGAGAGGTGGAGTGTACCTGGGTGGAGAGGTGCAGTGTACCCGGGCGGAGAGGTGCAGTGTACACGGGCGGAGAGGAACCCAACTGCCGCCCCCCCCCCCCTCACGGTCCATATGGACACACTCACTACCTCCCAAACAGACACGTGTATGAAGCAGGGTAAGTCACCTGGCCCCTCCGAAGTACCCATCCTGCAGCTTCCGCAGAGTAGCCAGTACGCAGGGGTCAATAGCCTCACCGTCATCCACTGGAAAAAGAGTGTGGGGGTGGGGGGTCAGACAGCCAGCCTGGTATGACTGGGGCACAGAGGTGGGATTTAGAACAAACAAGCATATCTCAGAATGGGTCATGGGTGCTTACCCAGCATGCTCTGGGTGATGGGGAAGGTGAGTGTGGGCCGCCCGGTCATCCTCCAGCAGGAAGAGAGGTAGGCCAGTTCTGTCCGCAGCATGTCCACAATCATCTGGTTATCCAGGGCCAGGTAGAAGTGGTGCTGGTCGATGAACTGTAAAGATGGCCGCCGGCTTTAGCTGACGAAGAGTCCATCTCATGCAGATAGGGGAGCATTCGGGCGTTTATGGGGATGCTACGCTAAACTGGACAAGGGAGGCCACCTGTGGTGTGAAAGTGTAGGTGCGGTTTCTGATCACATAGAATTTCGAGGTCCCCAGGACTCCGATGTGCCGGTACGGCCGGCCACTCAGGTTGAGCTTCTTACAGTGGCCTGGTGAAGAAAACAGATGAAGAGAGGAGGCAAAGGCAGGTGTGTACTGAGCATGCTCACAATCCCTCATACGGAGCACGCTCACAATCCCTCATACGGAGCACGCTCACAGTCCCTCATACGGAGCACGCTCACAGTCCCTCATACGGAGCACGCTCACAGTCCCCCATACGGAGCACGCTCACAATCCCTCATACGGAGCATGCTCACAGTCCCCCATACGGAGCACGCTCACAATCCCTCATACGGAGCATGCTCACAGTCCCTTTGGGTTTACCAGCAGGCTATTTCTAGATTGACGGAGTACTATCAAATTAAAGATGCTGGCTTGGGTCACGTATTTTGAAATCCCCCAAGATACAATTTCGCAGAAAGGAAATATTGCGCTGCGCTGCGCTGCCATAATACCAGCCAAGCCTCAATAGTAGTTCTACTTATAAATGCATTTTCAGTTTGTAAGCGTGAAAATAGTTTCAAGCACAAATGTTTACGCAGAGTTTTCGTGCACTAACCCTTACATAATTGATTAAAAATGTGCATGTAGTAATCGTTACGTGAAGCCATAATTTAAATTTCTTATCAAATTCCTAGTTCTTAAAAAATTTAAACCCATTCTAATTTGGAACCGGTTCTCAGTACCCAACCCCACACACAACCTTCGCTCCTTCCTGGGACTTCACGTGACACACAATGATTGTTCTAAATAAATAAATAGATAATAAATAAAAGGCAAGTCAGACTGGTGTGACTGAAAATGGTCGCAAGATGTGATTAAATGGCTGCAGTCTGGAGCCCTGTGTAATCCGCTGATTCACAGATGAATGAATACAACGACGTGTCCATCTGAGAAGACTGCGCCCTACCCAGCTTGACGTATATGTGGCTGAGTATTCGGGCTGGGATGACGCGGATGGGCAGCACCTCGGAAATCGTCTGCACGTCCATGCCGCTGTCCCGCAGCAGCTCCTGGATGTGCAGGGACTCTGCCAGCACGCACACTGAGCACCAGACAAGCCCACGGGCAGCAATTATGGGACCGGTGAGGCCCGACAGTGACTTACTACATGCATCATTAGCCAAAGTGCATCACCTACTGTAATAAGAACCTAAGAAGAAACTACACAAAACACAGTTAAACCAGTCCATGTTTGATGGTATAATCATATCAACAACTGGTTTCAAACCCTCATGTCCTCCCTCTGTGAATACATACTATCTGGGCATTCACCATTGTAGCATCTCCCATAATTCCTTGAGGTGTGTGTGTGTGTGGGGGACTCTCAGGGAGGACTCAAACCCTTCCACGCACCTTGGACAACCACGTCCGGTTTGTACCGAGTGGCAAACCTCCTGTTCAGGGGGTCGATCTCCCCCGGGGCCAGGAATCCCTGCGGAAGCAGCCACAAGACAGGGAAGCAGCAGAACAAGTCACTCAGAACGAGCCACTCAGAACGAGCCACTCAGAACGAGCCACTCAGAACGGGCCACTCAGAACGAGCCACTCAGAACGAGTCACTCAGAACGAGCCACTCAGAATGAGCCACTCAGAACGAGCCACTCAGAACGAGCCCTGCTGTTATTGGCCCTTCATCCCCTCCTGTTAACCCTTTACTTTAGCATGGAATCTCTAACCATTTATGTTTACCAGTACAACCAGTAAGAAGCACTTCCCTGTCTACACTGTGTAAATCTGCTACCTGCTGAAGCCCATTACTCATCCATCCTTAGCCCTTCAGACTGCTAGAGCATACATTGTGGCCCGGGGTCCTACCTCAGCCAGTAAGCTGCCCAGAATGTAGAGGGACTGACCCCACATGTGGGGCAGCTCTCCCATCGCCACCCGATCCACCGTGTGTGGGTTCCGATACTCCTCCTCCACCTACAGGCTCAAAATCATTCATTCATAAATAGAGACCTGAGCCGTCAGCTTCGGCAGGTGAGCAGAAGCGGGAAGTCGTTTCTACCTTGTCAGCTGGAACAGCATAGAGCTCCGGCATCAGTCGAATTCCGTCTTTTCCTCGGATCAGAATTCCATCTAAAGCCTCTCGATATTCCTGCACCTGGAAACACAGGGCTATCGTGTTGGCTCTACCGAGTGAACAAACCTGCGTGTTACACTTTGTTATCAAACTCATGACAAATTTTGAATATGATATTCCCAGATAAGGGGTTTACAGTCATATTTGCACCTAGGTGAACAATTTATGATAATGATAGAGTATGCTGATCAGACGTCAACGTATTTTTAAGGGATGGAAATACTGATGCCAGGTCTGAAACAGCAGATTCACCTGCTCTTGGTCCCCGTTGAAAATGCCGTCCAGCAGAAGATAGCTCCAGAAGATGGGCCACTCGCACTCGATGTTTTCGAAGAGCTTCAGTTCCGCCGGGTCGTAATGGAGGCGTGACGGGTCCTAGTGCGTTGAGAAGATGTCACTGGTGGTGTTGTGCTCTGACCCGCACGAGGGCTAACACAGACAGGCGGTCTGGTGCGGGGTACCTCCTTTGGGGTCCTGTATCCATCTCTGAGGAACCTGCAGCAGCCGTATCGTCCCTGACGGGGTCACCAAGCACAGTGTGACAGATGGCGGCATCACGCTCCAGTCTCAGGGAGGACATCAGGAGACAGAGTGGAACAAGCACCCCCACCCCCACCCATCTCCGTACCACCGCCCACTCACCTGCAGCTTGTTCATGATCTCGCTCTTGGTGATGTTGACCAGGTCGGGGTCCTCGACAGCGAACGCCGGGAAAGAGATGACCGACAGGAGACCGGAGTCAATCTCCTTGGATGTGGAAGCTCTTGGAAGCATGGAGCACAGAATGGACTGAAATAAATACATATGGGACGTTTAGGAAAAAAGACATTTACTTGACATATATTCAAGGCAACAGTAGAAGGAAGAGTGACAATTCACATGTACTCCCTGGGATTTAAACCCACGACCACTGGGTTGATAGTACAGTGTTCTAATTGATGACCTGCGGTAACCCGCAAAGCAGAACATATAATGTTATATGAAGCGTGTGGTGAGGCCGCTCACACCTGGCAATGCTCCACTTCGTCTGGTAGGACGTGAATGACAGATTTCGGTCCCCCATGAGCCCCGAAGAGGTCCAGCTCATCGATGGCCTCCAGCGCAGCCTATGGACACGTTGCACGTGATCATCAGCACAGCGTCCACTGCACGTCCATCTCAGCATCCCGCGATTCACGCACTCATACCTTAGCCATTCCCACAGAGCTTCCATTCAGTTCTGGGATCCCCTGGTTAGTCTTGTCCCCTCGCTCCCACATCCCATAATCCTGTGCACAAAAGGAACCTTTATGTTTACATTTCTTAGCATCTCGAGCCGTGCCCAATGATGTAACTGCAGGGCTAACGACTGTAAAAGTGTGAATGTCATAGGAAACCTGGCAGATCTGACAGAATAAAGTGGAACCTGTTGCAAACATGAAAGAGTATATAGTGACGGGTATAATAGGATCAAACACTCGGCATTACTGGAAAAACCAGTACAGAAACCGCAGTTTCTTAAGATAACAAAGGTAATAATTTGTTTATCATAACAAGAAGGATATATTGGATTACTAGCTGGCAGCTGTTAGTAGATAAACTCACTGCAACTTTGTAAGCTGCCTCAATGTAGAAGACGAGGTTCTGTATGAAGGCCACTTCATCCAAGGTTGATATGATTCGCAGACCTGAAGTAAAGAGAAGAAGTACAGTTATGGGGAGGAGAGAGAGCTGTTTCTGTGTCCCAGGAAGGACACACCCCTGATGTGTAGGAGAGTGGGTCACCTGAGGCAGTCATCTCGGCCAGAAAAAGCAGGTAGAGTGAGGTCGCGTCCACCTGCAGGTGCCCCCACTGGTCGTCCCCCACCACGGTGCCGCAGGTAGGGGTGTGGTACTTGGCATGCAGGCAGTCCTTGGTGCTCTGAGTGCGTTTGAACCGCTCCACCTTCTCTACCTGCAGTGGCACCCAGCCAGTGCGACGCAGAGGCAGAGAGCAGATGCTAATCAGGGTCGCTATTAAGCGAGAGTAGCAGTTCAGACATCGAAATGGCTGGAGCTCACCTGTCGCATCATGCACTGCAGCAAACCCTGCATCAGCTTGACAACACTCTGTGTAATCAAAAGATGCAATGGTCAGCTGCACAATGGAAGGATGACCTCGCTTTACCAAGCATTGTGTTCAGCCAGTTTTTCTGTTAGCGCTACAGCATGTCAGTTAGCGCATGTCAACTAGCGCACCCCAGTAGTCATGTGTAATTTAGCATACCTCAGTTAGCGCACCCCAGTAGTCACGTGTCAGTTAGCGTCCCTCAGTTAACGCACCCCAGTAGTCACATGCGAGTTAGCATACCTCAGTTAGCGCACCCCAGTAGTCACGTGTCAGTTAGCGTCCCTCAGTTAGCGCACCCCAGTAGTCACGTGTGAGTTAGCATACCTCAGTTAGCACACCCCAGTAGTCACATGTCAGTTAGCGTCCCTCAGTTAGCGCACCCCAGTAGTCATGTGTCAGTTAGCATACCTCAGTTAGCGCACCCCAGTAGTCACATGTCAGTTAGCGCACCCCAGTAGTCACGTGTCAGTTAGCATGGTGGCAGGATATTCACCTGCTCCAGCTCATAGGCCTTAGCCTTGTCCTCGTCGCGGTCCGCATTCTTCCGGTAGGCCATCCCCAGACCCCAAACGGAGAGAATGCTGTACACATTATCCCGAACCCAGGCGTCCTTCTTCTGCTCGCTGGCCGGCAGCAGACCCGTCACTGGGTTCTGGCACAGAGCGCCTTAATGTTAATTATATTACCACCTTACCTGGTAAAATTATACAACTGATATAAACTCAGTCAATCAACAAAACCTTCCATCCTGAACCCTAAAACCTACAATTTGAATTGAATTGTCATGCACAGGTTCTGATTATGCTCCACAGTCTGTAACAGGGGTGTCCGACCTTATTTACAGTGCAAGGTATTTTACAGATAACTTGGGGAGCCACGTGTTTCGTACAGGCCTATGTTAGCCGGTTTTAAGGTGACGGTTGTTAAAACCGTCATCCGCAGCTCATCATCGGAGTCAAATACACGTGTATACGCAAAATACAAATATATGTGATCCGATTCCTAAAGAGTGCTGCGCCACCTATTTCAGTGACGGGTTGCCGACCACTGTTCTATGAGGCATAATTCAGCGAGATGAACGAGCAGCACCCAGAGATAACTCCGTGACTGCACGTTGCCTGGATGGAAAAATGTACTGCTCCACCTAGTGGTGGCAATTCTCCCGTGCAGTCACCGGATTGTGTACCGTAACCACAAAACAGACCCCATCACAAGCCCATTCGAGGAAGCTAAAGACACATAAACTGAAGTCCCTTCACGAGCGATTTTTGACATAGGTATTAGATAAGCCTGGAAATGGGGGCAAAAGTAACCAAAAGGTGGACACATGACCTCGGAGAGTTAATGCCGTTTTAAAATATCTAGCTATATATTCACTGGCAGTCACTATATTTAATCGGCAGAGGGGCATATTATGATCGTGGCTGTGGCTTTCTAAGGTCTGTAGCATGCGTGTAATGAATGGCCGGCATCCAAAAGCAAATCAACACGCCATGTGTCCAACACACACACACAAGTATGGTGAAGATAAAGCAGATTCCATTTTCACCCTTCTATTTTTAGCCTGTCCTTTCTTTGAGCTTTTATTTTTATCCATAGTGCAACTGCCAGCCTCCGGGGCGCTGCGCTAGACTGTACAAAGAAAAGGCAAAGCAGCGGACGGCAGGCTGGTTATACACTGTAAAACTTAAGTTTACCTGATGATGTAGGATCGTCTGCTGGACAAGCCGGGCATATCCATCCAGCCTTACTCCTGAGTTACTGCGACTCCGCATTCTCCTCTCAGGTTAACTGAATTTGGAAAGGGGGTGGATTCTGGGGGGGGGGGGGGG
>JABFEB020000077.1:2678756-2698102 GCA_019775895.2 Stomatorhinus ivindoensis | reverse complement strand
AAATCGCTATCCGTGGGTCTTTCTCAGATATATTGAAATACGTCCACACCGCAGACATGCTGCTTCAGACAAGCACGCGCAGGCCCCGGTTTCTGTTTGCGTCAGCAACATACTGTTTCGGCCGTGTTTCGGTGATAAAAATCTTTCGGGCGAAAACCGAAAATGCACTTTTGGTGCCATTTTCGGCCGAAAATTTTCGGTGGCCGAATATTCGGCGCATCCCTAGTGCCAACCTGGACCAGTAGATAAGTCATGAATCCCAGTCCTAAGAGACCTGAGCAGTCATTCTGGCTGGTCTTTCTTTATCCTGACGGCAGGCTCTCGTTCCCCTTTTTATATAGATACGCTAGTTTGTATTTCTGCTGTGCCATAGAGGATCAAGACAATGAGCTCATCACCCTGGAGATCATCCACCGATACGTGGAGCTGTTGGATAAGTACTTTGGCAGCGTGAGTCCTTCATTTCTTATACAGTCCTTTGCACCGCTGATTAGTTATTTTTTATACTCATCGCCAAACCAACCCACGTGAAAAATTTCCATCATGTGATCATTGTATTGAACAGTCTTGCCGTGGAGCGGAATAGGGTCGCTGTAGCCGCTGTGCCACACTTTTCAGCATGAAAATGGATGTAATTTTATTTATGTATGGATAAATTTCCCAGCACATGGTCAGTGTGGTTCTGTTTCTCACTAATCATGGCCCTCCCAACATGCCCCGTTCTCCAACAGGTCTGCGAATTGGACATCATCTTCAATTTTGAGAAGGCCTACTTCATCCTGGACGAGTTCCTGCTGGGCGGCGAGGCGCAGGAGACCTCCAAGAAGAATGTGCTGAAGGCCATCGAGCAGGCCGACCTTCTGCAGGAGGTACGGTTTGGGGGAGGTTTGGGGAAGCCCTAAGGGGTGGTGGCCATCTTGGTGCTAATCTTCCAGCAGTCAATGATTCCTTCCCCCGGCTCCCAGATTTCTCCACCCACCTTATTCTCTTGTCCAGCTCTGATCGCAGCGTCTCAGATTCCCTCTGGCTTTAAAATCCTGTCTCCAAGCAGTGATCCAGAAATCGTTCTATTTGATGTGGATTCGCACCCGAGAGAGCCGGAGTAAGCGCAGGAAACGCCGCAGCCCTCGGCTGTCCGTGCGGCGCTGCTCACCAGTCCATGAGTACTTACCGATGCCGCAGATCGCCGCGTCGTGTAGAAGTTGAATCGTTCGGTAAATGGAGAACGTGTCGAATTCTGAAATGCCAAGGCAGTGGGTCAGACTTGCAAAGAGCAGACAGCAGTCTGCTTAATGGAATCATCCTCAGCATCGTTTGAAGGGGGGAGGCGTTTCTGCCAGAGCGAGCCACCGAAGGTTACGGCCTTAGACATAATGGCTTCCTCCGAGATGCTCGCGAGAGACCGTTTCTGAGCCCCAGAGGGGTGCGGCTTCTGCACGGACAGCTGTCACTCATATGCTGGTTTCGTTACCCTATTAATAGTCAGCACATGTATTCCTCTGTTTTCTGCTTGCAGTTCCTGACAGGTTCTGTTGTTCCACATCGAAACACCTTTTTACCCGTTTCCCCCTCTCATCCTTGTTCTCTGATTTGTTCCTCTGGTTCTGCATCTCACTTCTGAATCCCAGAATAGAGACTTTCAGATCCGTCTGGTACCAGGTACTGTCCATTCACACTAATGGCTATTAATGCAGCATAATCGCTTCATCGACGGATGGCCACACCCTGCCTTGACCAGGCTTGACCCCTGTGGCCCCCCATGGTACCTCAGACCCTCTCCAGGTGCATTTGGACAAGTGACTAACTACCGTATCGCAAATTAATAAGGGGGCCGAGGTGCGTCCAGACTGAGGGTGTAAGTAAATAGCGCTCCGCTCTGAATGTGTGAGTAGATCAGCAAGGGCTGATCTGTATCCTGCAGCCAGGCACTGCCAGCCAACAACACACTCTGAAGGAAATGCTGACAACTACTGAGTCTATGGTGGAATTTATTGGCCATTCCAGACTGGGTTAAAATTAGTCTCCACCCTCTCCAGAAATGGGTCACAAGGGAAAGCCTGGATCGGGTCTAATCAGAACCAGGGTTGGGCCGCCCCACTTATATCTGTTAGCTATAGTCCTGATCGGTGACTTCTAATCCCAGAGTAGTAACCTTCACAGGCTGGTGATCGTGATGTTACTGCTGTAGAAGAAATTTCCCCAGAGCTCATTGTCATAGCTTGTTTTCAGGTGCTGGTTCGGTCCCGAGCCCGTGGGAGATGCACCGCTGCGTAGTGAGTCACCTGTAAATGCTAAGTGGTGCTGGGACATGAACACTATCTACTGAGATGAAATGAAGTCTGTGTCCCCGTTTTGTTTTTCCACTATTTATATCGTGTAAATCCAAGCTGAAATGGTTGTTGTGCTGAAACTGTACCGACCAGATTCATACCTTAAACCTTTTATTACAACCTCAGATGCAGACTAAACATATGTGTGGTTTAGGCTTCAAAATTGCCATAAATTAAAACTCTGCAGCGTGATTGGTTACTCGTATCCGCCAGGCAGTGGTAGTTGGGTATGATTGGTACGATCTGCTGTGATAGCTCTTTGTTACTTTGTATCCTTTTCCCCTCCTGAGTTTACGTCATGCTGCCTGATGATGTGGGGGGGGAGGCGGGGGTTTCCTGCGTGTCACCGCTTCAGATTATCGGCCTATTAACAAGCAGGCAGGTCTGTAACCATGGCCTGCTGTGAGTAGAGAGGTCACACAACGAGATGCATCCAGCACCTTCTCACGGAGAGCGGGAGGAGTCTGAGCTGCGCCGCATGCCCTTGGACGGCGCCCAGCCAGCGTTTCCTGTGTCAGCCTCTAAGTGGGACCTTCATGGCTGCAGACCACTGTAGACAGTGCGAGTTCCTGATTCTTTGGTTTTTAAATTCTCACATGGTAGACAATCAGTTACGAACAGATGCCATGTCTGAGGGCGTGGTTGTGTAAGGTGTGGTGCTGTGGAAGAAGAGACCTCCTCCTTCTCCTCATCATCATCTGAGAGTGCCTTTGACTGAGGTATCCGAGAAGATGAAGCTAGTGGCAGTCGCTTTGCCATCCTGTATTGCTTCTGATATTCAGAAGGGTGTGGTTCCTCTCCTCCCAAAATAGGGAGTGTCCTGTGTAGTACATACAGCTATCATTAATCCTCAAAGGAACGTCGTTTATAGGCTGTTGTTTTCAATAAACAAATCCAGGTTATTTTAGACACCTTCTCATTTTATAGTTTACCTCAGCATGCTCCAAGCGTCCATCCCCGGCGAGGACTGCGGGCCAGAGCCTCTGATCTCATGCCGCGTGGTTTTCTGTTGTAGAGCCAGACTGAAGACTGGGGAGGTTTGGCCACAGAGGAGATCTTATAACAGGGCGAAGGCCGAGAGCTGGTAAACGCCGGACTCAGCCGGCAGGACAGCATGGCTCTCCTGCGGAGTGTTTGCATGCGCCGATCTGCCACACCATCCACTCTACTTCCTGCTTGGTGATGTCGTCGCGGTTTGGTTTTCGGTGGGGCGGGGGGGGCAGGGGGCTTCATCGCAGCATCCAGATCTGAACTCGAGTTGCATGGTGTCGGTCAACCCCGGGAAAAGGACTAAGTTGGATCCGCTTCACCCAAAGGGCCTGTTTACGTCGCTTAAAAACAGCATCCTGTTTATATGTACTGAGATGGCTGTAGACTATCTCTCTGTGCATTCCAGCTTATCTAGACGTTAAAGTTTAAAGGGTAATGGAAACGCCTGTGCACAGGCCAGGAAGACAGTATTACGGTTGTGTCATTTGATCTCGAGTGTCGTAATCTAGGTTTCTGTTTTTACACTGTAACCAGGCTCTTTGTCTGAAGTGTGGCCCCGTTTCCTCTTCCTCCGTGTGCGGTTCTTTCCGGTCGCAGCGGCTCCCAGCAGCCAGGCTCTGAGGTTAGAGGATGCTCTCAAAGGGACTGATCTTTCCCCTGTGTCTCGAACAGCCCCTGATGCCTCACCAAGCTGTGTCTTTTTAAGCGTTTGACGATGTCAGGCAGACCTTCATCCTGACCAGTTAGACCTGGGCACCCATGACGTCCTGCCCTGTTAGTTCCTCAGGCTGGCGACAGTTTTAATGTTGATTCATCTCTTGTATTATTAATGCCTGAGGTGGTGTCTAACCTTGATGGCCGATGGAGTCTTTTCCAGCCCTCCAGATTTCCCCAAAAACGACGCCTTTTGCTATCAAAGGAATTTAATATTCACTTGTTGGCCCTGTCATGTTCATTATCAGTTTCTGAAAGCCTGCGTGATACGGTGGGTCTTAATTTTCTTGAAGGGATGCAGTACAGCAGCATCATGAACCATGTTTAGAAAATTTGTCCCTGTCATTGAAAAATCCTCCTGTTCTATTTGTCCGGAGCGGGCAGATGATGCTGCAGACGGCGGAATTGAATGTGGGAGTACCTCTGTTGGCTGTGCTGGTCCCGGCCCGACCATCATGGGCCGCGAGGTTTTCATGCTGAGGGGGGGTCGCTTCTGGCACGCTCACCATTTACTCCTGATTAGCTTGAGGGGAGTTAGAACCGTTCATAAAATGTCTAAACTTCATCACTTTATGAAATTCTCAGAGTTTTTTTTTTTCCTGTTTGTTTTATATTTTTAACTGCCAAAAAATAACTTTCAGGTGCATTCAGACTAAATTTCTGCCAGCTACCACCTTCATATTTACTAATAGTGCATAGATGTCTGCAAATAGCATGCCTGTTTATAAAAAAAGACACCAGTCATAAAGGCGGGGGGGGGGGGGGGCAAAAAAACAGGCCTGGGAATGAGTTTCACAGTCTGAAGGAGAATAATGACATGGAAGCCGCTTAGATGGCGACAATCTTTGGAGCATTAAGATTAAACCGCTTTAAACAGCCTGTAATGGAAAAATGTCTCTATGGCAGGACGTTTGGAAAGAGTAAGGAAATGAGCTTCTCTGATGTTAAAGCCCTGGGTGTGAGTGACACCGCTGGTCGTCCCCCCCACCTCAGGAGGCGTCCGTCCGCCTGCACGCTGGCTTCCCCCCCCCCATCTGTACTCAGCGAGTCGTTCCTTGGCTCCCTTGATGTCACAGCCGTGTTCCGTCGGGCTCAGCTGGATTAGTGAGCAGACGGTGTGGGGCTCCACAAGCTCGGCCTTGTGTGCACGTGCACCATGCTCGTGACCGCAGCCTGGCTCTGAGGTGAGCACTCTTTTGGCAGGAGGTGCCGAGCAGGCAGGAATTCACACAGTTATTGTTTTGTCCCTCTCACACGCCTCGACTGCACCTGCAGGTCCACTTTTCCCAAACAGGGTGTCTGAGTCCCTGGGTCTGTTCCAGAACTAGAGGTACTGCAGTAACACACATCTGTAGATAGTCTGTTCGATCCACTGTCTAGTCATGTGTCACGTAGATCCCGGTGCAGGTCAACTGCCTACTGCTAGAACCAAAGTAATATTGGCAGAATGCAATTGCTTGCTAGTTGCCCTTTGTGCGATTTTTGTGATTCTGCATGCGATGTCTTGTGAAAATTTGTACATGCTGAATGTACAAATTTTCATCCTTAGCGGTTGTGAAGTAGTCCTTGGTTGTCACAGGTAAGTGTAGTGGAAACTCTGTAACACAGTCAGGAAGGTCTTTGGTCTTTTTCCTAGGGTGGGCATTTGAACTGGCTGCTGCATAAGCACCCCCTAGGGGCACATCCAGGAAATGCAAGTTTCCTGTAATTGGCTATGAAAAATGCAACACTCAGCACTTGGCACTTTCGCATAATGTAACATGTAGCGTGTAGAGGAAGTAATCAACTTTTGTTATATGAAATTAATCGTGATTACTTATGATGGTTTTTGGTTAAGTAAAACAAGTTAAAAGAATTTGATGAACAGCAAAGTGAGCTGACTAACTAGGTGCTGGTCTTGGCTGTTTAGTCCATAGCACCGTAGCAAGCCCACCAGGATAGCTCACACCCCCAAAATGCAGCCAGGTGCTCGAACCCTGGACTGCTGCCAGACCTGGATGTGTTCTGGCCCGGCTTGGTGCTTTGCGTGCTGCGCTCGCTCGCTCCCCCCTGCATGCCGGTTCTGTGTGAACATGCACCCATGTTGAGATTTTCCTGTGCATCTCTCTCTCTCTCTCTCTCTCTCTCTCTCTCTCTCTCTCGTAGCCCCGTCATGAGTACTTTAACGTCCCTGTGTACTAAACGGCCAACGTCGCTCCCACCACCCATCCTGCATGCCGAGCCCCCCCACCCCTGATGCCTGGCTGCTCCTCCTCTCTCCTCCACCTGCTGCTCTGGGTTCCGGGTGTCCCCCATGGTTCCGTCACTCCATCCATACCGCTGTCCGCCTCATCTCACATGTTACACTCATCACCACACCTCCATCAGACACTCTCCTGTGACCCTCACCCCCCCCCCCCATTCTGCAAGCGGGGTGCCTGCCATCTCATTTTACTTTTTGTCTTTGTCCCAGAGCAGCACACTTGCTCACTTCTGAGACTGTGACATTGTTATGGGCTGGGTTCCTGCTGGTGGGGGCGATCCGAGGCCTCCTGAGCACTGACCAGCACTGACCCCCACGCTGCACTGACACAGAGCTGCGGCTTCGGTTGTGAGGCTGGGTTACTAAGACTGACACCTGTTTGTATCTGTTTCTATGGGCGGTCTGGTGCCTTTTTCTGCATGATGATACTGTTACCCAAAGACATCCTTCTGTTTCCAAACCCCTGGTGTGTCTTTCCTGAAATCATTATGTGAGAATAGGAAATTACCCTGTGATGAGTTCTACAGTGATGGGTTTCCTTTGCATGGAGAATATTTTCAGAGAAAAACCTGCCCCAGTGTCTCACCGTTACGCAGTAGAGATGTTTAAAGAATTTAAAGCCACATTGTGAGAACTGATTTGAAATGCATGCCCTTTTCCCGATGATTCAGCATTTTCCAGCATTTCAATAACTTGCATATGGTAATTTTAGCTTAGCGGTCTCTAAAGACTGGGTCTGGCAGGTAAGATTAATCGCTTCTCGAACAAAACAAGGATAAATGCTCCTAGAAAGCTGCCTGCTGCTGGACCGTCTGCCTGCAGGTAATTCAGAGAACCTTAAACTACTTTAAAGCCACTCTGTTGTTTCGCTGATCCATTGGCAGATACGGTCTGTTGTGACTCTCCAATGGCGCATCTAAACTTTCCTCACAGTCACACTAACATGAAAATGTGCCGTCTGCCCCCCCCCCGGTTGTTGTGACGGCAGATGACGAGGCCATTGAGCTGGAACTGCGACCCACCAGCCTCAGGCCCGGCGTGTGTGGAAACGGCCCCTTTTCGGGGGCCTGCATTTAACTTGCGGTACTGCAGCCCAGCACCCACCCTTAGAAGATGAGATTGTTATTTGTATCTCCATCCGGCCGTGCGGCTGCGGTTGAGCGGAATTAATACGAAGCAGCGGAAAATGTCACCTAAAGTAATAATGGAATCAGTGATGAGCATTCTGACATACGCCTGAGACTTAGACGTATTGCAGAGTAGGAGCGAGGAAAAGAGTCATTAAATGTCTAATCCCAGTTTGCACTCTCCTATACAGTATTTTACGTATAACCACAGTTATTTTATAGTGTTACGTTGATTTATGTAATTAAACATAATGAAAGAAAAAAGGGGGATGTTTTGTGGTCTTTGTCTCTGACTGCATTCTGAGGGGAAGTGAATTATACCTTTATGCTAATAACACCGTGATGAGCTGTCATTGTGTGACTGAACATTTTTCTGCAGAAAATATAAATGCCCTGGGTCTTAGGGTGTCGTGTTAAGCAGTTGCCGATGTGTTTTACTGTCCAGCTGTGTTTATATCCCATGTCTGATAGCTACAGTCTCATACCTCTGTTCTGAAGAATATGAATCACAAGGATTCATCAACACATTGTCCACTTTTCACCTTCTAAATGGGATATGCGCTGGCGATGACGACGACCGTGATGCCAACAGCTGTTTCATTTTCCATGCTTATTTTGGGATTCCACCCCTGGATGGTATGAGGCATATGAGGAACGGATTAATTAAATCTCTAATTCCATTTTAATTATATAATTTAATTTAATTATAATATCCATAGTGGAAGACTGGCTGTTAAATAACTTTATAATTCCAGAATACTTAAATCCTGGAATTATAAAGGCAGAGATTGAGTTGGTAAGATTAGCTCTGGGATTGTGCAGCTGCCGACTGTTAACAGACTGGATTCAAATACTGGGCTTTAATAAATGAAGAAATGAAATTCACCCCCGCGGGCAGCAGGGTCAGAGTTCTGAGGCCGCATTCCTGTCGCAATCAAATGCCTGTGAGAATGCTTCAGGGAAGCGTGCCAGTTCTCATTCTGCCGTATAAGAGGGGTCTGTGCAGAGGGGGAGCAGCACATTAATAATGTATGGATACCAGCCTGAACTCTGTCTTGGAAAGCGTATCAAGTGCTTTGAAGCGAAATGGAATGTGGTGTAATTGGGAGCCAAGACTCTTGTGCAGTGACCAAATGCTGGGCTCCTCTCTCACTCTGTTCTTCTCTCTGTTTTGTGCCGAACCTTCGTTAGGACGCCAAAGTAAGTGTTACTGGTTGTGTGTCTCATCCTGCTGTTAGAGACGGTAAATGAGGCACCTGTACCCACCCCCCCACCCCCCATGTAACAGGAGGACAGCTGAGGCGCTTGTTCTGACAGGCGGTGATCATGCTTTTGCACCCCCAGTTAGTGTCGGTGACAGCTTCACTGCTGCCCCCCCCCAGCAACCCTCACTGCCCAGTCTCACTTCGTCTCCATCAGTAACTCTACGTGCTGGTTTTGCTGGGGTGCTATGCTGTCTAATTGGTTGACATTCGGCATTCGTTCCAGTAAACCAGGGCACTTCAAATCTTGGCCTCGATTCCCAAATCCAGGCTGTGTTTTCAGTTCTCCCTGGTAGTTAGTGTAACAATTACTGATTCTGATTGGTCAGAGGCTTCACACCTGACTCACAGGTAAAGGAAGGCTGGAGCATCAGCCGGGCTCGGACCTCGAGGACCGAGATTTGAATAGTCCTGCAGTAAACAGATGATATATTGTGAAATTCCTTGGGGAGGGTGTGCTGTCTCTTTAATTCATCCACCCACCCATCATCCAATCATTGATACTGGAAAGGGTCGTGGGGACCTGGAGTCTGTCCCAGGCAGGGTAATGCACAGAGCAGGGCTCCCCCCGCACAGGGTGTGGTTAAATTGAAGAATAGACACACAAGCAATTTTGAGGTGCCAGTTCACTTAAAATCTTTGGACTGAGAGCGGAAATGCACATTACCCAAGGAGAACATGCAATTCTGCACAGAGCAGGGAACCGATTCAAACCTCTATCCCACTGTGCCATCCTGCCTGCCCGTGGCAGTTGAGCTCAAGCAAAAATATTCCGAGGACAATAAAAAATGAGAATGAGTTCAGAGAAATATCTAATCAGATAGCAGAGGAGGTGGGTCTAAGCAAGTAAAGGAGGCTGGTGCAAGACCTCTGATTGATCGCTCGTGCCTCCTCTAGTTGCTTGGACTCACCTGCTCTACAATCTGATTGGTTATCTCTCGGAACCAATCATTTTTATTTAAGTAAAACTCCCATGAGCCGTTCTGCCTCTTCAGTCCACAAGCTTATATCCTGACATGTTCGCCTTTGCACATCCACCGCCTACACCGACAAGCCCCCCAAGCTAAATCCACTGCATCCCCTGCTTCTTACCATGACATCAGGTGTCCCCCCCCCCCCACCCACCAGCAAACTTTGATCTCCTTCCCCCTCTGCATGTGTGTCTTCATGCATTACTGCATCTCTCACACGCTCATTGTCCAAGATCCTGCCACCTTGGTTCTGTCACCCAGGCCACTGTTACCTTCCACCCCCCCCCGTACAGGAAGCGGAGACCCCCCGCAGCGTTCTGGAGGAGATCGGACTGACATAAACCCGGCCCGTCCCCCGGCGGCAGCACCCACGGTGCCCCTCTGCCAGCTCTTTCTTCGTTGTGCTAAACGATGTAGCGCTAAGTGTGTCCATGTGCATTTCCGTGTTGAGGCACGTCCCCTTCCGTCTCTCATGCCTTCTTGTTTATTTTTGAACCTGGTTAATCTGTGCTTGATGTACCCGGCGAAGCACTGTACACACTCGATATCGAAAAGGGATTGTTAGTTTACAATCATCTGTCTTTTCTTACAGAAATTCTCCAGCTGCCTTAAGATACTTGTACAGTATTCCTCTTGGTGTTAGATGTCTTCATAAAAGGCCACAATTTCACTTTAATATAATTCAAAACAGTGAGGTTCTTTTATATGTATATTTGTCTATATATACACACGTATGATATGTATGTATGTTACAGCTAAAAACACTGTTTCCCTTTCAAAAATAAAGGAAATAGATTCAAGGTCGTTCTGACTGCAGAGAAGAAACACAGAACTGAGCCCTTTCTTATACAGGCAGCATTTGAGGATTACAGCAAAGATAAACACCTATATCAGTAATGTAGGAGGGCAAAGTCATTCTGAAGAACATCCTCTTAGTGTTTGCAACCAAAGAAACTCTTAGTATTATGAGAGCAAAGTTGCATTTCGGATAGAACTGTGCATTGTGTGATTTACAAAAGAAATCTACGTGAAAATGTATTTGTTTAAACCAAAGATTTGATTTTTTTTTTTTTATCTTACTTTTGCCCTAAGCAATTACACGGCTCAGTTCAGAATATCATCTATGCTGACGGGAAGGGGTTGAAATCACGAAGCAGTATTTGAATTCATTGCCTAGCGTGTCCTGTATAGAAATCACTGTGTATTACTGAGGTTCAGCACTGTTTGTTCACAAGATGTAACAGCGATTAGAATACGCAGTTAATATGGTCGTAGATTTCAACTTAAGCTTGCTTCTATTTCCTTTATACCACAGAAAGGTTTTCTTTAGTTGCGTCTTCTGTCGGCTGGTACACTTTCATTCACCATGTCTTACAGATGTTCTCCTTAGTAGCTCTACCATGAACACGTGTCTAACCGTGGGAAGGTGTTGTATGTCATCTCAGTGAAACAATGCTGCAGTGTTTGGCGTTACAATGAAAATAAAATTTGTTTACACTCTGTCAGATGCGTTGTGCCATGTCACTCATGAGCTCCAGTGCCCCTCTCCCCCCTTTTAATAATCACTAAGGTGTCTCTATGTACATGACATTTAGGAAGAACTCACGCAAGAATTGGGATGCAAATGAGACAGGGAAAAGCGGTCCAAAGGTTGGGTTATTGTTAACAACAACCAAGAAGTCCATCTGGACCAATTATGCTGTTGATCCCAACAGAATAAGAATATTATTTTCAGATTTTGCACAATATTAACACAGGTCACACGTGGATTTAAACGGGGCTCTTCCAAAGGCCGCTGCTCTTTCATCAAGCCAGGGGCTACAAGGCTAGAACAGTTGCCTGATGAGCTGCGATCTGAACTGAAGAGCAAGACGGCAAATACCAGGCCTGGCGCCGAGCCAGACCAGTAAGAACCACAGAGCTGCCAGTCGCCCAGCGAGGCTCAGCGAGAGGCTCCGTAGCACACAGTTTATCCCATTTTCACGCCTGTCAGAGCTACTTCTATCTTCGAAGATAGAGGTGCCCCAATACCATACATACCACGTACAAGTCGCTCACGCTTTCTGCTTAGTCACTGGATATGAAAACAAGAACTATTTGAATTTTCCAATTCAGCTTGTGCTTGTTAAGAATCCAAATACAAGTCTAGGAATCCAGACATTTTTACAAATCTTTTAAAAATTAATTCTTAGAAAGTGACAGGGATTGACAGCATTACATCATATAATGAATATGATTAATCCCAAATGAAGAGTAAATTTTTAAAACTCAGTCTACGGAATATTTTACGTTTTTTTTAGAGAACTAGGTACAGATTCCAAGTTACATGACTAACAATATGATCAGTAACGCAATCCTTTGCATTACTCAAAATGTATAATCTAATCTGATTACAGTGAGGTTACTTCTATACAATGACTTCACTTAACTGGTGTTATTGGTCTCACTATAGGGTAGAACAATATAAACGTTATATTAGATTATTGTCATATGAAATTTAAATGATAAGAAAATGAGACACTTCGACAAACTGTCTATGGAACATTGCTTGAGCGCACACATCATAAAAACAAAAATAATTCTAACCAGTCATCTGGTGATCTTTTAAAAATGGACACCGTATACCCAACAAATACGCAGCAAGTGTGGCTGAGATGGCAGAGCAGGCCGCATACCGCTATAGGGCAGGAGTCATGGAAGAGATTAGCGCTCAGCTTAGCAGCTGCAACATCCTTCAAAAAAGGAGATATTGTGGATAAAGTAAAGTAAAAAAAAAAAAAAAAAGGCTTTGGTGGTGAGACACTGCTTTGGCAATTTAAAGTCCAACACGCAACTCTGTGTGCTGTGAACTCCAGTAAGATCTTGTGCCAACTAAAACTGGGAGCACCACAGACTCATCTGGCCACCCAGTAATGTCATTACTTACAGTCACAGGCAGCAGGAGTGCCAATCAACGCCTGTCGCACAAATCTGACTGGATGATAGAAGGGGACCACGGTCTTCCGGTCTAATCATCATTTGATGGTCGTCTCACGTGTCTTGTTACAGGATGAGCAGACATCTATGCAATGACTCGACTGAGCTGTGTTATGATAAGGACGTTTCTGCTGTTCTCCATAGCTGAGACTCAAGGTCAAACAGCCGGTCTGTGGACACGTGCTCTGGCAGAAGCAGCTGTCTGTCATTCAACCTCTAAAGTTGGTTGTTTTGCCTAGCAGGTCTGTGGACAAGGTGGCAGCTACCTCAGCAATATGCCATCCTTCGTAACGTATTATCCAGAAAAATCAGTGGATTTCAATTGGTCTCATAGATCAGTGAATGTTCTATCAATTATGTTGGTAAATATACCTGAAATAATACCCCAATAAAATCAGACAAGGATGAAATTTTCCTGTTCTTGAAGAACTTTCTTTCACCTTAACCTTGTTTATGCAGGTGGATGTGAGCTGAAGCACTTTGAACCTACATACCACAGCAAAACAACGAGCTCGTTTATCATTTAGTTTTTGCTGCCATGGCAACAGCAGGGAACGGACCCAGAATTGGGACATTGCAGTTGAAAGTTTTGTGCTGTACAAACAGAGACTCGCAGCTGCCCCCCGCAGGTGCATAAGTCCCCTAATGAACAGATTACTTGGTCTTCGAGTGCCATCAACATCTGGATTTGAACTACATCTGTCGTACCCGGCCTGATTATGTACGATCAAATTCTAATCATCATTAATCTTGTCATAAGATTGTGCGGGGGGGTGACACAGCCCAGGGGGATTGGCAGAGCAGCCTGATAGAGATTGGCTATTCTGCATCCCTGGTAATTATAAGAAGTAGTCAGGGGGGATAGAAGAAGGGTGTGCCAGCTCTGTCACATAGGGATGATCTCACTTCATGGTATCAAACATTCATGTTTGGATTGGATAGCCTGCTTCTGCTCTTTGCTGGTCTCTTACCCTGAGGTCTTGAATGCTGTGTGTGGGGTCTGAGTGTCTGGTAGACATAGGTGGAAATTTCAGTTCCAGAAAGTAATAATCCAGACCATGATTTTGTTACATACAGCCAGTTGATACTTTGTGAGTGTGACTCTTACTACTCAAATGGTTGGTTTGAACAAAAACTTGGTCTGGATTTGTACCTTATGGACCTGAACTCTCCACGTCTGCTGGTAAATAAATCCATGTTTCATACCCACAATGCAGGGTAGCAGGAGTCAGGACAGGCACAAAGACAACAAAAAGGGGTTCAGTGAAACACCGATTGGTTCATCTGGTATCTAAAGTAATGTCTGGATTATCGTGACAGCAGAGATCTGACTTGCTCTGGGTTGCTACCTCCATGATGGAGGACGGCAACATCTGCTGGCTCGTCAGAGCTGGTCTGTCACTTTACAGAAACATCTTGATCATACTTCTTCTGGTGGAAAACATCAAGCAAAGAAGAGGAACCAGAGGAACCTGCTTCATGACGGCACACAGACACGGGGCTGCAGCTTCCCTGCAGCTTCCCCAGCCTTGCAGTCGGGCATCCGGTCCACTGATGTTTAAGCAAAGTAAGAGGCTGTGGTCGTTCTCGGAGCTGACAAACTCCCATAAAGGCTTAGTTTGTGTCACTAAACCCCAACATGAAGGTATTTTGTCCTCCATGCAGTGATATCTGTACGCTGTTCCCTTGCTATTAACTTGTTCTCCATTTTTAAACAGGTTAGTCCTCTGTTAGTTTCTATATTCCTCAGCAGTTAGAAGACATTAGTCTTCGCGTCTCCTGCTGTGCTATAAAACACAATGTAGTATGTAGTCTCTTGGGGAAAAAAAAAATCACATCTTGTATAGATTAACCTTAGTTAACTACCTGGTACAGTTTAACACCCCACTTTCACCTTGAACTGTGAGAGAAGACATCAAGTCCCAAAAAAACCCAAGACAACGTGCGGAAAAGTCTAAAAAAAAGTTTTATTGAAAAGCGAAACTAAACAATTGGAACATTTTACAATCTCTCAAAGGGGGAATGTTGGCTCATGTTTGACAAAGGGGACGGGGGTGGGACAATGTAACGGTGACACCTGCTGTTCAATTTCATGTACAGTCCCTCAGAGGTAGATTTCGAGCTGAACCTGAGAATCAAAACAGTGGCACTGCCAAACGAAGGAGCGAGAACCCACCTGACACACTGGTGGCATCAGTGCTTTTGCTGCTTAACGCATGAGAGATCAATGCCGTCAGAGTGGAAAATGGCGTGAAACTGTACTTACAGCATCCCGAAATAAGCAAAACTAGCCTTAGGCTTCTACATGCCGGGAGGCTAGCATTGCTAGGTGAGGTATGGCAGAAGTGTGGCCAAGTGCTACCTAAAGCCCCATACTGTCGATTACATTCACATTGCTGGGTCCGTCAAACATCAGCTGCTCTTTAGAAACCCTTAGTGTCACGCCATCTACGTTCAGGAGGTCCTTCAAACAGCGCGACATGCTGACACCTCAATATTTTTCCCCACAGCACACTGAAGCTGCGATGGGGGAAATGAGACCTCCTACCGTGAGGCACCGTGGCTAACACACTTAGCAGGCTGGTTCAAATGCCTCGACGCTCACGTGAAAATCTTGCTGCGAAATTGAACCAAGAGCGTCGATTATACGACGTCAACGGAAAAAAAGCGGAGAAGCCAGGAGTCAGCAGTAGAGGGCAGTATTGGCAACGGGAGCAAAGTTCAATAATGTTTACAAAACGCTTTGTTTTTTTTGCATTTCACCATCAGCCAGCCATGTCTGATGAGATTCCAGAGTTTGGAAAAAACTGAACAAGTACAACTAATGCTGGCATCATCACAATGAAAAGTGGAAGCGTTTCTGAAATCCCTATGTTACCTTACTGAAACAACATACAACTGATCCCCGCATGCAGAGCACATTCAAATGTCTGACACGCAAGTGATTTTCTCCCTAGTCTGACATATATTCCCACCACAGCAGGAATGCAGATGGGGAAAAAAAAAAGTTTAATGCCCATTTATAGTAGAAAATGGGGTAGCTGGAGCCCTTTTATACTGGCACAGGAAACTAACATCACACCTTAAGCCCTCAAACCCATGAAACAGCGGCACGGGCCCGGTACAAAACGGCCAGCGTCATTAACGGCATGGACAGCGCCTCACGGGACTGTAAAAGCAAACTTCTACGGGGTCAGCTGTGACCTTCACAGAATCATCCTGAAACAGAGGATTCCGTCGTAAATAACTTAACAGCTCAGTTAACTGGAAGTACTGGGAGAAAATAAAACATGAAGCACAGACACAAATGCACAGACACACAACTGACGCTGGCAGTAATGACCTTAATACCATAGGGGCTGGACCGTAAAACAATTCAATCCATGAATAATTGTTCAATGAGAGGGTATGAGCCATTCCAGGGTACCAGTCTCAAAGACTTCAGGTTTAATATTAAACAATGATTACATTATTATGAAGGCCACTGATGGAGACAGTGGCAGAGGGGAGTTAAATCATTCAGTGAAGTCATTCTTGGCTCAAGGTATAAGGTGAGGAAAACCTGAGAAGGTTAGTGAAGATAAACCCTGTTTTTCCAGCCATAGTTCACAGGCCGAGCTCAGAGCTGCCCAGCGACCCTAAAAAAAGTCAGTGACACACCAGCCTGGCCACACGCGTGCTCTCGCTGAGCAGAACATGCCACTGACGCCCCCAAGTGGCTACCCCGCTTACTGCGGCTCACGCCCCCGTGATGCGGAAATCACATTCGGCATCAACGTGACGCCCGGGAAATCCAGAAGGGTGGATCCAAGTGTGGGGATACCAGTCCCGATTACGGGAAACCCCCCGAACAACATCCGTTGGCGTCTTGCTTACACAGATATCCTGACATTCCTAAGAGTACCGTTGATGCTACAGCAGAATCCATATGGGGCGAGATTGATACCAACGCCGGGCAGCTATACTCTAGGCAAGCACACGTAGCACACATTCACAGATCGGAAATAGGCCAGCTCTAATACCAACTTTTATAAAAAAAAAAAAAAAATCCAACTTTAGTCATACTAAAGAGATTCATCATGATGCATCCAAAACTATGCTATGAAATTTAATCAAATCATCAACTTAGTTGAGTGAGGAAACAAGTAAATAAATACGACACTCAAACACGGGCGCCTCTCCTCATGTTAGAAAGAGCCGGAATTGTCAGTTGGCAAGAATATTAAAATGAGGCAGATATGCATAAAAAAAAAAACCTAAGCAATACAAAAGGAATCAACTAACGATCCGAGGCCTCACAGTACATTTAAGAAAATACAGATGTAGTATCAAAAAGTAGGAAATGTTCACCACGAACCCAATAATTACCATGTACAGAGCAAAGCATTGTTTACTAACGCAATTATACTTCTTACATTATAACTATTACACAAAAATAAATTTTTATTTATGTATATATACACGGGTATATACCTCCACAAACGGCTATGGATCTGGCTCAGTTGGCAAGAGGCTCTGCAGGGGCCACCTCCGTTTCGGGGGGGCGGGGCTGCAGGCCCACTTCTGGGGGCCGCCCATCCGGCTGGGTGTCTGGGGGCTCGGCGACCTCGCCCAGGGGGCAGCGCAGCCTCTCCAGCTTCTGGCTGAGGTCGTTGCGCTCCTGCTGCAAAGCCCTGCACAGCTTCTCCAGGCGCTCCAGCTTCCCCTGCAGGGCGGCGTAGCGCTTGTCCCGCACCGTTTTCTGCGCGACAGGGACCCCCCCCCAGCACAGCTCTTTTGTTAGGAAAGTCCAGCACATTAGTGGTGATGGATGACGTGTCCTTAGCTCTCACTGAGTAAGACATCCCCAATCAGTCCTGCCAACTAAGTTTGGTGTTACACACCGCATGACAGCCGATTTTTTAATTGGTGTCATAACACCCCCCCAAGAAAAAAAAAAAGTTACCATATGTCAGTTGCTGATGGACAAGGATTAAAATTTCTGTGCACAGTATACTGGGAGCCATTAAATACTCATCAACTACATCTACTGCAAAATTAAAGCAAGCAGCCCCCCCCCATTTACCTCCTCGGCCATCTGGAGGAGGGCCTGGTTATTAGTCTCCCATTTGTCACGCCACAGAGTCGTCTCCTTCTCCAGCTTCTTTATCTTCTTGGTCATCTGACGGTTCGAAATGCCAATCAGGGACACGGCCAAGCTGACCCCAACACTCCCTCTCCTTCACCCATACACCCCCCGACTGACCCACCTTCTGCATTTCCTGCCTGAAGGTAGTGAAAACCTCATTGCTCTTAGCAAGCGTGGTCTGAAACTCCTCAAACTTGTCCATATACAGGGAGAGCTGGAAGACAAGCCCCCATTATCCACAGAAGCAGCTTCAGCGTGGCCGAAAGCACATAGACCGCTTTTAAACAGGACACACCCGACGGGCGCGCACAAAGGACAGATGTCGTAACGGGCAGGAGGTGCCGCTGTGGCGTTTGTTTACCTGCTGTTTCAGTTGGGACTCCTGCTCCTTCATCAGTTCACATTTGTGCCTCGACTCTGTCGCCTCCTTCAGCAGCTGAGCAGGACACAGAAGTCTAGGTCAACATAGACAGGGTCTTTACCAAAGTTCCTCATAATTCATTAATCTTAATTAAAGGAAGGTACGCACTTTTCTAAAGGGGACTAAAGTAGGTCATGCCTAAGACCTGTCGTGACAAACTTAACCTCCACGCTCCCTGCTGCCACAGGAGCCTTAAACCCCTTAAGGCCGCTCTCCTTTGTGGCCAACGGAGCGGCGGCACCGGGGCGACCGAGCCACTTACAAACTCCCGCTCCCTCTGATGTTTCTCCTCGGTTTCCCTCATCAGCTCGGTGGTCTTCTGCAGCTTGGCATCGACCAACTGCTGCTGCAGCTCTTTGTGCCTGAACACCTTATCGATGTGCTGAGGGAAGAGATGGGGGAGAATAGTGAGGGGCGTGTACAGGGCTGGGGTCACATGGGCACCATCTGAAAGCTGATTGGCTCCTGGCTGTACCCTTCTGTGTCACTCACCAAGACAAAACATATCATTAGCTAATGGTAATGGTGGCCCCATGATGCAAATTACGCTCAGCCACATTAAAAAAAAAAGAAAAAAAAAAGTGACTCTTAATACCAAGGACGCAAAGACCGTACTTGTGGTCTTACCGTGTTTGGTCGTGTTAACTTGCCTCCCAAACACAAACATGGGGCACAATGAATCATGGGATCGGTCTTGTCTGGCGAGGATGCAACCAAATTATCCTTGATATTTGGGGCGGAGCTACAGCAGCATTTGTACTTGTTTTTAAAATTTAAACTGGTCTTGTGCAATGGATGACAGCACAAGTACGGTTAAGTACGCATAGAGATTCACCCCTAGAATCCCCCCTGTGAAAACTGAAAAGCCTACAGATACTACTCCTACACAAAAGTAACACTGGACTAATCCAGGAGAAGACGACAGGTAAAGATGAGAAATCACTGCTCAAGAACAATGCAGAGAAGAAGCAGAATGTGACCCAGCAGATAGTTTTGACTGCGGTGAGTGATTATCTGCCCACAGGCTGCCGGCGGCAGCTCTCACCTCCGCCCTCAGCTCGTACTGCTCTATCAGCTTCCTCAGCTCGTCGGCCAGCTCTCACCTCCGCCCTCAGCTCGTACTGCTCTATCAGCTTCCTCAGCTCGTCGGCCAGCTCTCACCTCCTCCCTCAGCTCGTACTGCTC